>OZ007586.1:304287093-304874307 GCA_963931845.1 Maratus michaelseni
CTTGTAGATCTTCTTTATGATATTGATATAAGGTTTGTCTATACCAATGTCCTCCAGAGAAGTAATTACTGCAGATGTGTAGACCGAATCAAACGCTTTTTCATAATCAATAAAGGCAAGGCAGAGAGGTAAATTATATTCTTTATGTTTTTCTATAACTTCCCTTACTGTTTGAATATGATCCATTGTGGTAAATCCACTTCGAAATCCTGCTTGTTCTCTAGGTTGAGCTGAGTCCAGAGCTGATTCAAGTCTTGTCGTTAAAACTTTGGTGAAAATTTTATAAATCACTGACAGTAAGCTGATTGGACGGTAGTTTTTAATGTTTTCCTTTTCTCCTTTCTTATAAAGTAACACCATCACAGCACTATTCCAATCTTCTGGTACATCTGATTTCTCGAGACATTTGGAAAACAGTATGGCTAGCATTTTTGCAAATTCTTCTCCTGCTTCTTTGATAAGGTCAATTGTAATTCCATCTTCGCCAGGGCATTTACCTTTTTTCATGCCTCTAATGGCTTGTACAACTTCATCTGTCATCACTGGGATTATCTCTTCAGTTTCTGTTATGTTTACTAGTGGATCACGTAGGTTGATTTCCCTTTGATCTTCACATTTATATAGATCGTTATAGAATTTTTCGACAATGTGTACTATTTCATTATTGATTTTGGTGATTGTTCCATCTGCTCTCTTCAGTGCAAAAATACCTTTTCTTCCAACACACAGTTTGCGCTTAGCTGATTTTAAACTTTTGTTATCTTCTAGAACTTTTTTGACAAGATCACAGTTAAATTTTCTGATATCTTCTGTAACACATTTTCTTACCGTTTTACATAATTCTGCATATTCAACTCTTGATTTAGGATAGTTTTTCTTCATTTTAAATTCTCTGCGTTTCTTCATCAATCTTCTTGTTTCTTCTGTTATTTTCTTTGTTTGCTTTACTTGTACTTCACCAGCTATCGTCCTTGCACTTTCTTGTAGAGTATTTGTTATTTTCTTGTTCACTACTGTAACATCTTGTTCTTCTTCTAAGATTGATTGAAGTACTTGAAAACGATTTTTAAGTTCTAAATTAAATTCTTCTTTATGTTTCTGGAGATTTATAATATCGACTGATTTCTTTGAGCATTGCAAAAGCTTCATTCTTTCCACTTTAGTATTTAAAAGCAGTTTGCATCTAACTAACCTGTGATCGCTTCCTGTATTGAAGTTATTGAGAACACTGCAATCCTGAATAAGATGCTTTTTGTTTGTCAAGATGTAGTCGATTTCACTTGTTGAGCCATTTGCACTACGCCATGTCCATTTTCTTTGTGGCTTTTTCTTGAAAAATGAATTCATGATATACATCTGTTCACATTCTGCAAATTCAATCAATCTGTTTCCTCTTTCATTACGCACCCCATATCCATGATTTCCTACTGAGAATTCACCTTTCTTTTTTTCCCCAATTCTAGCATTCCAGTCTCCCATTATTAATTTTATGTAGCATTTTCCTTTTTGATGCATTGAAGCTACTTCTTCATAGAAATCCTCAATTTCTTCATCAGTATAGCTAATTGTTGGTGCATAAACTTGGATATATATATGCATATATATATATGTGGTTTAATGGTTATTATTTACAAAAGTTTTATTCTATATATATATATATATCATTTGATTTTGTAATCTAAGTAATGCATTTGAATGTAAACAGAGTTACTGATTAATTCTTTTTATTTATTGTTTTGGTTTTGAAAATCTCATAATTGTAAAGGAAATTAATTTTTAATATAAAAATATTTACATTTTGATAATCTTTTAAATTACAAAAATTCTTTCAGTGTACAATATTTTACGTACTGTTTGCAAGTCTAAAGATGTTTCATTTCTTTTATATGAAGAAAGTGTCAATTCTTAGAATTTACTAATAATATTTTAAATAGTCTAATTTGATTTTGAAAAGAGTAGTAAGTATGCTTTTGTGATCGCAAATTGTGCAAATAAAATTTGTAGTATCTTTATATCACTCGTATATTTTTTATATTATGTATATATCATTGAAATCATTAATAAACAGGGTATTTATTCTCTTTTGTGTCGTGTAATCGTTAGTGTAGTATGTGAACAATCAATAAAATAGTTTTGATAATCACAATTCGCGTATTTTTTTTTTATGTATATATGATTCTTTAAATTTTTTTGATAAACTTGAAATTTCATACTTTTTCAATAAAATTCAGTGTTGAACAAATTTTTTTCTTTGTTATTCCATATTAGTATTTCTATTTATTCTTTTTTACATTTATTCCGTTCACGGAAATTGATTTAAGTTTTCGTGTCGAAGAAAACTTTTTAAAATGATTATATTAGTGAATATTTTTGAGGAAATTTGTTAATTAACATATCACTTTTGATATGATTTTTATTTGATTGAAATAATCTAAAAATCAACATAAATTATGTTTCTATTCCAAAACCCTTCACATCTTTGAAAACAAATTGAAGTTATATGATATTTAAAAGAGAAATTAAAACGTGGTGGAGAATAAAGGTTCAAAAATGAAGAAAATAAGTAGAAAAAAAAAAACCTTTAACCATCATATATGTATTGTATTTTTATTTCGCAGTGCTACACTTTTAGTAGCTGTAAATCTATCAACAATATCAAAATGTTTATCATGCTTCAAAGACTATAAATAAAGGGACTATAAACAAAGACTATAAAAATAATTATACTATTCTTTAACACTTTATGCCCCAACAGTACTTTAAAGTATCATTGAAAAAAATTTGTTATAAAATTCATTTAATACATCGATTAGTAGTAATACAGTATACAATGAGTTAAAGATACTTTCCTTTATCTTATTCCAAAAGCATTGTTGATTGCACAAAACAAAAATATATTTAAAAGGATGATTTCTATTTCATTTGCATCTTTTCAGCTTTCTTGATGCTGGAAGATGGTGAGTTAAAAGCTTCAGTTCTGAAATCCTCGTATTAGAATATATATAATAGAATGATAAAATTTTGTTTAGTTTGTAAACACATAGCGCAGTTTAAAATCCCCCTTCTGAAATTTCCGTCAATAAACGAAAATGTGATCGAGATATTTTGTGTATGATCTGTAGAATTTATACTCACCAAGTAATACACAAAAACTTAGTTAAATTTAAAACAGCGCACCGCAACTGAAAGCACACTTCCAGCAATTATTGTTAACAGACAGAACTTTAACAGAATTCTTTTGTGTGTCCCTGTAAATGAACAATGAATGATATGCACACAGCAATCTATAGTAAGAAAGTCCCATGTAATGCAACTCTCAGTGATATACATCAATTTCAATATATTTGAAATCGTATAACATCATTTAAATAATACGCAAAGAATTTTCCTCTATAGACCGTAATATAACAGAACTCTTTTGAGTGTCCCTTTAAAGTAACTATAAGCGCGACACACTTAATTTTCAATGCCGAACATGCCATAGTGAACATCAATAACATATATCAATTGCGGGACAATCTGAGTATATTTACGTGAGTTAGAGCACGGACAGACAGATAGACAAACCGAATTCATAAACACTTTTCAACTATGTAGGAAAGTGTAAAAAATAAAGAACAGAGACTCGCTCAACAGCGTGAATCTTTGCTGACATTATTACTCAATCACTTTGGAATCGAATATCGTTTTTTTTTTTTTACATTTTTATTTTAATATAATTTGAATTATAAAAGAATGGCTACTCGAATACAACTTTTTCCTGTTGTGTATAAAATCAATACAAAACACCATCTTTGCCATCGTTTTCCGAATAATGTTTTGCCTTCATAGGAAGAAAAAAATAGCACCTGAATATCTGTAAATAATTTCGTGCATTTAAAAAGATATATAATTGATTTTAAGAATGTGTTAGAAAATAAAGTTTAGACTTGAGCCCAGCGGAGCTATCTGAGAAAGTGTGATTGGAAACCTATCTCCTGTTTGCTAATCACTTTTCTCGCGGTGGGGTATCACTCTCCCTTACTATCCGCCTGAGGCAAAATGTGTCTTGTTTTATGTTGTGGGATGACCTTTCTGTTTGTCAATCGCAAGCTTAGTAAATATCATTGGACTTTAAAAGTGTCAATCTTAGTGACAGGATACGCCTTACAGATGGCAACGGTTTTTCTTTTTTCGGCTATTTCGATCTTTCAACTGAGTGAAGTAGCCTCTTAATTGACCTGGAGAATGTGTTAAATGTAAAAATCGTGATTTTAACGGCGCGAAAAATTTTCAGAAAATTGTGAAAAAAACTGAATGAGTTGTAATTCTGACTCGAACTCACGGATTTTTTTAGTCTAAATCAATTCACATTTGCTTTTCAAACAATGAATGAAAATTAAGTAAAAACTCACAGAAAGTGAGTCAAACTTACCATTTTCAACTCAACGAATTCACAACTGCACAATACTGCATTTAGACGAAACACATCCATAAAATAATGCTAAAATCCTCTCCGTCCAAACATTTTATCATCTAATAATTTTATTATTTGTGGCATTTATTAAAATAATGAAACGACAAAATTTAAAGTTCTCTTTATAAATGCAAAAAATAGAAATTTAAAATTCGCGTTCGCCGTTTTATAATACCTTTTGAAATATATGCAAATACGATGTCCTTAGATAAAGATTTCGAATAAAAATCGTCCATAAATTAGTCTCAGAATTCTCAGCAACTTTTATATTGTTTTATTATTACTAATATTATTAATCTAAATATGAATAATAAAAAGGTAAAAAGAAAAAGATTTTAATTATTATTTTAATAAGTGAAATTTACACAATTAAAACTTTGATGTCAATTATTATAATTAATTATAATTAAAGCCATATAATTATACTCAGGGCTTTCACCTGGGAACTTATAAAATAAAAACACGCCAACAAATCATTTTATCAATTTGTTCATGTTGTTTTATTTATTTTTAATAGACATATTATAACTAACTATCTCTCTTAATAATAAGAACAAGAGTAAAGCGAATACTCGCTTTAGATTTCAAACGCTATCAAATGTAGTCAAGAGCAGGGCTCTCTAACTTTGACGCCCACGAAATACCAGTAATTTCTTACAGTAATCTTCACTTTTTGTAATCTCCGATTTTTTTAGTTTAAACAAGGCTATGCTTTTCTATAAGAAATTACTGGTATTCCAGTTTGGACAGTTCTGGTCTAGAGCTTTCCAAAATCAAGTCCATTCAAATGAATATTAAATAAATAACCACAAAAAATTACTGTTTGCGGAATAGGGTTTTTTCCACCTTTTCTTTTTTTTTTTTTTTTTATCAAATCGATAACAAAACACAAGAATATATTTTATATCGAAAAAAAACAACAACATGCGTTTTTACAAATTTAAAAACTTAATTTTGAACATTACACACATTCTTTTATAGTCAATAAGTAAATACAAAAAATATATAGAAAAATTATGATAAGTGATTAAGAAGTGGTATTGGAAAAAAAAATTTAGACTTTATGAAAATTATTATGATTTCATAATAAACGTCAGTAATTTATGACTTGCTGGTAAAGTTTCATAAATCAACATTACGAACAAATTACATCAGAATAAAACCAAATATCTTTCTTCCAGGTAAAGAGGTAATTGTATGCATATTAGTACATAAATGATTTTATAAAAATCCTTTTACGGTATCAAGAAAAAAAGAAAGAAAAGGAAAGGAAAAAATAGTTTCTTCCTCGTTAACTTTTTATGGAAAATATTATTAATAGCAATGCCAAAATATATAATTTTATATTAGTTGTGATTGAACTAAATGTCCATTAGTAACTTATGACCGGTTTTACAGTTATCAAACTTTACCGATATTTTAACAGAATGGATAGTTACAGACTATAATAAAACTGATTTTTTTTTTCTTTTGAAGCAAAGAGATAATTGCATATACAATGAAAATATGCGTAAGTGTAACCCTACTAAAATGATATTTGCATTTGTTTAACTGGTTTGCGTGAAATAATCCAAGGAAACTAAATATAAAATATAATGTACAAAGTACTGCAGAGTGTCTTATATGTTTTTGAACTTAGGTCTCAATTTATTCTAACATACTCTAAAGACAATTTTTTTTTTGTCTATACGATACAAATAAATTCTTAATTTCTTTATTGCGTTTTACCTAAAAAATTTCAGCCCACCAACGTCTGAGAAGGTCTTGCTCTCAAAACTGGAAGACGGGATGTGCTGGGTTCGAACCCGTGTCGGTCTCGTCGACAAAACCGTTCAGAGTGCTCCGTGGTTTTTGTTCTAACCTTGCGTAAACATGAGTTCTCTGAGGAAGACCCCCACGGACAGTCACTCCCCTCGGCCTATACTCCTTGCACAGATAATCGGCCGTAACAAACATCACTACCGAAAATATTTCAAGGTCAAAATGCATTCTTTAGTACGAAATTTCTTCCTCTGCAGATTTTCTGTATCCCTTGCTTTAAAATCCAACGAAAAGTGTCGAATAAAATAGGTTGAGAATAACTTTCATGAAATATAAAACGGTAATTAAAAGTTCTCTACTCTTTTGTATATCCAAGCTAATTTAAATTCCATTAAGAAATTACCTTTATCGCATCTGTAAAAAAATATATAAACTACATTGTTAACCTCTTTATCGTTGAATACTTTTTTTTTTTTAAATTTAAGTATTTAACAATACCCTTTTGGCATGTTATTGAATAATTTTATGAAGGAAACTGATTTTATTTCGAAAATAGACATTTCTGGTTGCACAATTTTAGAAATTTAAGTTTTAAATAAGTTTAAAGAAAATTTAAAAACTTTCTTCACTACTGATATTAATGTCTTGCAGCACTTTTTCTACACTTTTCTTAACAGTGTTCCTAATAACTTTAAGGATCAGTTTTCCAAAGAGTTAATTAATTTGACAGAAAAAATAAAACATCATGTGTAAAGATACAGAAAAAACTGTTTACTTAATATTTTCTTTTTAAACATAAACATTTTATAAATATTGCAAATCGTAGCCTTAATTTTATAAAATGCATCATAAGGAACTTCTACTTATTAAGAAATACCTATACACGTTTAAGCATTGTAAACATACTTATATATTGAAAAAAAGACAGATTGAGAAAAATCGGTTTAAAGATTTTAACTCGGACTCATTTTTAATGTAATTAAAAAAATATTATTAAAATCCTGTTATCATGTTGGTCTCTTGTTATGTGTTATTGCGTCAAAGTTAATTTTCAATTATACGCCCCTTCGGTTATATGCATTTTAGTTACAGCCCTTTGTAAAACCTGTAAATGGTGCTTCACTGTAATACATTTTTTATGAAAAGTTGGTTTTATTTAACGTTATAAAACAGAGGCTAATTTTTCTTAACAGCTTAAACTCTGCACTAGTCTTTATTTTACGTGTAATTCAACAATGCCATTAAATGTACATAGTAAACTTTATTGTTTACTTTGTAATGCATTAATTTTATATTTTTACATTATGCACAACTTTTTAAAAGGTTTTATTTACTTGTTTGCCTACTAGTTAAAATAATCCTTATGACATGGAAAAATCGAAAAAATATTTTTGTACAAAAGAAATTGTAGAACTCCAATAAATAATCATATGGAAAAATTGAATAATACATAAAAAGTTATTTGAGTTTAGTTGATAAATTTAATTAATTTAAATTATAAAACAAAATATTAGCATCACAAATGATAATATGAATCAAATAAAACAGAAAAGGTAAAAATAGCAATGTTAATATATTTACCTTAATTGGGGGGCGCTTGATTTCAAAAAACAGAAAAGGTATATTTCTCCATAGTAAAAGAGGCAGCTCTGACATTTTCGGAATTGCCGACTTCTATCCGAAAGCAAGCTGCATGAAGAGATCATGGATCGCGGATCATGCAGGACCAATCGGAACAGAGGAATTGCCCGAGGCGGAGCTACCGGAGTACAGGATTATATATCCATAATTGACAGAAAAGGCGGGGCTTTTTAATGCTAGTGTCAAAGAGTACTTTTTTGATTAACCTTCCCCTAAAGACACATGTTGTTACTCTAGATAGATTTGATGAACACACGCTTTTTAAATTTCCCTTAATGCGCATTACCGAAATAAAATTTTCAAAGTCATTTTTTTTTTCATAAAAAAAATTATTTACGACGTGTGATATAAATATTTCTTATATCGTATATGTTTTTTACAGGATTGTAGCAGAATACATCAAGTGACGTGAAATCATTTTACTATCTGTACCAGAGTACAAGAATGTCTTTGACACCTGGTTTGCAAGAAATGCAGTGTTTACATAAGCACTGGTATAGATAATTTTTACATTTAATAAGAAAACGATACAACAAATTTTTAATTTTTTTAAAGATTCTTATTAATTATAAAATTAACATAAAATAAATTAATTGCTCTATAAATAATTATTAAATAATTAGAACTATACTATTAATTTGACAACAAAATAATTTCATTTTTAAAAAATTCAAAAACTATGTTTCACAATATATGTAAAATTTCTATTCGAGAAAAAAATAAAAAAACATTCCTTTCAAAAAATTTTAATCAGTTTCTTCAATTTTTAAATGTTTAATGAATAATAAAATTTTTTTGACAGCTTTTATTTCTACTTTTAAAGAAGATTAGAACTGCATAAAATGTAACGTTGAGTAAGAGTTTTCTCATTTAGAAATTAATAAATTTAACGATATATTAACCTGGATCTATTTACAATAAAGTTTATGTCACATCAATCTCAGAGAAAATTCAATTTTTAATTGAAAATTAGTTTTATAAAATCGAACCTTTACAATGGGCTAACAACGAAACCTTTTTTTTTTTTCCCGAGAACGAACGGGACCCTTTTTTTCACTTTTGAGAAAGGTGTGGGACTTCCAAAAGGATTTTCGCACAGGAGTCCCTTTAAGAAGAAGGCCAACTCTCCTTTTCTATATGAGTTAAATCTGATGTATTGGCCCTTCACCAACACCTACTTGACTCTACATATTTTAACAAAATTCTCTATATTTTAACAAAATAGGCGTCTGTTTCTGTTTTGGTCTGCTGTATCGGTTTAACTGTAGATTTTGTTTAGACACTTTTTTGTATGTAGAGTTTATTTCAGCTAAACAATATTTTAATAACATGTAATCTAAATGTTTTTTTTTATATATATATATACGCACCACAAAAGAATATATAATGTATTTTTTTATTATTATTTTCATTATTATAATTTATATTGTTTGAAAAAACAATAGGTTATGCATAGCTGCTAACCTTCCGGGTTTTTTAAATCAGATATACATATAATTTGATCCAGATTTTTTTAAAATAAAATGTTATCTTCTTTCTATTTAGTAATCATATCTTTTCATTTATTAAATAAAATTACTCTTTAAAATAAGTTTTTTTCACTTGAAAAAAAAGAAAGTTTTCAGCTCTAGGGTTATGAGTCTGCAAATTATGCATGCATGTAGTGCTTTTATAATTATTTTTATGCTTTTTAACCAAAAACGGTTAAAATGAGTGAAAAATAGTTACGTAAATTATAAAATTACTACACATCTAAGAATAAATTACTTTGATTGTTGTTCTAAACTTTTTATTTTCTTTTTTTTTTTAAATAGAATTTATTTATATGTAATGTCTATGTTTTAAGAAACCTCAAAATATTCAATTGTTTCAAAACTATATTGAAATAAGCATCACTAACAGAAACTAAATTTTTGTTCTTACATAATTTACATTTGTATTGTCATCCTTTTCACAAAATATCATCAGTGATTTCCAAACTGTGGGTCGTGGAATGAAATGATCGACCAATTCTTTAAAAATATATAATTAAATCATTTGACTACTGCAAAAATATAAAAAATAAATATGTTACATCTTTCAAAAACGAAATCACGAAGAAAGATATGTAAATAATTCGTAAAATGACAGTATTTTACTAAACTTTGTGTAGAGATTTATTTGGGGCTAAAATTAAGAAATATTACCCTGATATAGACTATATCGTTGGGCAAAACAATGCTATCAATCACATTGGCTTTTAAACTTTTTATAATGCATATTAATAAAGGTATTTTTTCATACTTAATAAAAGGTTATTGGAGGATGGGAGGGGTTTGGAAAAACTCTCGAGAAATACATTTAAAAAATATGAAGTTTTTACGTATTTTCAATGTGTATGAAAACATTTTTTGAATGCTCTCAGAGAAGCCTTAAATTCCCCGTCTTTGCGCCAGTGATGAAATACTTTTTATTGCATTGAAAAGGGAAGTGCACCCCCTCCCCTCCGTTTTTATGACAAATTTGATATGCAAATGCTTATATGTCATTTTTTTGGCTAAAGTAAGTACAATTATATAACATGCCTGTTTTTTACTAAGGTTAAAACACAATGAAACAGAATAAAGTATTGTATTATACATTCAAAATGTACTGGTTAAAGTTTTTTAATTCGTTAAAATTTTCATTGTTTTTTTTTAAATTGTTATTATAATTCAAACTAAACGGGTGCTAAACACGACATTTTTTTTCTTTTAATGGTGATGAAATGTGGGTTAATGCGAATATAATTGTATGAATGAAAATATTTAATTCATTCATAAAATAATGTTTTTAATTTAAATTTTAACTTTTGGTGTAAGACATTATTCAATTTATCAATTTGCATAATTATTTGTCTTATAAACACAAAAATATTCTTGACAATTTATCTTTAAGTTTTATGCAAGTATAAAAAATATTTGTTCTTCTAATTTAAAAAATAAAAAGCAACCATCTTGGTACGAATAGTTGGTATCTTCTCATCGAAAAAAATATGTATAAACGTAAATTGAAATTAAATGAAAGATTCTAATAACAGCTTATTCAAAAGAAGCAGTACTTTTCGTATTTGTATATTAAAAGGATATTTATACATGTAGTCTTTTAAAATTAAAAAACTGTGAAAATTCAAATGGCAATGCACACTTGTACAGAAGGGTTGCTTCTAATAGATGCTGTAAAGCTTAGTAAATATCCTATCACACAGATTCGCAAACTATAGATCGAATGATAGATAAGTTTTTCAAAAATACATTATTAAATTTATCTACTGTAAAAATATGACAAACACAATATGTGTCATCTTTAAAGTAAAAAAAATCTTAATGAAATGCAGATAAACAACTTCGGGAAAAAACAGTGTTTTTATTAAATATTGTGTGGAGAGCAACTTGGTAGAATTGACAACTTTCAAGACCAATATTGACTCTCTCATTGGTGAAAAGAATCGAATTGATCTTTAAAGTATACTTTTAAATTGATTTAAAAATTCATTTTCTCATGCATGGTAAAAGAAAGTTTAAATTTTGTAAAGCTAGGAGAGCCTGCGCACAGTTCAAAAGAATAGCAATAAAAAATCTAAATATTAATTTTTTGCTAAACTATCCATGAATAATTTTTACTTCATTTGTTTTTTATGCATTTCCATTGCTATTTTGTTGTTATGTTTCAATTTAATAGAACAGTTGTAATAAAACCAAGAAAGTTATTTTGCGCAATCTCTCCTTACAGGGTGGTGTGATTGCGCACATGGGTAGGTGAGATTGTTACTAATAATAACTACAATTAAATTGTTAACAATAATAATTACACTTGAATGACATTGCTGTAAGGTTTTAGTGAACAAATTTTATTGTATTGGGAGTGAATATTTAAACCTAATGCGTAAAGAAGCAGGAAAAGGAAATAATTTTTAAAACGATTAAAAAAATTTTAATTAAAGGGAAAAAAATAAAGAATAAGAAAAAGCAAGTCCAGATTAGATTAGAAAATAAAATTATGTAACTTAATAACACGTTTAACTTAAAATCAGTTCATTTTCATTTTTCATTTTTTATGCAAATTTATCAATAAGCTGCGTAATCTCTCCTAGCATGGAAACTAATGGGAACAATGCGCCATCTCTCCTAAGTAGCAGATGCGCAAACTCTCCAATTTCGGTAGGAGAGATTGCGTGGCCTTTTATTTAGATATGGCCGCTACTAAAACGAACCGTTGATGTTCACATTGTAAGTCTAGATTAGTAGCTTATGAGATATCGTTCAAGTTTAAAATATTTTGTACTATTGTCATTGTATAGAAATTCTGATGAATAGCTATGGAAATTCAAACACTTACTTTGGGAAAACAAAACAAAATAGCAATACTTTATCTTAGACGCTTAAAGCAATCAACGAGCACTTTCAAGTAGGCACTCCAGTACTGTTGTTGTACAACTACCTGGAGTTGCTGCGCTCTCACTCTACTCCTTCCCCTCGAACCTCTATGTGCGCAATCTCTCCGACCGCGCCATCTCTCCTGGCTTTACCTTACATATTATTATTGATATGTATTATTAACATTTGGAATACCTATTACTGTTTTTTTTTTTTTTTTTTTTTTTTTTTTTTTTTTTTTTTTGTTATATGCACGAATACTGATTTTGTATATAAAAGGTTTAGAGTACATTAGTTTTGTACATAAAAGTTTTTATGAAAGCTCGCCTTTTCCACTGTGGATAGATTATACAAAGGCCTCTATATACGTTGCATATCAGGTGCTGGGTCGCAAAAAAATTTTAAACTTTAAAGCGGATCGCATAACAATGAAGTTTGGGAACCGGTTGTTCTATCATTGTTCGTTTAAATTTGAAAACGTCGTACTTTTTTTTTATGAAAAATTTAAAATAATGTTAATTTTGGGAATCTCGTGCCCCAGACTCTTTTAATTTCACTTTTCCATTCAAGTGTTCTTTCGGACGGCTGATTTTTCGCTGAAGAAAAAGGCATCTGTGATTTACAGCTTGGACTATCCTTATAATATTATAAATGCGATTGTGTGTATGAATGTTTGGCTTAAGTAAACGTCAAAACGGAGGATTTAATAGCCCGGTATCTTTTCACATAGAAGGTTTATAACCCAAAAATGAACATAGGCTATATTTTGTATTCAAATAATTTTCTAAATAATTCAAAATTTCATTATTTTCACAGAGAATAAATGAACATTTTTTTCGTATAAGATTTTAAAATGGTTAAATTTACTTTATCATTGTCAATACTAAATCAAAACCATAAATAATAATTTTTACTCAACAATTTATTTTCAATTGAAAAATTTTTCCGTGAAAAATGAAAATGAAATAAAAAATTTAAGAATTAAACAGAAGATGAAATGACGTCATATTAGAAATAAAAAGTGCATTTTCAAGTACTTGATAATGATACATAAGGTACATGGATACGAGTAAGTATGGAAAGCAAGGGAATATGACGTAATATATCGAAAATAAAACAGATATGCTTTGATGTTGAAATAAAATTATGTAGATTTACTTAACCATTGCTTTAAAAGCTGTGCTACACTGTTAAAAATTTGCAGCAAACTGTCCAGTCATTTGACCGTTTTTGTAGAAAACGGTTACATAACCGTAATTTAACTCTATTCTGACCATAATATGGGCAATAATATGGTCAGAATATCGCTAAATTACGGTTATGTAACCGTTTTATATAAAAACGGTCAAATGACCGGACAGTTTGCTGCAAATTTTTAACAGTGAATTTTTCTTATCCTACAAGATTTTACAAAAATCTATTATAAAACAGGACATTAAAAAGCTATATTTAAAAATGAGAACAAACATTTTACTATTTTAAAGCTAAAAGAAATATAAAATTAAATGCCGGTTGGCGAAACGATTACGACTTACAAACGTGTCTCAATTGTACCAATTTACTTCAAACTCTCGAGCCTTAATTTCAATACTGGTAGAGAGAAAATAGTGTTACTTTGACGCAATCATATTAAATCATAAAAATTTTTATTATTAATTTATTTTCTTTCTTTTCTTTTTTTCTTTTCTTTTTTTCTTTTCTTTTCTTTTTTTTCTTTTCTTTCTTTTCTTTTTTTCTTTTCATTTTTTTTCTTTTCTTTCTTTTTTTCTTTTTCTATTTCACATGAAATGAATGCATTTTAAATGTATGTAATATATGTAGTTTAAAAGTATATGTTGTAAATTAAAGTTCTGTATTTTCAATGAAATGAGTGAAAGCTTTATATTTTAAATGAAATGAATCCATTACCAATGATGGTGATAGGAATAATACTTGGCGGTTTATCGTCTGCGTATGGCTAACATAAAAATACCATATTTTTTATTTAAATTTTAAAAAGTTTAAAAAAAGCGTTTGAAAAGAAATTGGACAGCATATGTCAATAATATGCACCGCAAAAGTACCCATGTCGAAAATAAGAAAATCTTAATAAAATGACTTTATTTTTGGAAAGAAAATTGCTTTTTTTGTCATAAAACATAAAGATTTAATATGATTGCGTCAAAGTAATATTTCATTCTTTCTACCAGTATTGAAATTAAGGCTCGAGGGTTTGAAGTAAATTGATACAATTGAGACACTTTTGTAAATCGTCGTTTCGCAACCGGAATTTAATTTTACATTTCTTTTAGCTTTAAAATAGTAAAAAGTTTGTTGTCATTTTTAAATATAGCTTTTTTAATGTCCTGCTTTATATTAGATTTTTGTAAAATCTTGTAGGATAAGAAAACTGGCATAGCTTTTAAAGCAATGGTAAAGTAAATTTACAATATTTTTAAAAAACTTAAAAAACAACAATGTTATCGAAACGAAAATCATATTTATCGAGATTTTCGTGTAATGCAAAAGCAAAGAAGAAATCAAAAAGTAATGAAACTTTTCCTCAAGCCGAATTTGTAAACTTGAACAAGCCGATCGTGCCAATTTATAATATTATAAATATGAAAGCGCGTTGTATATAGTATATATATATATATATATATATATATATAGGTGGAAATTGTCGAAAACAGGAAGGTTAGGCTCTGTAATCGGTTCCAAAGCCAAGTTTTTTTTTATTTTATCGAGCAAAATTTGGCGCAAAAGTAAATACATTGTTGTAACCAGAATTGTTTTTAGCGTGGTAAACACTTAATGGTATTTTAAATGATAATTTTCTCGCTCACTTTTGATGCCAACTATGACTTTAAAACGTATTAGAAAATATCATCCGATAATTTTCTTATTACTTCATAAACAGACATCCTGGTTCAGCCTTTAAACCTGAATCGGTCATACCATCGTCGTTCAATTTCTAATCGTAATCGTATCCTATCCTAATCCTAATAATCAATTTGAACAATATTCTTTGAAACGAATATATAAATTAAATCAATGTCTATAAATGGAATGAATGGAAAGTAGAATAAATCGAAATGTCAAAATAAAATAACAAGAAAGTACAATTATTCGACACTTAATCCTACAGAAAGCGTACGAAATTTCAAGCTCACGAAATCAATTTAAATAATCCTATATATAATAACATAAATATATATAAATTGAGATCATAAGGTTGGTATTGTCGGTATTTCTTTGTTTATAGTGTTTTTGACGCGATAGAGAAAATATCGAGGTTAAATTAAGCAATATTTAAAGTACTTTCTGGCAACTTTTTATTTACATTTTAGAATCGCATCAGATTGTTATATTGATACAATTGATTAATACAATTCTTTATGAAATATCTATCAATGTATAAAATTCATAAAATTCATAATAATTCGCTATTTACACCACTTAGTGAGAATTACTTTATTTAATTTAAACATAAACAAGACATAAAATAATATTTTAGTAAGAAATATATAACATATGTCTATACAAATAAACAATATAATCATGCACATTTAGCAATGCATACATATACAAATTCCATACCAAATACCACGTAAAATACACTGTTGCAGATTTTTCCCAGCGTTGTGTTTTCGCTTTACGAAGAGGGATTCGTCGATTTCCACGATTTTACTTGGCCCTCCTTTTTTCATTGGTTGCAGTTTCAATTTCGAGATTATTTATATTATTATTATTATTTCTTTTTCTTTGGATACAGCTCAAAAAGGTGTATTTTTGGAGATCAGTTTTTGCGTTTTTTCGATCAATGTTTAGCTTTCACTGTACTTGTCAATCATTTTCCTACTAACCAACGGTTATCTACCGTTGGTTAGTAGGGGGTCACAGCAGGAGATTTTAGACCAATTAGGATTCCACCATATTATTTGGCATGAAATTTCAGTTTTTAAAGACTGATTTATGTCAAGGCCCCTATAACAAAGAAATACAGTACTGTCTCCTATTAAAATGTGATAAAGATTTGGTTAATTATGTATGTTTTTATTTATCGGGTGTGAAATGTTTTTCTTAATTAATGCATTTATTCTATTTTTAATGTTACGTGAACGAAGTCACGGGTAAAAGCTAGTCTTATATATTTAACTTCACAATAGATTAAAGGATTAAAGCAAGTTTCATGGGCTACGTTGAGTTATTAACTACCATTCTATGTGCCACTCTATTTGCACTTTATTGCCTTTCCCTTTATCTCCCTAATTGTAAAAGGAAAAAAATTTCACCTTAGCAGTTTATCCCGTTAATATTTGAAGACACACAACAAAAATTACATATTAATAATATGAAATTTACAAGAAAATCATCATTAAAACTGACTTGTTAAATCAATAATTATAAGTTTTTTGTAACATGTTTAGAGCACATAGGGTAATTAACAAATAATGTTCTTCAATGAAAACTTTCAATTCTTATAAATAAAGTAATAAAAAGTAAATATTTTGTTGTTCCATCTTTAAATGGAGATATTAGGATCTTGTGGAAATTTTTTCACTGCACAGCTTTCAAGGAACAAAAATTATTCATATATAAATGGTTGAAAAGATAACCAATGAAGAAAAAGGTTTAGCTTTCTAAAATTTGTTGTGCTTTCTAATATAGTAAAGCATGCAATTTCGTGTGGAATACAAAATGTACTGTTATTAATAAACGTATTAAATAAAATTTATTAAAAATTTTATTTAGTGGGACTTTAAATCTCGCCAGGACACAAAGGGTTAGCAAATTATGAGTTTCTCCTGAATAAATTATCTTTATTTGTATCTTTAGTTAATATAAAACCTAGAATTTTAATGAAATATTTTGCATCAAAGAAAATAATATATTTATGTATGTTCCAGGTTTAGATGCTTTATTCCAACCATAAGCTTTAATAATATGATATGAGACTATTCATAAAAAATAGCCTAAAATCTTATACCCTTCTTTAATTTTGAGCTTTCGTTCTTTATCGCTATATGACTTTAAAACAGACAGAATTCTTATATGCATTTATACATAAGAAACGATGTCTAAAAAATGCATAATCTGAAAACGTATAAATGGGGATTATCTTCGACATACTAATGCATATTAAAAGGCATCAAATATATTTTTTTTCACTAATGATATTTTTATTATGCTAGTGTGCATTTTCTTTTGTATAGTGTAAATATTTTAATGATGATCATTAATTTCAATCTTTCACAAACCTCATTTACAGATAAGCAGAGGCTTACCCAGAAAAAGTGGACGAGAGAGGGTGGGGGAATTAGGGAAACCACTATCGGTGAACAGAAACTTCGCCTTATTTAATCGTGGAATTCTGCGATTATTTAAGAAAATTCCTGTTAAGGAATAGTGGTATCCATAACCCAACCCCTTCCTCTGGTTTTTGAAATTGCCCATATAGAACATCTTTCTGGACAGAAAAAAAGTATAATGGCACATAGAAGATCTTAACAAGAACCAATTTTTTTTATTCCAGAATGAAGAACTTAGCCGGGGAAAAAAGAAAAAAAAAAGAGAACACCCAATACATTTTAATCTCCAAATCGCCACAGTAAAAAAACGGAAATTTCCATTCGACTGGAAATAATGTCTTCTTTTAAGTTACGTTATAGAAATATGCTTAAGGGGGTGGGGGGAGGGGTCGCCTTCATAGTGAAATTGTACCAAACTCTGAAAAGTTGAATACGAACACCTTACTTTTGACACCATATTTGGCTTTTTCGGTAAATTTTACCTTAGGATACCAAACAGGAAGTCATTCGGTCAATTATTTTAGGAATTGTGAAACAGCTTTAAAGTTTATAACTCCTTACATTAAATCCATTTCTAGTTACTGCAAAACAAATTGCAATGCGAGTAGTTTTTTAACCATAACTGAAAAACTACTTGGCAGAATGAGCTGTAATTTCGGATTCTCATATTGAAGCTTTTCAAATCGATTTCTGTTTAAAAAAATTCATAGATTACAATCCATATTTTTTTCAAAGATTTGTTTAAATATTATATATATATATATATATATATATATATATATATATATATATATATATATATATATATATATATATATATATATATATATATATTCCGTTTACTACAAGAATCGTAAACCATGAATTTTTTAACAGAAATCAGTTTCTAGAAGTGAAATAAGTGAACCCAAAATTACAGCTTGAACCACGAAGTAGTTTATGAATTTTATTTAAAAAAACTACCCCCATTGCAATGTGTTTGGCAACGAGAAGAGTCCCATATTTCAAACCTTCATAATTCCTAAACTACTTAACCGAATGACTTCTTGGTTGGTATCCTAAGATAAAATTTACCAATTTTATTTACCAAATTGGTACAATTTCACTATGAAGACGAACCCGTAAGCTTATTTTTCTAACATGAATTGAAAGAAGACATTATTTCTAGTAGAATGGCCATTTGTTTCTGGAGTAATTTGGGGATTAGTGTGTATAGGGTGTTCTCTCTCTTTGTTTTTTGCCGCCTATACTTAAAAATTTTGAAGTGAAACATGTAAATAAAATTACATCATTTAAATGAAATATTTAGCATTAGAACAAAACTAAAATTAACCGATACCTAAGCTAAAAACGTATAAATTAAAAACATGCAAATAAGAAACTGGGCTCGAATTTATATTACTTTCCATAATGAGAATTAGTTTTGATTTATTAAACGCTTAAAATTTTCCGTAAGGGAACTCGGTATCCCTTGAACTATATAATTAATGAAATTAAACGGTTTTAAGAACGGTTTCAAGAAAAATGCATTTCTTATGAGAAAAGGGTGAAAAAGGAATTTTAAAGAATTTAAGAAAATTGAAAAAGAATTTCTTACAATTTTGAACTTTTTTCAACAGTCTTTTTCATACTTTTTTGCAAGTGTATACCGACGACTACGACACTCTACGGACCCGATTTCCAAAAAAATAATTAGTTTAAGAGAAACAGGAATAAAATATCATGACATATGCAAAAATACAACATAAATGACATTTTACTTAACATTAAAAAAAAAAAAAATAAGCTATTTATATTAGTGAGAATCCATTCTTAATTTTACGAAATGCACCATAAGGATCTTCCATTAAAAAATCGAGTTAATAGAAAAATACATGTTGAAATTTTAGCATTTTGATTATACTGATATGCTGAAAAAACACAAACTGGGAAAAAAGAATTTAAAGGTTACAACTCTGAATCATTTACAGTGAAATGACTTCAATAAAAAGCTTTTTTCGTAATTTTTAACTATCCGATCTTTACAAAATTTCACGAGAATACACTACGATATCTAAATTCATTTTCAGCAAAAATTTGGAAAATTGATATTTTGGACATTTTTCGAAAGTACCGAATTCCCTTAAAATTCACTGCAGTTTCAGCCACTATAATTTCCTTCTAAATCGTATAAGAATCTCAAAATTCCAAAATTTTATGTGACTTTGAGATTCAAGGGCAGGTCGAACGCTCCCCTTCTGGTCCTCTCTTCTAGGTACCCATGTTCTTGGGTCTGAGCACGGCACTTCTAATCTTTAGAATACGAATCGAATCGTGGTTCCTCGGTCTTGCTTGGATGATGATCTGGTTTAGGAAAAGACTCGTAATGTGATCGCAATCGGAAACACTTTGCCACATCCCGAAAGAGAACAGATTCAAAAGCCAGTGGGGGTGGGAAACGGACAAAACAAAGAAATAGACCCGCTTGATTTGGGTGTGTGCGCTCACAGACACTACGACTTCCGGATAAGACATCTAATACTGATGAACGCTCCCTCTGCTCACTCTCCTCGTTGAACAACCGTTATGCAACTCAGGAAAAGGGCTTAGCTCTCCACATCTGTTCAACTCCAGTAGTTTCTTCCCTCTACAAACAGGTGTAACCACCTAACACCGAATCAAAATGTGTTAATTAATAGGGGAAATGCTTCATTTTGCTTTGGGAAACATTGGTGCTAGTAGCAATCAACATGACAGAGGGGATTCTTCAGTCGGAACTCATATTGCACCCCTTGATTTGATCAAATAGCTTGTACTTTCTCAATATGATAACCTCCCTTCTACAAGAAAGAAAAAAATAAATGAAACCGGAAAACATGCATAGTAGATAAATATTAGGGTGGACTATAAGTTTCCATACATATGGTTTTTAACATTTTATTTGTCATGTTTCAGATAATTTTAAAAATGCGTTTGAATTAAGAGAAACGAAATTAAATCATATAGATGACCAGGCCAGAAACAATAACAATCATGTTGAGCAGATTCTGTAAAAAAAAAAAAAAAAAAAAAAAAAAAAAAAAAAAATCGTTTTTCCCAATTTAAAAAAAAAAAAAAAAAAAAAAAAAGGCGTTTATTTTTTTTATGTGTGGAAACTTATAACCAAACCTGTAGAAAAAAAATATATATATACCGAAGATGATAAATAAAATAGCTTAAAAATCCATCTAATTTTAAAAAGAATTAAATTTTATA
The DNA here is from genome assembly GCA_963931845.1 of Maratus michaelseni. Lineage (NCBI taxonomy): Eukaryota > Metazoa > Arthropoda > Arachnida > Araneae > Salticidae > Maratus > Maratus michaelseni. Next base: position 304,307,871 of record OZ007586.1, read on the forward strand.
CAAATATTTTACTGCAGAAGGCTAGAAAACACGTCTTTTTAAAGTGCTCTAAGGTGACAACTCCCCATCTCACAAATTGTAGAAAATTTGTTTTTTCCCCGTCAAAATTAAAGTAAGTGCATGAAATTTTAATAATAAAAGAAAGAAAAGAAACAATTTGATTTTTTTGCGCGTTGCATTCGAATACAGTTTCAATGACTTTGATTTAATAAAATAATACACTGAAGCAGTGTTGCATATTTAAAGGGTTAAATCTGCATCTCTGTAAAATAAAAGGATTAACTGTCTCTATAAAGATATATATCAGATTTTCAATATATGTATCTAAACTTATGACATTAGCTATGCTTTCCTAAAAAATATAAATATCGGAAAAATGTCATCGGTTGTAATTTCATAACAATACCACGTAACCTATAGTCACGTTATTTTACTATAGTGCAAATTATTAAATTTAACAGCTTACGGCAAAAAAAATTTATATATATTGTTATTATTATTTGTCATAACTGTCAATTCTGCCGTTAAACTACTACTACTAATTCAAAAGCTTAGTAGAAGAATATATTATGTAATAAAAATTTAATTACAACAAAATTGAAGTGAAAGCTTGTTATTGTAAATGTTATTGATTTATTTTATTTATGGTAGCATATCTATATATATAAAAGTCGTTCTTAGTATGTATGTTCCTTATACAAATCTATAGTTTTTGTCCGATTGGAACGAAACTTGATGTACATATGTTTTAGAACACGAGTAAAATTACTGTCAACTTTTAAATTTTCTCAGACCATTCTTTATCACTTTTTTTTAAAACATCTAACATAGTTTATCATTACAGAAATCAATATATTTTTTTTTCAATTTCTAATGCAATAATTCTTTCTTGTTGCCAAACTCTAAAAAACGGCACAGCATTTTAAAAACAAATACTAACACGTTTATTTTCTTTTTATAAGCCAATAAAAATTCAGAATCACTCGCTATATTTTTTTTTTTCCCTAAATTGAAGTGATTCTAAGAAGAAAATGCGCATTTTTCTTCTATATAAATAGAAAACGATAACTTTAAACGCGTTAAAATGATGTAGTACCTTAATTTAATTTTATTTGTAGTTAACACATTAAAAAGGTTAAAAAAAAGAGTTAGGTATGACGTCACATTCTATTAAAGGTTTTCATTTTGATTTCAAACTAAGAGTCTAAGTAATCGTCTGCTATGTTTTATTCCTACTTCGGTTGTATACTGCAGCTGTATCTTATAGCTATACGTTATATTGCTAAGTGTTTTATTGATTTAGAAGCAGTAGTAACATTTTCTTTGATTTATATTAAAGAGAGGGTCATTTCTTTCGTTTTTCAACAAAAACTTCACGACTAAAAGTATATATAAAATTGACACGACTTTCATCTAATCATTATAGATTTAATGTTTATTAATGAAAATTTAAGTTTCAATTTTAAAATGATGTTTTATTATCAGTGTAAAATCTTGATTTTCTGAAATTAACGTTTATTATTATCCATAAAGTAAAGGCTTACCTACAATTACGTTTAAGACAACGAAATTTTTTAAATGTTAGTGTAGTGGCTCGGTTATGCAATTTATACCCAACTTAAAAGTAAATATTAAGATACTCCTTAATGTCATTTTTACTAACTCCATGTTTCCATTATTTTATTTTATTTTTGCTGTTAAAATGATCGGCACGCTATTTAATGAAATCTGGCAACTTTCCAGTTTTATAGTTTTTTATAGAATAATAATTAAAATAAATGTTTTCTTTGGTAATATTGATTTTGGTGTAATTAATAAGTGATATTAAAACATTTAAAACTATGAAATTAATATATTTTGAACACTCCTTCTAATATTATGCGAGGATTCCATATTTCTTTCTTTATTTTTTTAAGTTTTAATTTAATTAGGCAATTCAGTTATGGAATATTACACGTAAACCAACAAATGCTGAATTATTTACATTGTTTTAAGAGCAAACAAATTAATCTTTTGTAATTGAGTCGCAATCAGATTTAAAAATATCCATTCTTGAAAATTACTTTAAAATCCATAAAACATCAGTAAATTGAGATACGCTTTTCAAACAAATAACACTGAAAGTACATTTCTTTTATTCGACCGCATAAAAATTTAATGTGCTATGTTTAGAAGTAAATGTCTTTACTTTTTAAAGATCAAATAAGTTAATCTTTCGTAATTGGATTGGACACAGATTAAAAAATATACATGCTTTAAAATTCATAAAAAAACAGTAAATTGAGATTAAAGTACATTTGAAAGTGCATTTTTTTCTAATTGACAGTTTAAAAAATGAAATTATGCGATATTTAGTAGTAACAAAAATGCAGTATACTGCAAAATTTAATGGTTAGGTCGTTGCTACCGTCAATATGATGTCGACATTACTCACGGATATGTTTTTGTTTTATAATATAGATAGATGCTATATGAAAGTGAATTTCACAAAACGTTACGACATTTAGTTGATTTTTTTTCATAATTAGGAAAATCGTATATTTTTCTATTGTATGTGCAAAGAAAACGCGCATTCTCAACTATAAAGCTGAGAAATTTTACTATGGTTGAGTCAAAGTAACGCTGTTTTTTCTAATTGTATTTTTTATCGAATTATGGTCGAGAATGCACAAAGCTCCGTCATTGTTATTGTCGTATTATTGTATTTTAATTTATGTTAACCCGGGCAAAGCCGGGTGGTTCTGCTAGTATTTAATAAGTGAACAGGTGGTACAAAACTCTCTCAGAAAAACGTATTAACATTTAATTTTCAATTACTAAAAATTATTAAATCTTTGTATCACCGCGTTGCATATCTATAATCTTCAACATACCCAAAAGTCAATGTTACTTATACATTGGTCACATACCCCAAAGTCAATGTTACTTATTATGGTAAAGATACCATATATATTCTTTTCAAAAAATTAAAGCAATCTATATTTTATGTATTTTATCAAATATATTTTCCCCTTTATGCATTATCGTAATTCGTATACATTCCCGGCTGTTAAAAACGCGCATCCTTTTAATCTTTCTCTTTCAACGAAAGACTTTTAGTCAAAATCATGCATATTGTTTTTAAATTATCTTTAACGTACTTATTCGGGCTCCCACACATCAAAAGAAATGAAATTATACAAGGCATAAAATGTTTTCCTTTTCATGGTCAGCTTTGTCTTGCATATTGTATCCAGATGCTTAAAGCATTCCAATGGCGCCTTTTGATTTGATTTGATAGCCTAAGAGGGACTGCTCAGACTAGTAGAAGTCTGTAGAGCATAGTGTCCCTCCCGGTCCCCTTTATTAAGGTCTTAAAAAAAAAAAAAAAAAAAAAAAAAAAAATTACAAACTACAGCCGAAGCTGGACCCGCCGTTAAACGCGACAAGGAGCGGGATAGAATGTTTATAACAAATACAAATACAAACTATGGTCAACGACCAGATCATATATAAGCTCGGCCCTGCTAGGGAAGGACCCTTTTCGCGACAGTTAGCAGGGACTGAATAGGAGTTGTGCATTGAGAGTGGCAGCTGACGGCTACTAGGTAAGGTTAGAGAGTTCTGTCAGAAAAATATAGATTTTAAGTAGCTTTCTGTTTAGGGTGTGCCTCTTTAGAATATTAGGAAGCCATTCCTTGGGAGGGATTGCAGGCTTCCTAATATGCCACTGTGCTGTTAACGGGCAGGTGAAATAATAATGGGGAGCCGACGCCTCTGCGCCACACTCGCAAAGGAATGTGTCTGCACATTTAAATTTGTAGAGGTATGTTCGAAAGGGACCGTGTCCCGTGAGAAATGCTGTTGTGTGTGCGGAGAGGTTGTAGTGTGTTATTGAGACTTTCGGTATTAAATTATATGTGTGTCGGCCTTTGCTGCTGTTATCCCAGATTGATTGCCATTCTGTGAGTATATTTGCTTTTAGTAAACGTTTTATGTATGTGGAAGGAATTGGAAGATGAATGTCAATGTGTGGTTTAGCTGTTGCTTCCTTTGCGAGTGCGTCCGCGATTTCATTACCTTGAACGCCCGTGTGCGCTGAAACGTGGCCAAGAGCTACTCTATTTAGAAGGGACTTTAACTTAAGTTTGATTTCTAGGATTAGCGGATGTTTGGTTCTATGGGCATAGATAGCCTGCAGACCAGAGAGACTGTCGCTATAAATTTGGACGAAGGGATGTGTGGTGTTTGTCTGGATCCAGTCCAGGGCTTTTAGGATGGCATAGAGTTCTGCCTGATAAACAGAATTGTGGTCATCTAGTCTGCAGGCCCACTGATGGGTGACGGCATTCCTTTCCATGCCGCAGAATGCTGCTGCCACGCCGGTGACAGTTCCGGACCCGTCAGTGAAGAGAGTAATTCTAGAGGATGGGGAGAATGAATTAAGATTGGTGTTTACTTGGAAGTGAGATGTCTCATCGGAGGGGTGTATCTGCCATCTTGGAACTTTGTGCTGTATTTTGGTGTTTGGAAGGAATTCGCTTGCAGTCGGTTCATGCTTAAGGTGGAGAATACGTCCCTTGGTGTATTCATATGCGAGTATTGTGTCGATTGGTGGTATGCCCGTTATGGTATTTAATGCATCCGTGGAGATTGTTTTGTAGCCTCGTGAGATTTGTAAGAGAAACATTCGCTGTAGTGAGATCAACTGCAGCATTCCTTGAAAACCCTGTTCCCATAACAACAATTAACGGTAAGATTCTTAATCTCTCTTTTTAGCCAAAGTGCAATCTTCGCCAAATGATTTTTCCCTTCCAATGACGTCGATTATGAAGTTGATATGTGTATAAGTAACGGTTACATTTCCCACGCAAAAAAATGCGATTCTCTTGGCTTGAAATGTATCTCGCTTGGCGTGTTTTTCCTTGCGCCCACTTTCATATCGGATAGAACACTTGCCCTCTGATCTTCATCTCATAAACATCTAAAAATGTCTTGGCCCCTTTGGCCACCCTTTGGTTTTGTAATGAAAAATCCTCTTGATGGTTTAAAAACTCTTTGGATTACGTGAACTTGATCGGACCTGTTCAACAGCATTTCTGGATTATTCTTTGGATCGCGTTTGTGTTCTTCACCTCTGGCTTTAAATTTAAAATGTCACCTCACCAATATTCATCAGATTCATTTAAAAAAATCTGAAACTTTGATTGATCAAAATATCACTATTGTGGAAGATTGTGAAGTGTGACATCATTCTCCAATTAAAGAACATTAACTCTAGTGATGTGATTTTCGTCTTCCTTGCTTCACCATACAAAATAAAAGGGAAAACTACACTCCAGTTTAGTACTTCAGTACCCAGGAAACGCACTCTGCGGATTGCCAAAACAACCAAGTGCCACTATACCTTCTTGTTTTAACAAATTGTTTCACTCCGTAAAAGTAAATCCTTTAGGTCTTTTCAAAGGATTCGCCAACTTTGACATCTTCTCAATAATCACCCCCTGAACTTACTTCCCACGATAACTCTTCTATATGCATAAAGGAACACGACAACTCCCCCATACTTATACATTGGTCTTTAAAAGACGCTTTTATTTCTTGCTGCTATCTTTCACACAGCAGTTAATATAAATTAATCCTTGAATTCTCAACAAATGGCGATACTGAGTTAATTTTTCATGTCAAAGCTTTATTTATCATTTGAGCAGTTTCATATCGTTATTGCTAAAATGAACTTTGTAATGTTTTTTCATATTAAAAAGACTGGAGGCGTCCAGAAATAGAGTTTTTAGAAAGATCATTTCGTATATTTTACAATTTTGAATCAAAAAATTTACAATATTTATGAGAAGTATATAATTTTCTGTTTTGTTGCATATGTAAAAAAAGCAACTATTAGTCAATAATTTCTTATTTTTATGTTCTAAATTTTTGAATTACTTTTTACATGCTTAAAATGATGTATTCTAACATCCGAGTAAGTATTTTTTCAAATCGGAGTTGCCAAGTCACAAAGGATTAATAGAATTTAAATTATTAATTATTCAAAAAATTAATTTAAATAAATGTCTCAGATCTCCAAGACTAATTAATATTTAAGCTTTACCATGTAGTAGATAACCTCATAACACCTTCATCCATAAAACAAAACATTTTTTTGAGAAAGTGTAACATAACACGTTCTTTCACTAAACTCTTCAGTCCAAAATAAATCTAACTTTTTAACATTCTCACGTTGTTTTAAAATTTGAATTTAAGAGACATTTTTAACACTTTCCAACATAGTTCAAAAGTGTTTAAGAATTGATTCTGTCTGCCTGACTATCTGCCGTCTGTCCGTACTCTTATTATAGTAAATATATTCGGATTGCCATGTAATTGATAAACAATGCTGTCCAAAAATTAAGGGGTAGTGACCGGACGCTTCCACTTTTTACACGGTTTGTCTAATATCTACTGAAATTCTTGACATACTGTCCTTGAAATTCAAGGATGTAAAGAACATGTTTGACTTCAAGAACAGCAGAAACAGTATACTTCAATTAAAAAATTAATGTATTGAATATTTGAAGAGATATGGGCATTTGTATGAAATAATTAATAACTGCGCATGCGCGAACTATTCAAAAGATTTTTTTTTTTCAAGATTTGGTAGTCAACTCTATAGAGTAACTCATATAAAAAGACCAGTAAAATATCGTCAAAACTCAGAAAAATGCCAGCAATCGAGGCTAACGGAAAAGAAAGGCTACCGCGGTGCTTTACGCAAATCTTTTTTTACAGACGGCAGGAGTCACGTGATGCTCGAATGCACCAATACAGGTGTACGAAAAGAGTAATACGTCACTCTAGCGGTCTTTAAAAAAAGATAAGTGGAATGCACCGCGGTAGCCTGTCTTTTTCGTTAGCCTCGGCCAGCAATACAGTGAGCTAATTGACAAATTCGGGGGAAATAATCAATAAGAATAAAGATAGAAGTTTCTATGCCTTCGTGTTTGTGTGCTGTGTTCTGAAGAGATTGTTGCGCGCAGAGCTACAAAATTTGGCCAGTATATGAGTTGTTCAGAGCTAAAGTGGATCAACCCCATAAATTATAGTTTTGAGAAAATCAAGGTTAAAGTTTATTAACACTAGTTGATTTTTAAAGGGACTTAAAGAATAATTTTTTCTTATTGTTGTAGTATGAAGACCAACTTAAATATGGGTCATAATTTGAAAATTCAAAAACAATAATTAAGGTTGCAATTTGATTTTAAATCAGAATTTACTGGAATTTATCCACTTTGGCCCTGAAATGTTTTTTACATAAGGTGACTACGACACAGTGAAAATGGGACTTGGTTCACTATGGCTCTGAATATATATACCATTAACAAGAAGTAATCTGCAACAGACAAATTTTTTTATACTTTTGGACTTGATCCACTTTAATTCTGAATGCTCATATATTTAGACCTGTATGTGTGAAGTTATGCATCCTTTGCAAGATTCCTGTTTACATTTTTGATTAAAAAGTTTTTCTGCTAATTTGTTGAAATATCATGGATATCAGCATGCTTACTGCATGCTTGCTTTTCGAAAATTCAACAACTGGAAATAATAATTATACCTGCCCTATCTGTAAGAAAGTTTTCTCATCTTATTCCAACTTGAACTTTTATTTGAAGAATATTCGAATGAAAAGTCCCATTGCGATAAACGTCAAGAGCCTTTGGACGAAATCGTGCTTCTTAAGACATAAAGTAACATACAATAGGGGAGAACAGACTACTTTAGAGTGTGAGGAATACTTCCGTGTATTTATACAAAAGTATAATATATCTCACAATCCAATGGATAACAGCATGTCACCTGAAGAAGATATTCCTATAAAAACTACTACAAATGGAGATGTTGAAAAGAAGATTATTGTTTGTTCTACCTGCGACAAGGACTTTCATGCCATACTAATTTGAAACAGCATATGAAGATACATTTAAATGAAACGCTATATGTCTGCGATATTTGTGAAAAGGCTTTTGGACGAAAATGGAATTTAATAAGACATTTCAAAACCTATAAAGTGGGAATCAGTCTACATTAAAGTGTGATGAATGCAGCCAAGTATTCACTCGAAAGGATAATTTGCAAAACACTTAAGATTGAATACAAATTTAAGATTTCCTTGGAGTGATTGTAGTAAGGTGTTTAGGCGAAAATTTGAACTCATAGAACATATACGTAACCAATACCCTTGCATACCACTGGTGATTGTGAAACGGAAAATGGCCTTATGTAAAGTCCTTACATAATGTAAAGTCTAAAAGACTTAATCTACAATGGCACTTAATATTTTAAAAACTTTAATGTTTTATCAGATAAAAGTGATGAAAGTGACTTAGAAGTGTTACATACCCCCTAACGGCCTGCATTACAAGAAAGTCTACTAAATGAAATTTAAGAAAAAAGTGTTATTAAGTGGTATATGTGAATGAAAATGAGGAGATTGAAGAGGTAAAATCTTATTTTTGATGTCAATGGTTTGCAGAACTTATTGAAGAAACTATTCGGCAGCACATAGGAGTAATACTTTCATAGATTATTAAATCATTTCAAGAATTTATTCAAAGAAGTTCCGGGTGAATATTTAAAATAATTCATCATTTATAGCTTAAGATTGCCAAGTATCAGCCCCTCGCTGTAAGTTGATTCATTCGCCTTCCTAAAACACTAGATGATAAAAAATCAGAGCTTAATATAAAAAATGTAGACAACAAGTTTTTGGTGCAGTGCCTTTTGGAATTTAAACTAAACTTTGATAGAAATGAAAAACCTGAACGTGTTGCACATTATAACCCTTATAAAAATGGTATTAATCCAATCTCAACAATTTAAGGATTAATGTATTTAATCATGAAGAGGATGAAATTTGTCCCATGTGATATCCTCCAAAGAAGACTCTGAGGTGATTAACATATTATTGGTCGGTGATGTTGAAAAATAACGAATCATAATGGTGTTGCATACTACTGGTACTAACTTGGTATCTACATCGAATTTCCAAAGAAGACATTGAAGGACCATAGTGAATATTGTCTCCAGCATATAGCACAAGCTATAAAAATGACTTCATATCAATAATATTTTGGTTTTCTGGTATTCACCTTCAACATGCTGTCGCTATACTATTTATGCAGACTTTAAGTCTTCTTATACCAATTTCATCAACCACACCGTCTTCTATGACGTATATTGAGAAAATGGCATCATTTTCCTTGTGGTTATGAGTACGTCATTGTTGGACCTGAAAGGAAATGTGTTAAACCTATACGGTATATCGTAGCAAAGACTGTGTTAAGTACAAATGATGCAGGAGAAAGAAACACTTGGACGAAAGTTATTATATATTAAATATATGAAAGTTTCTTCTGCGGAGGAAGAAGCTTTTAAATAGGCGAACTTTTGCTCTATTTGTAAGACATTTTTACAAGAAAAGCGTACCCATAAAAGAGAGGAGAAATTATCTTCAAGGAACTTTTTAAAATTATTAAACAACTCTGTTTTGGGGAAGACAATGGAGAATCTTCGAAAAAAAAAAAAAAGAAATTATGTGGCAATAAAAGAAATGGGAAAAATTAGTAGCATTAAAAACTTTCAATCATCAAAACGTATAACGAAGAACTGACTGGCGTGGAAAAACTTAAAACTAATATTTTGATTAATGATGAACCACCCTATCTACGTAGGACTTGCCAATTTGGAATTATCTAAATAAATTATGTATGATATTCATTATAACTGTATAAAGAAAACATACAAACACCTGACAACATTGCTATTTACTCAAACAGACTTGCTGACATATCATATTACAATAAGATACATTTGATGATATGAAACTCCATACATCCCTCTTTAATTTTTTCAATTATCCTAAGAATCGCCGACTGTTGGGGATAATAAGAAAGTTATTGGAAAACTTAAAGACGAACTGAATGGTGAGTTAGCCTTTGAGTTTATAAGATTGAAATCTAAAAGTTTTTCTATAACACCTTCAAAAGGCTAGAATAAGACTGAAAAAGTTGTGTCTACACAAACTGTTCGACAGAAATTCAACTGTCTAGATTATTTGGAATGTCTACAACAGCTAAAAACAAGTATCGAAAAGCAAAAAAGAATCGCCTAAGATGCACATAACTTATATACATTTACTCAAAGTTATATTAGCTCAAATCCCTTTGAAGATAAAAAGATATATTTCTATAAATAAAATACCCAGTTTAGCCTATGAACATTATGAATTTAATCAAGCTTGTAATGAGCAAAAAAATACTGATTTATTTCAATAATGTAAAATTTAAATTTAGATAATCTATTGTAAATATGTCTTTCCTGTAAATTGTTTTGTTTTAATAAAAAATTGTTAATTTGTATATGTATACTTATTTAAAATTCGATCTTATATACAAGCCTTTCTAATAAAATCTCAGACATAACGATGAAATGAGATTAAAAAAACTGTTGCGATAAACAGAGGTTGCCCTTGAAAATTTGAGCTGTGCTTTAGAGGAAATTTCTCCATTTCACATCTTACTTAGACATACCGTGAAGAGAAAAACTCTTAAAAAAATTGTCTCTCCCTGTGGTCACTATAGAAACAGACTCGCCCACTTAATTTTTGGGTGATCAGGAGTATTGTTGGCTTTGTTTGTAGCTTTAGGCGCGAAAAAGGGGAGAGGAGAAGATAGCTGTCTGCTTTGACAGACGGTAATCATTGACAGACGTTTTTTTTCTGTTCTCTTTTTCTTCTGATTACTGCGCGTTTGCTTTTATATATTTTATCGCTTATTAAACATTTAATCATTGATTTTGGTCTGTGATAAAATACCACCGGCAGATATTCCTATTCTAAAATGACATCCACATTTAAAAAAGGAAAAACATTGCATTCTCAAGCGCGTGAAATAATAAATAACGTGTGTAATTACTTTAAGGCAGAGGCTGCTGCAAAATCTTTGAAAATACCAATTTCCCAAGCCACTAAAAGAACAGCTGAAGCAACAAAAGTGTCAGAATCTACGGTAAAAAAAATTAAACGTGAAGTGATCAAATTGGAGCAGAGTAATGAGCAAATTTTGTCTACTCCAGGAAAACACCGCAAAAGACCAGAAATCCGCAATTGCAATATTGATGATTTTAATAAATGTGTTATCCGACAAATTATTCAAGACTTTTATGTTAATAAAAAGAAAGTCCCCTCTATTTCAAAATTATTACCAATATTGAGAGAAAGAATTGATTTCAAATGGCAGAGAGAATCTCTGAGAAAAATTTTGCATTCAATGAATTTCTGTTAGAAAAAAAAGCAGCATTCGCAGAAAAATTCTGATGGAAATGCCTGACATTGTATTTTGGCGAAATCGGTATGTGCGGGAAATGAAAAAACATAGAAAAGATAACCGATGCATTGTTTACATCGGTGAAACTTGGATCGATAGTAATTTAACTTTTGGAAAATGCTGGCAAGACGAAAAAATTACGGGTATCCAAGTGGACACAAACTCTAAAAATCGCCTTATAATGGTGCATGCTGGTTCCTCTAGTGGGTTTATTTCTGGAGCTGAACTTGCTTATAAAGCCTCTACAAATGTTGGAGATTATCATGGCCAGATGAACTTCAATAATTTTCAAAAATGGATTTTAGAAAAATTGATACCGAATTTGCAGCCGAAAAGCATAATTTGTATGGATAATGCTCCATACCAATACGAAAAAAGTTGATCCCGTTCCCACAAAATATTCCACGAAAACTATAATGCTTGACTGGTTAATGCTGAAAGGGATAGCACATGACCCAAACATGCGAAAAGCCGAATTATTTGAAATAATAACTAAAATTGCCCCAAAGTCTATCGAATACAAAATAGACACTTTATTAAGAGATGAAGGGCATGAAGTTCTCAGATTACCACCATATCATTGCCACCTTACTCAATTGAATATGTTTGGTCATCTGTTAAAAATTACATAAGACATAACAACGTAACCGGCGATTTAAGTTTGGGAAACTTGCAGTCATTACTTAACGAGGCATTCTCAAAAATTTCTGCAAGTGAGTGGGCAAACCATTGCAAACATATTGAGAAGATCGAAAATGAGTATCGGGAAAATGACGGACTTATAGAAGATCTCGTGGATAAGATAATTATTGAGGTGGACGATAACGAATCTGATACTGACACTGATGAAACATCAAATGATGATAGTGGAAGTGATTTCGATGACATCTGGCCTTTAGATTAGTCGAATTCATTTTCATAAACAAACAAAAAAAACAGTCCTTTTGAGGACTAAAAAATGGTCCCTTTAAGGACTAAGCTTTTCCCAGGGCTAAAATATGAAAAATAAGAATTACATTAACACACATAATCCACTCGGTAACTTTTATACATACATAGCCTATTTATTCTATAAAATAAATACGCATTTTTTTTCGCATTGTTAAGCTTTCACCAGGGCTTAATTTTTAACAAAAAAAGTACTGGAGCCCTAATATTCTGCAGTACTAATAACCGTAGCGTCCCCCCCCCCTTCCACCGTCACTCCAATCTGCATATTTATATTCCATACATTATGTGTATTTGCAAAATTTAAAGCAATTTTTTTTAAAGCAAAATAAAAATTTTAAATATATTTATCGCTTGCACTGGGCTCCGGAGCCCAGTATTTATGGGCTCCAATGAATTCCGACCAATATTTAAACATTTACTAAAAGTAGAAAAGTACCGTATGCCTTTGTCAGAAAATGAAAAATGCTATTTGATTCTATAGCTTCTTAATAAGGAAACTTGAAAATGTCATGCATTTGCGAAAAAAAAATAGGCATGGGTCAGAAAGTAACTACGTAGAGCTTGAGCACAATCTTAAAGCATCAGAGTATTATCATATAGTCATAAAGCATAATGTATATTACATCTTAAATTATAATCGATTGATATCTCATGACCACCTTTCTCAAGCTGTCGAGTTGAAGTGATTTGGAATCGAAATGAGTTTTTCATTTTTTTTAAATAAATAAATTACTTATCGAGTTAAAAGCAATTCTTGTCACGAGACGATACGTTTTTACCTCTTCTCGTGCTGCCGTGTCTTAAATTCGATTCAAAACGTCGACTTTCACAGCATTTTCTGGAAGATCTTCTGCCTTTATCAAAAAATTAAAAAGCGTCTTTCGATTACCTAGTTTCTGAATAACATCATCTGCCAATTTCATGCGTTTCCGAACAAAAATGAATTCAAAAATGTGTCAGAAAGTAGCTCTTTTGGATTTGAGAACAATCTTAATGCCTATAAAAAACATATTATAAAGATTTGATTTAAAATGTGATAGTTTTTGCCAATACATTTCTCTATTTATTATATTATTAAATTCTACTGTATTCGCGTTGTCGAATAGAAGGCATAGTAAAAATTGAGAGCGTCAAACGAATGCTAATCGTGCCAAGTTTGCAACCTGCTGTTATCTCTCACACCTCTCCAACTTGGTATGTTCTGAGGAAGCAACCCTGCTCAGGGTTTTTCTCCTTACGGTATGTACCTTTGGCCGCAGAATGCTCCCTATCTTACTACTTACGGGCACAAAAGTACTAATATTACTAAGTTAATCATTTAGAGGCATTGGCGGGGAAATTAACCTATGGTGGGAAACAATTATTCCAAAGAACGTTAAATAATTAAAGATATATCTGGATATAAACTTCTCTGGAAATACATGTGCCTATAAATATTTTAGACTAAAGGGACATTAAAATACACCTAAACTTTAGAAATGCTGCAAACAATTTACTTACCTAACACAATGATTAATTCTGAATTTTAACATTAATTTAAAATTGATTCCCAAGACAAATTTATGTCGTTAAATTTGCATTAAATCTTCAAAACGAGCAATTTTTTGGTATCCACAAATGTCCATTCAAAATTTCATTAAGGAAGATAATCCTCGACATCCAGCTTAAATTGAGTTTAAAATATGTGTTTATTTAGCAAAAAGTCTTTAATGCGATCCAAATTAGGTATTATTTCGTCATTCCAAGTTACCATAACTCATCTAATCCATGAAAGATTTTACGATCTCAGGAATAAAAATTTATGTTTAATTTTTGTAACTTCTGAAAATTTCAAAATATATGTGGATGCCCATGTTGTGTATATGCTCGTTTACATATTAATTCATTAAGTTATATTAGCATAACATTATAAATAACGGAGTCGTGAAATTAGTTCATCTAAACACTGATAAATTCTGGTATTCTCATACTTTGAACTCAGGTAAATATATTTTCATTTTAAAACTACATAGGGTAGAGGAGGCAGGAGAAAGACGGTAAGAGGAGTGGAATAACACTAATTTTGCTTAAACTAAATATAATCATTAAACTATTATTTAATTTCATTTCTACACAAAATGGATTACCTATAAACCCATTTATATATGCTACAAATTTTACAGTTGCACGTTTTTAAACATTTGTAGTAGAAAAGACTCCTTTTTATAAATCAAAGTTGTATACTGAATTCTACTTTGACATTCATTTTGACACCGATTTGTAAAACAAAAATAAGGAAATGTTTATCTATACTAATAAAATTAAAGTTTCGCTTTGTGTGCGTGTTTGTCTGCGATGGCTAGCAAAATCTAGCCCACCTAGAAGACTGGAAATTTAGATTTATGTAGTCCAAACCCCTTCCTGGTGCACCTGAATCTCAAAAATTTTAATATTTTGAAAAGTAGTTATTAATTAAAAACTGATCAAGGATCACAAATAAAAAATCATTCTTCCGAAATGCTCACTCTCTCCACATGCTCAGAAGCCCTTTATCCGTTCCTCCGTAAATAGAAGAAACAAAGCACGAGTCATCCCGTTTCTTTTGAAAGTTTTTCTAATTTCGCCATGGGCGAACGGCTGAAAATACGGGAAAACCGTCTACATATTCTCAAAAAACATACTTTTAAGTCTCAAACGATCTGGTTGGTTTGAAAAAATTTCATATTTAACCCTTTCAAAAAAAAATAATCAAGAAGCATCGAATTCATGTTTTTTATTTTCTCCCGTTTTCCGAGTCTTGCATCCATCGGACTACAAAAGATACGGAAAAACAAAGATCACCAAATTAAAGAAGTGGCATTTCCCTTTTCAAAGCCACCTTTGGTTTTAAAAAATACGAAAGTTAACCTTTCGAAAAAGTTTATTTTCTGTATGCCGTTTCGCGATTTTTGCGATTTCGGTGATATTTTAAAATTCGCATTGGCGCTTCAGAGCAAGGTACGAAAAACTAAAAATACCAGACAATATTTAAATTTGTTCCCTTTTCGACATCTGTATTTGCTTTTGAAAAATTAGAATATTAACCTTTCGAAAAAATTCGCTCGCAGGACTCACTTTTGCGAATTACGATTTTCTGCAATATATAAAAACTGGCATCGGCTCTCTAAAAAAACCAAACAAAAAAACAAACACACCTAAAGACATCTACGTTCTATCTGGTTCAGGTAGAAACCTTTATTTTTTAAAAAAAATTCATGTTAACACTTTCGAAAATGTTTTTTACCGTAAGTCAATTTTGTTTTTTTAACGATTTCTCCTATCTTTAAAAATTTGAATCGGCGTTTATAAACAAGATACGAAAAACTAAAAATACCGCGCCTAATCTACATCCCTCTGCTTTTTAAAGTCTGGTATTCGTTTTGAAAATTTTCAATTTTAATCCTCCAAAAGAAAATAATTTCCAAAAGTCACTCACGCGATTTTCGTTTTTCGGCCCAGGTTTAAAAATCGACTTCGACTCGGGAAATGCGAATACGGACAAACAGTAGACTCCAGATCATAGACACGTTCCTTTTCTTCAAAACGCACTGTTGGGTTTTTAAAAATATCTACATTAACTCTTTCGAAACCGATCGTTTACGTAACCCACTTTCGCGATTTCCGCTTTTTTGGCAATGTTTACCCGTGGTTAAATTTCAATTCTACTAAGAAATTTGGTTGGGTCGAGTGTTCTGAAAAGGCCTCTTCCAGAACATGTTGCACCCTTTGGCGGTGGAAGGTGGAACTACAGGAGTATCTCTAGTTCTATGGGCACGATTATGACGGGGTTTGGCTCATTCGACTTAATATCTGTAGCCTTAAATATTTTAGTTGCACTTTCGACCGCCAGGGTGCGCTTTCGATCTCGGGTTCTATGAGCCTGATTACGGCGGCGTTTGCCTCATTCGACTTGATTTCGATAGCCTTACAGATTTCAGTCATATTCGTATAGAACAGATTGTTATTATCTCGGGCCCGGGCAACGCCGGGCGGGTTAGCTAGTGTGTTATAAAACAACTTGTTTGTATTAATATTATTTAACTAGTAGAACCACCCGGCTTCGCCCGAGATAAACATTATAGGCCTTCCGGGTAATATAAATAAAAATGCAATATCCGAAAAATACCATCATCATAATAATGCATTCGCATCCATAAACCATTAAAACGACGATCAGTAAAAAAACTGACGTTATTTTGACTCAATCGTACTAAATATCTCAGCTTTATAACGAAGAATGCGAATACTCTTTGGTACGTGTAACAAAAAACTATACGATTTTCCTGACAAAACGGGAAATAATACAAAAAATACAAACAAATGACATAGCATTTAGTGAAATTTCAGTACTTTCGTGTTATAGCGCACACAATCACGATTATGCCAAGATTGCAGTTACAGTTTCGCCAAGATCATATAGCAAAGCTTATATAAGCCTCATATATACGCATATATATTCTTCTAATGCTCATACATATGTACGTCCTTATTTACATATTATTTACGTCTTATACGCCATATATTCATCATACACATCTTATAAACATGTCATATATGTACATATATGACTGTAACTCGGCAATATGCGTCACGAAATTTTATATACATGATACATTATAATGATGACATATATGCTTTATAATTTGGCAATAAATCTTGGTCTCTTGGCGATTCATCCTCGGGGACCGCTATAACACGAAAGTATCGGAAATTTATATGATGGCTTGGTAGTCAAACTTTTATTTTATAGATAATAAATGTTAATTTAAGAACAGTACACTCAGTGTCAAAAGTTAAACACGCAGCGGTAAAATGCGGAAAAATCAACAAGTACTGCTGGGATAGACGCGAAATGCGACAGGAAAGTAGCAAATATGCTTATGCATGAAACAAAACAAAGAATTACATACAAAGATGAAAACAATATTGAATTTTCATAAGTTATAAGATGAAGTAATATTGGAGTCATTAAGAAAAACACGTTCAAAGCCAAAAAAAAAACAAAAAAAACGACATTAATAGAATATGTGAGCACCCCTGACCCGCATACAAAGTTTACAACGTGCTTTCCATGAGGTGATCAACCAACATAGAGAGTCAAGTAATTGCCATTCCTTCTAGAGAGCAGTTTGCAACTCTGTGAGAGTGGCTGGGGGGGGGGGGGGGAATCATGTACACACAGCACGGCCCGAGGCATCCCAGAGATTTTCAATGCGATTAAGGTCGGGCGAGTACGCTGTCCACTCCATATGCGCAATCCCCTCACTCTCTAGGTAGTCTTCGACTAGGACAGCACTATGGACCCGCGCATTATCATCCGTTAAAGCAGAAGCAGGACCAACTGCTGCAGCTACAATATCACAGTGGGGTCTACGACTCCATCATGATACCGGACAGTCGTCACAGAACCCCGTCTGAAGATGTGCAGGTTGGTGGGATAACCCAACGAAATCCCTGCCCATACTATGATGCTCCCACCTTGGAATGCGTCATGATCGGTGATGTTCTGGGGCCGATTGCGTTTGCCTACTTCTCTCCAGACCTTTACATGCTTGTCATTTTGTTGAAGGGCAAATCTTGATTCATCCGTGAACATAATGTTTTCCCAATCAAACACAGTACAATTGATATGTTGCTGATATCACTTTAATCGTGCCTCTCTGTATTGGACGGTTAGAGGAAAACAAACTCGTGGTAACCGCGCGTACAATCCATTCATGTATAGCTTTCGGCGCACAGCAGTGGCAGATATAGTCTTACCAATAGACGCTGCAACCATTGATGTCACATGTGTAGAGGTCGCTCTTCGATTCCGCTTGGCTACATCGATATATCGATCAACCGTGGGGGTCGTAACCCTTAGATGACGGCTATGGGTCTTCAGAGAACTGTTTGGCTGGTTATGAATTGTTTCAATAATCTTGAAATTACGGAATTATGAACGCCGATGAAAAGAGCAACATCTGTGATTAATTATTGCATCTCACTGCATGCCAACGCTCAGAATCTTCCATTCGTCTTTTGGAAGCTATAGAAACACGTCTGTTTTGAAAACATAGCGTACGAAAGTTCTAAGTACTTTTTATCAGCTCTTACATGAAACTCCTGTAACCCTTCACACTGCTGGCTTCTTATATGACTGTTTTTTTTTTGCATATTTCTAAACACGAAACCGTGATTGGCTGTTACATAACATATCTGCATACTTCCATCTAACCCTACAGCGAATTGCAGCGTTTCCAATTCAGATTGGTTTCCGAAAATGAACATTTTCTTCTGCGTGCTTAACTTTTGGCAGTGAGTGTATGTTCCACTGGTGAAAAAACATTATCACTTTCCGGACATACATAGTATAAGGAAAGTGTTGTAATCCTAATAAAATCCGATTATGAAAATTTCGGTACATTTTCACATTTGAGATTCCTTGAATCCGCTTTCGTTATTTTTACACCTATTTCATATGTATGTACGTGTGTTTGTATGTTGGTATTTGTATATGTTTTAAATTACCGTAGTCTTTTTTTTGCCTTTTTAAGATTATGTCAGCGTGTATGTATCTGAGTGAACATGATAGTACCTAAACTATTATTTCGATTCCGCGTTCATTTGGTCCATACGTTACAGGTCACTGTCGCAGAAACTGTTTACATTATCGAAGAAATTGGCCAAAGGGTTTGCTATTTAAACCATGTTTCAATCATTTTTTTAACCATTCTGTGATGATAACTGATAAACATTTCCTCTTCTATCTTGATTTTTTAATTAAAATATTTTTATTGCTCACATTTTGTAAAATCTTTTTCCTTAGAAAAAAGAGTTTTATTAATCTTAGGAAAGGGTGTGGAAATGTATGCAATGCATAAAATGGCGATGTAACTACATTTAAAACAACTTAAAACGGTACTTCTCCACTATCCCGTTGACCACTTTCCATAAAAAAAAAGATCGCTAAACTATAGGATTTAATGCCAAAAATGCATGATCGTGACGTCACGTTCACTTGACGTCAGATTCGTTACACTTGTTTGTTACGTCATCAAATGATTTTTAAATTGACGTTTATCTGTATTTTAAATGATGGTTTACTGATTTATTAGTTATTTCGTTAATTAAAATAACAATTACGTCTTTGAACGGTAACATCATGATATTAAAAGAGAAAAAGCATGAAAAAAAATGCTGTGATGCATAGTTACGCTACGTCATCAAATGATTTTTAAATTGACGTTTATCTGTATTTTAAATGATGTTTTACTGATTTATTAGTTATTTCGTTAATTAAAATAACAATTACGTCTTTAACGGTAACATCATGATATTAAAAGAGAAAAAACATTGAAAAAATGCTGTGATGCATAGTTACGCACAATAGATCAGTTTCAAATGACGTCACAAACGTTTATGCACCAGCTGAGAGAATTAATTAAAAATAATATTCTTAAGTAAATAAATATCTAAGATTTTTTCTGTTTTAATTAATGTGTTATAAATTTTATTGTTGAAGATTACTGATAGTTGACTCTTTAATGATCCGAGCTTTTTTGAATTTCTTGCACT
Source organism: Maratus michaelseni (assembly GCA_963931845.1). Taxonomy (NCBI): domain Eukaryota; kingdom Metazoa; phylum Arthropoda; class Arachnida; order Araneae; family Salticidae; genus Maratus; species Maratus michaelseni. The sequence goes on from OZ007586.1 coordinate 304,327,757, forward strand.
TTTTGAGATTCTAATACTATGGTCGTTGCATCCAGTGATGGTTTATTTTACTTTTTATGTGCGCAAAGCGCTCATACATGCGATATAGTGATCGCAACTTTAACGAATTTCATGTATTTTCGTTTTTACACTTCATAAAAATCATTAACATTTTTTGTAATATTGCTGAAATATTCATTTAAATGTTGTTTCTACTGCTCATATTAACTTTTTTATAGCTATCTTATTAAATTTGTAAAATAAAATATTTCTATTTTATTCATAAATGAAATATATAGTAAAAATCCTATGTTTGTTTACGGTTTAATTTAATAATTCTGCACTTAAATTCTTAAATTATTTCTTATACTTAAGGTAATTTATTATTATAATTATTTTTTTAAAACAAAGCATTATTTTGTCCAAAATCGTCTGAACGAATTAAATTTCATATCTGATATATCGCTGCTCACATATAAAGGCACCCTATTCTTCAGTGTAATTTTTATCTCGAAATTTATTAATTTAACTATTTATAACTATTAAAAAATGTAGAATGGCAGCATTTTCCCATTTGTTTATTGGCCGTTATAGTTTAACGAATAGTTTGGTGATAGTTTTTTTTTTTTTTTGTATTTGTGGTGGTCGACGTGATAAGGAACCCTTTTAAACTCCCATTAGCATGACTATAACTCGATTTCAATATTTATTTTAACTCATTGACTTAATCGCAGCATAGACGGAATTAAAATTTATCAAAAATTACGTTATAGTTGCAACATTATAAATGAAAGTACACGTTTTCATTAGACAATGAGGTAATTATCACCAGTGGAAACAATTTACCTTTGTAAAATTAGGTACTAAGCTATTTATTTTTATCTCCAAACACATTTAAATAAATGTACTATGTCATTTAAACGCACTTATAATACACTCATGTCCAAAATTAAGGTCGCAAACATAAAATCTGTGAAACTGGTGAACTATTCACTGTGTTGCCACGAAATTTGGCACAGAGGTACAATGGGAGAAAGAATATAGCAACATAACAATATGGAAAAGATGGGGGAAAGAAAGGGACACTTAAAAAATCTTGTTTATCGAGGTCGTCAGGTAATCTTGACAGACTTGGAAGAAGGTATCACTCTACACGTGAGAAGTATCTCAGTCGACCAGTTACGATCCGCAGTTGAACAAGCTGACCACAGACTGCAAATTTTACATCTTCGAGAAATGAACCATATTGAGAAGGGTTCTCTGCGTCGATAAGGTCCTCATCACATGAATGTTTGGTACATTCATATAAAATGTGTTTCTGTGTCTTTTCAACATATGTCAAGTTGTACAGCGCTATCTATCTGTGACTTCTAGAACTATTTTTTTTCGCATAATCAGTTTCCCCATGTTTTGAATAGTATGTGTTCATAATTTGAAGCTTATACATTGAGTAGTTCAATAAATAGAGGAGTCGGAGTAGGGATGTTTTAATTCTGGCCATATAGATTATCAGGATCATCTTTAAAAATTCTACACATATTTTCTAATATTTATTTTATATTTTATATTTAACTTATTTAAAAATAAAAATAAATAATGAAGTTTTTAATCTATAACATAACACTTTGAAATATTGCAGTTCAATTTCATGTTGAAAATAACATTATTTGGGGAAAACTGTGAATACCTCCAACATAAAAGATACGAAAAAGAATTCCGTAATAGGTATTCAGAATTTGTGACAACCGCTTCAAAACCATTTTATGACCATGAAATACTGCATGGCACTCGATATGGAAATCACTTCTGTGAAAAATATAGGTGTTTTCATTGCCAACATCAGCACTTTGTGAATTTCAATATATAAATAAGTACTTGGTTAATGAAAACGAAAATAATGTCTTATCTATCATCTTTAAATAATGAATACAGAATAATAATAATAACAAGAAAGAAAAATCATGCGTCGAGCATAGATTATGTAACACTTTCCAGCACTTCCAAAATAATTTTACAAATCTTTACCGTTTAATAAGGTGAAAGATGTTATCTAAGTAAACGAGGTCAAGGTCAAACTGGGCGGGAGGCCTACCTTTCGGCTTAAGCTCAACTAGCCCCACCCATCAGGTTTCTTTACTATGCGGCAAGGTCCCAACTCAGGGAGAGATGCCCGGAAGGACCTTGGAAAATGCATAACACATTTAGAAACGCAATTTCATGAATTACCAACAATATTCGGAAATTTTTTCGATTTTTTTTTTTTTTTTTTTTTTGCAGCCCTATATATGATCTATAGATTTTTATATATACTACATAGAATGCTAAATTTTAGCTCTGTTAGGAAACGCGTAGCACAGTTTAAAGCTCACCTTCTGGAATTTCCGTCAATAAACGAAAATGTACTCGAGCACTTTTGTGCTACCCTATATATGATTTATGCACACCAAATAATAGAAAACAAGAACGAGAAATCATGCCTCAAGCATAGATTATGAAACACTTTTCAACACAGCCAGAAAACTGTAACGAAACTACACAGTTAAATAAGGTGAAAGAAGATATGTAAGTAAACAGTTTAGAAAATATATAACACATTAAAAAATACAGTTTTCTAAATTACCTTCCATTGTCAAAAAAGTAGTCGAATTATTTTGTGCAGCCCTGTATATGATCAATACATGTGGATATATTGTATGATAAAATTTAATTCAGTTAGAATATTCACATTTAGCAATTTTCGTCAATCGATGGAAAGGCACTTGAAATCTTTTGTACAGCCCTGTATATTATCTGAAGACTTTTGTACGCACCACCTATTAAGCCAAAAGGCAACTTAAAACTAAACTTGCAGCAATTACCAAACGTAAACGACAATGTATCTTTTTTTGCGTAGCCTTGTACATGAATTTATTTATATTCCACAAACTTCTATTAGTCCACTAAATATAGTTCAGCAGGAAAATGCGGAAGCACAATTAAAAACTACCCTTGAGCAATTCACTCCCATAGTCTGTGATACTTACGAATTCTCTTGTGTAGCCCTGTATATGATCAAATGAGTTTATAAACACACACGTACTATGAAAGAATTTATACACACCACGTTATATGAAAACATTTATTTAAACTTAAAAACGCAAACCAAAGTTGAAAACGCACTTATCACACATGGACTGTAAATATCGCACATGTACTGTAATCAATATCTTTTGTGTGTCCCTGAAAATAAACGTAATACCCACCCGAGAGCAATTTATAGTGCACCTCAGTAATGCATATAATTTTCATTATGTTTGAAATGTGCAATATCACTAAATTACACTGCAAACGATTTTTCCCCATAGAACGATGTGTAACAGAATTCTTTTGTTTGACCCTGAATGAATAATAAATGCTTTGCACCGCATATTCTACAAAAAGCATGTTTTAATGCGCTTCATAATTATATATCGATTTCATTATGTTTTAAATGACGTAGCGTCATCAAAATGCACTTCAAAAGATTATTCCCCATTGACCGTAATGTAACTGAAAACTTTTGACTGTCCCTGTAAAAAAATTATAAGTGCTACACACTTCAGTTGAAATAGGGAACATGCTATTGATAACGACAATAACATATAAAAATTTCAAAGCAATCCGAGCATATTTATGGGAGTTAAAGCATGGACAGACGGCCACCCGGCCAGACGGCAGACAAACCGATAAAAAATGCTGCGAGAAAGAAAATAGAGTTGTTATGTGCAGGGTTAGCATTCTTATCTTCCAAAACAGACGTTCCAATATAGAATCTTTAGACGAGGCAATCAACGGGGGAATCAATAGACACGGATTTTTTTCTAGTTATTTAAAGACACTTTCAGCAATGCTTTATTAATTGCAAAAACGAAAATAAACTTTAAATAAGAAAAAAAAAAGGCAGAAATTTTTCAATTCTTTTGAAGTGATACAAACTTTAAAGCACGAATTTCGCACTGCGACAAAAAAATAAAGGAGCGCCAAGAAAAATAAACAAGCTTCGAGTTGAAGCACTCTTAACTTTTTTTAGTCACTCTTAATTTTTTTAAAAAGAGAAATTAATCAATCGTCTTTTATATTTCGTTCTAACTCAGAAAATTGTAACAACTCAACACGCTGCAAATCAATGAAGTATATTTTTAGTTTTAGACTTTACCCAACTACGTTCAAATTTCCTTAAAGAGAAATCGGATAGAACGAAAATCCGAAAATCTATATTACAATGAAATTTTGCGCAATTCTCATCAAAATCTACACTCAAGAAATGTGAAAGAGAAAATTTCTACTAAAATCATTGGTTTTAATTTGAATAAATTATTATATATTTAAAAAAATGTTAATATCCATTTTATACTTTAAGTTATAAACAATTTTCATTCAAAGAAATCATGAAAGAACAAAAATCTCCCAAAATTAAAATTCTATTGCAAAGAAATTTCGCTATAATGAACAGATATTTTTGGCCCAATTCTACACTAGACTACTTGACGACTTAATAGCATTTCATCTCTTAAAAAATAATTCTTATCGTTTATAAATTATGATAGTTTATGCCCAGATTATAAAAAAACTTCTAGCTTTTTAACACCTTCCAGCATAGTTGAAAAGGGTTTGTGAATTCGGTTTGTCTGTCTGTCCGTGCTCTAACTAGCGTAAATATATTAGGATTGCCCTGCAATTGATATATGTTATTGAGTTTACTATGGTATACGCGGTATTGAAAATTAAGTGTGTGGCACTTCTAGTTTTTTTACAGGGATACTAAAAAGACTTCTGTTACATTACGGTCTATGGAAAAATCATTTGAGGTTTATTTTAATGATGTTACACAATTTCAAACATATTGAAATTGATATATATCACTGAGCTGCACTACTATATTATTGGCTTACTATAGAATGTGGTGTGCATAGCATTCATCGGTTATTTACAGGGACACACAAAATAATTCGGTTAAAGTACTGCTTGATAATAGTAATTACTGGAAGTGCTTTTTCAGTTGCTGAACGCTTTTTTAAATTTAACTAATTTTTTATATATTACTTGGGGTGTATAAATTGTATAGATCGTATACAGGGCAGCACAAAAGTTTTCGAGTACATTTCCGTTTATTCCAGAAGGGAAATTTTAAACTGAGCTACGCGTTCCTAACTGAACTAAAATTTAGCATTCTATTTAGTATATATACAAATCTATAGATCATATACAGGGCTGCACAAAAGATTTCGGATATTTTTCCGAATATTGTTGGTAATTCCTGAAATTAGATTTGTAAATGTGTTATTGCGTTTTCCAAATTGTTTACTTAGATATCATCTTTCACATTACGGTAAAGATTTTCAAAAGTATTTTGGAAGTGTTACATAATCTATGCTCAACGATTTTTCTTTCTTTTTTTTGTTGCTGTTGTGTATTGAAATAAAACTAATATCGCCAAATGAAAGTCGTCTTATTTACAGCAGGCATTATTATCATCTGATTTGCATATTATTAATGTACTTTAATTATCTCCTCAAACAGGAAGAAAAAATTAAGATTTACACACTTTATTGTAGTTTTTTTTTTTTTTCAATCTTATATTTAAAAAAAAAACTATCATAGAATGCATTACACTAGTTTCCAAGTTTTTCTCTTAGCAAAGCGGTGCAATAATGCTTAATTTGCAAATAATAAAACATATATGTTTTGATTATAGAATATTTTAGCAGCTTATTTTTGACACTTTGCTTCAAATAATTTTTTTTTCTTGAATCGAGAAATGATAAACTGTTCTAAAAATGTTTCATTAATAATCATACTTTATTATTTTTAACACAATCAATTTGATCGGTAAATAAATCATACAAGTAATAATTTTTCCAAGTGAGTGAAAGTTTGTCTAAGCCGGGACTTGAATCCATATCCTTTGGCTTTAGCTGCCAATGCTCTTCCAACTTAGCTATTTGAATTGTCTGGGATGTCGTCCAGATATCTCAATTGGAAGAGCATGGGCAATTAAAGCCAAAGGTTCTGGGTTTGAGTTCCGGCCTGGACACATTTTCACTCACTTGGAAATATTACTACTTCTTTGATTTAATAATCATATATTGATTATTACCGATAATGTGTTTCAGTTTTACAGAAATGGTTTACCTTAATCTAACACGGAATAATTTTGGGAAATCGTAATTTTATCGTGTCTGAAAATTAACACATCTTAAAAAGAAGGAAAATCCATTCATGAAGTTATATATCCACTGTTTAGATATTTTATAGAATATTTAGTCGTACTGATTGCTTTTTCTAAAGAACCTTTTAAAATTTAGCTTATATTGTCATAAAAATTATATTAACATGCAGAATTATGGTACACTTAAAATATGACACAAAAATAAACTATCTTAGATATTAATGCATTTCAAATATTATATTTTTATTTAAATTTGAAATCGTCTCGAATAAATTTACAAAAGAAACTTTTAATAAAAGCGAAATACTTTAAAGTCGCATCATTATATAAATTTTTACTCATATCATTTACTCAAATCATAACATACTCATATTAATAAAATAATAAATTTATACATGCTTTTCAAAGAGAACGAGTGGCTGGAAATTAATAGAAAGCAAGGTCAATCTTGTTCCGTGTTTTAGATTAATAATATATAAAAATGAGTTGTTTGACAGTTTTTTTTTTCAGTGAATGTTAACAAAAGCATGGGCCCAACAGTTCCTTGTTCACGAGAAAATTCATGAAATACATCATTACATTTTATCAAAAAATAAATTGATTAAATAAATAAATAAAAATATCACTGTACCGCAGCGAGGTTCGGTGAACAGAGGATTGGTGTCTTTGGTCCTGGGGTTCCCGCCTATAAACTTTAGATAGAAATCTGGGAGATATTTTAATCGTTCTGACGGAAAATGTTCGTTGTTCAACTGAAGTTGAAATTTAAAATTTAAAATGAAATTCTTTGTTAGCATCGTTAGATTTAATTACTATATAATTAAGATGATGGTAGTTGGGTAGTTTTCAACGTTACTCTAACCTAAGCGCAAAGGCAGAAGTTTAATTTTCATTTCTTACATTTATAAGAGGCAAGTAATTTGTAGTGTGGTCCAATAAAGCCCTTTACTTACCTTTATATTTGTCGGTCCGGTTACGAAACTATTGGTTCATTTTAATTTACAAATCTGTCGTGTTCTAACTACTAAAATATCCTGAAGCAAATACAAGCAATGTAAATTTCAAAGTGATAACTATAGATACTGTCTTATTCAGTACGTTAATGTTTCCGCTTATCAATTTTTAATAATTTTAATAATCTTTTCTTATAAACTATATATTTTCTTAAACCAACATAGATATAAATCACCACTGCCCGAAATTTTTAATAAATCTTTTTTGATGTATCATAATACACTATCTATTATCTGCTGACGATTTTATATATTTTACAAATCTCACCGTGTTCAAACTCAAACCTATTAAATAAAATTTTAATAACACAGGAAACAATACTGATTTAAATATATTTTAAACAGTCGCAATTTAAACATTATTTGCAATAAAAACCGTTTTCGTTATTGCAAATGCAAGTTTTCGGTTAACTGATGTGAAATAACAATAATTTTAGATAAATTAATTTGAAAAACTGGTTATACAGTGCTTAAAATACATTGGAGTAATACAGTAAAATCCGTAAAAACTGAATCTCTAAGCACCAACAAATATTTCTGCTTTTTACAGATTTTCATCTTAACCCGGTAGATTTGTATGGTTTCCATCGGGACCATAACTTTTTAACACTTTCGAACCTAGTTGAAAAGTGTTTATGACTTCGGTTTGTCTGCCGTATGGCCGTCTCGCCGTCTGTCCGTGCTCTAACTCCCGTAAATATGCTCGGATTGCCCTGATATTTTTATATGTTCTTGTCGTTATCTATAGCATGTACCCTATTTCAAATGTATGACGTAGCACTTATACTTTTTTTACAGGGACAGTCAAAAGTATTCCGTTACATTACAGTCAATGGGGAAAAATCGTTTAAAGTGCATTTTGATGACGCTACGTCATTTAAAACATAATGAAATTGATATATAATTATGAAGCGCATTAAAACATGCTTTTTGTAGAATATGCGATGCAAAACATTTATTATTCATTCAGGGTCAAACAAAAGAATTCTGTTACACATTGTTCTATGGGGGAAAATCGTCTGCAGTGTAATTTAGTGATATTTCACTATTTCAAACATAATGAAAATTATATGCATTACTGAGGTGCACTATAAATTGCTCTTTTGTGTGCATTTTCCGTTTATTTACAGGGACACACAAAAGATATTGGTTACAGTACATGTGCGATATTCACACTTTTTAATTGTATTTACGCATTTTCCTGCTGAACTACATTGAGTAGACTAATAGAAATTTGTGGAATATAAATAAATTCATATACAGGGCTACGCAAAAAAAGATACATTGTAGTTTACGTTTGGTAATTGCTGCAAGTGAGTTTTAAGTTGCCTTTTAGCTTAATAGGTGGTGTGCACAAAACTCTGCAGATAATATACAGGGCTGTACAAAAGATTTCGAGTGCATTTCCATCGATTGGCGATAATTGCTAAATGTGAATATTCTAACTGAATTAAATTTAATCATCCTATGTATCCACATCTATTGATCATATACAGGGCTGCACAAAATAATTCGACTACCTTTTTGACACTGGAATGTAATTTCGAAAACTGTATTTTTCAATGTGTTATATGTTTTGTAAACTGTTTACTTACATATCTTCTGTCGCCTTATTTAACGGTGAAGTTTCGTTACAGTTTTCTGGGTGTGTTGGAACGTGTTTCATAATCTATGCTTGACGCATGATTTTTCGTTCTTGTTTTCTTTTTAAGACAGTATTCCGTCATAGACAGATTTCGTTTTCAAAAGTTTTACTATACTGATAAATCGTAGGATGATAGAAATAAAAAAAATTGAGAGATGTTAATTATGAAACGCAAATATATCTAAATTAATGGATCTAGTTGTTATCTGAAATATTTTTCGTAAATTTTCAATAAATAGCGTCAAAATACATCATTAAAATTCATATACATTTTAATTTACAATAAATATATATAAAATTTGTGTTTAAAAAAGCTGTGAAGTTTTGAAATAACTATTTTCTAAATTTTCCCTTAGAATTGATTTTCAAAAAAATATATATAATTTATTAAATGAAAAGTTTTATAAATTTCATAAAACTTTAGAGTAATTGCTAATTAAGAAATATAAATATCTTTATAAATTTTGCAGAGTATGTCTCTGTAATTTAACTCTTATCGAATTATCTTTACTTTCAACATAAATAAATATGCTTCTAAGTTAGATCGGGAAGCATCAATGCTATATTTTATAAATCTCTAAAAGTCTGAATTACACTAGCAATATTTCCGATTTCATTGAAGTTCCACAAACTGTAATTTAGGTATAAATAATATAATATATATATTATATAGCTTTTTTATGATAGTATAAATTTAACGATTTGTTGTCTTTGATTTTATTTACGTGCTGATACGTGTTGCTGCGTTAACTGATAAGCATCAACTTTGAATGGTAATGCTTGATTAGGAGATAATATTACAACGGGATAAGAAAAAAAAGCACGGAAGCTTTTTTATCACAACCCCTCTTCCGGGAGATGCATCAGTAAGCTCATTAGCATTTGAAAAAATATCTTTACCTTTAATCTGAAATTCTACTTCAGTGGCTTTTAAACACTTAATCTGTACTTTTGAATCTTTTAACTTGATTTTTAGGTCCTTAGCCCCAAAGATTTCAGAGTCTTTCATCACTTCTATAGAATTTGGATTTAACTGAGGCATCGCACGATAAATTTTAAGATTTTTCTTTCTTCAAATCCTGAGTAATTTTATAACGTAACAGATTTTAAGATAAAGAATTGTTTCATACATAATTTCTCTACTTGACAATTTCACCATAAAATTATTAATGTACTATTAAATATTAAAGTATTTTGTGAAGATGTACAAAAGTAACTCCAGAAAACAAATTTAGCAGTAGTAAATTATTTCTTTTTCAGTCCTCAATGGTTATAGATTTTATGATACAAAATTGTTTTAGAGATAATTTCTCCACTTGATAATTCTACAACAATAATATCGCTATATTGCTACAAATTAAAGGATTGGGTGAAGATGCATATAAATATAAACGCTAGAAGACAAATTTAGTACAGTGATAAATTATTTCTTTTCAGTCCCTAAAGGATTTAGATTTTATGATACAAAATTATTTAAAGGATAATTCCTCTACATGACAATTTTACCAAAAGATTATCATTATATTACGTCATATTAAAAGATTCTCGGAAATTGTTCAAAAATATAATCGCTGGAAGACAAATTTAGCAGTGGTAATTTATTCCTTTTTCAACACCGGTTGGATTTCTATGGTTACAGATTTTATAGTAAAAAAATGTTTCATAAATAATTTCTATACTTTTAGACAATTTTATCATATAATTCTTAATGTATTACGATATATTATATGATTGTGTGAAGTTGCACAGAAATATAAATACAAGAAAATAAATCTAACACTAGAAAATGATTTTTTGTCATGTATTATTTGTGGTTATATATTTAAATGTTCAAAAGAAATTGCAGAATCATTTTGAATAAAACAAGAAAAAACATCTTTTTGCTATCAAGTTTTTGCTGTTGTTGCTGTTAAGTGTTATGATGCATACCAATGAATAAAACAAACTTAAAACTACATTTCACTAAATTTTTAATCAAATTGTGAAGATACATATAATTGTTCCATATTTATTTTGAATGCATTAAAAGTAATATGCATCAGAAAACATTTCAACAACATTACTTGGATTTTTATATTATCATGAATTTTTGTAACATTATTTTCGGATTTATTTTTAGTTAAATCACGTTAATATTATGAAAATTAATCAAACTGTTTAATAAACATTTATTTAATGCATATTAGAAAATTTCTAAATATAACATGAAGTTATAAAATTATAGAAAAATATTAATGTATTCTTCATCAAATTCTTGCAAAATACGCAGATAAATAAAAAAAATACGTCGAGTATTTCAAAAATTTCCTGTATGTTAATTGAATTGAAATATTTACAAGAAATAAGCAGGTAAATTATTTCTTATTTTATGAACAAATTACAACAGGACGTTTTATTTTATTTGAGGTGTTTTCTAATGTTACATTCAGATTTTTTTTGTTACGTCATATATGACAATATTCTTGCCGTATTTCACAATCTTTTCAATATTTTACAAATGTCGTAAAAATTACTTTCTTTATTTTGTCTTGAAAGCCTGAAAACTATGAAGTTGGAAAATTAAATCTGTAATTCCAAGAAAGAACAAAATTGTATATTCCATTACTTTTTTTTTCTGAAAAAGCATGGAAAACAGCATAAAGTTAATCAGTCTCTACAAAGAAAAAGCAACTAGAAGCATATCTATTGCCAAGTGACACGATGTGGGAAAGTAAGAATGTAAATTTAACTGTGTAACTAAAACTATGCCTAGTCACCAAAAATTATGGAGTTGTTTATGTTGATTCAAAAACGTTATCTGTTTTTTTTTTCTTTTTTTTTTTTCTTTTTTTTCTTTTTTTTTTTTTTTTTTTAATGAGTAGATGATATTAAAAGGAAACACCACTTTGATGGGTTCAAAATTTCAACTTTTTTTTGCTTAAAATACTCTTTACAGACATGGAAATCATATTTTATTAGTTAGAAATGGATATTGAAAGTAAAAGGTTAAGTTTCGAGATATAGAAGTGGAGCGCAACGCAGCGAGTAAATAGCAAGAAAAACTTTAATCGCGTTTTTTTTTTTCTTCCAGAAAATCATTTACAAAATAAGTGGACACAAACTCCGCCAATTTTCAATCAATCAACTTAATCTTTTTGAAAATTAAGCATCACATATTTATCTAGTGAAATACGCAAGATTTTTTTCTCGCTATTCTGTGTAAATTTAAGCAACGAAATTTGTGGCTGAAAACTTGCATTTTACTTTGAATTGATTCCATTTCAGTAAAAATGCATATTTTTAAAAATGACTGGATATTTCACTCAGCTTTTGGACTAAGGAAACATTTTTTTTTTCATTGTTCTAGGTCAAGTCTACGATGTGTTTATGAGTCCACCACTAGACCATCCTTTTTTTTTTTTGAAGTGCTGATTTTACTGATCACCATGCAAATCAGTTTTCAGGAAATTCTGTGTAAAGCTTGAATCATCTGTACGTAAAATATACGTAAAATATGTTATTGAAATCTGTATTTTTTTTTTTTTTAATGCTGGCATATTATGCAGTCCAGACACATTATGGTTGCTGTAGCTTCGTATTCCATGGACATGATGATTGCCATGATCAATTAACACTTATATCTGAAAAAAAAATAATAACTTTAGAAAAATAGCTTTTGAAATTAATAAGAAACATGTGAAGTAACAAAATGTAATTTATATATATATTATATTATAATAGCGCAAGTCGTGTGACTGTTCTAAACAGATACGGTGCTAACCGCTTCGCTTTTCCTATGTCTGGCGGTCATTTTTACTCAAAATTAGTTTTTCAAATAAAACTGCATATAGAAGTTACATTTTTAGAAATATCGTTAAAAAAATATTTATCTACATTTAAAATTTCATTCCCAACGTAAACAAATCGCTTCAAAAAATAATTGAATTGAGTGTGATATTTAAAGATTTTAAAAACCACTTTGCTCGTCAGCAAAGAATAAAATCAGAAAAACCTTTGATGTCATTCGCCTATGAACCAATGAAATTAGTTTCAGTTTTAGAAGTGGGGTTTTAAACAAATCAACTCTATTTTTTGCGTATTAGTTGCTGAAATGGAAAAGGTTATAAACATCGTTTGTGGTTTCTTTGTTTCAGCTATAGTTTGTATAATTGATTTTATTAAAATTAATTGATTTGAGGAATTTAAATATTTATTAGTCTACTAAGATAACAAATATTCAAATCAATCACTGTACTTTTACTTAAATCCGACTGTTTCTTTACCCATTTGATTCATGTCAATTTATCTGATCCGCCATAAATAAACCTCAATGCAGTTACAAATAATTTTGAACCGTCGAATCATATTTCTTCCTTAACAGATATTCGGTTATCACAGTTTTTAGCTCACAGGCTATCAAAGCCTGAGAGCTTATGTGCCCGCCGGTTCTGTATGTATGTATGTACGTACGTATGTATGTACGTAACGCGATAACTCTTGATAGAACTAACCGTTTTACTTTAAATTTTGTTTATAGGTTCCTTGTGATAAGGCGCTTCCCTGATTAGTTTTGGAGGTTCATTGGTTAAGCATAAAGGGGGAAAACGGGGGGGCTAACCCCCCATAATTTAGATAAATAGGTTTTTCATGCAGAATAATCCCATTTTCTTCAAATCTTGTATATAGGCTCATTTTGATAATGCGCTTCTGTCAATAGTTTTGGGGGTTCATTGGTTAAGTATAAAAGGAGAAAACGGGGGGCTAACCCCCCATAATTTCGATAAATATTGTTTTCATGCAGAATTATCCCATTTTCTTCAAATTTTGTATATAGGTTCATTTTGATAATGCGTTTCTGTCAATAGTTTTGGGGATTCATTGGTTAAGTATAAAGGGGGAAAGGGGGATAACCCCCCCCTAATTTAGATAAGTGAGTTTTCATGCAGACTTATCCGATTTTCTTCAAATTTTGTATATAGGTTCATTGTGATAATGCGCTTCTCTGAATAGTTTTGGGGGTTCATTGGTTAAGTATAAAGGGGGAAAGGGGGGGCTAATCCCCCCTAAATTTAGATAAATGCGTTTTTCATGCAGAATTATCCGATTTTCTTCAAAATTTGTATATATATATTCATTGTAATTAGAGACTTCCCTGATTAGTTTAAGGGGTTCATTAGTTAACTATGAGGGGGTAACGGGGGGATGACCCCCCCCCCTTAATATATTGTTGATTTTTTTTATTTTTCGAGGGGAATATTTCAAATTCTTTGAAATAGGAGTATAATTACAATTAGTGTGAATAGCCTGTGAGCTCAACGCCCTCAGTTTAACTGGGCAGTTTTCTTTTTATTAATATTATATCGCCGTTGTTTATCCATTTGCAGATAAAGTCTCATATCATTTCCATTAATGCACACTTTTTTGATGGCAGAATCACATAATCTTGAAAACAGTTTATCGCATCAAGTTTTGTGGATTGAAAATTCCAGATCTTTATTATTTACTATTTTTTTAAATACGAGAGAAAACAGAGAAATAGCAGTTACTTAATCCTGCAAGAAAAATTAAACTGGCTTATCCACAAAATAAATAAAAAGTGAATATGTACATTACGTGCTAGTGCTGCATTTTAAATCAAAGTTGATGTCACGCCTTTGTATTATTGGCATTAAATCCCATTGTTTGGCGATAAATTTATATATGTATAAAGTGATCGATGGGATAATAGGCAAGTACCATCTTTTTCAGTATGTAAATATTAATCAGTCTTTCAACCCACTTGCTACGAACACTTGATTTTTTCAGAACCCCGGGTTACATCGTCTGGTATATCTTAATTACATAATTTAAAAATAGAAATACAATTAAACAAAGATTAAAACTGATTTTTTGTTATTTGTATATTTACAAAATTTAACAGCTTGAGCCCCTCAGAATGCTTACTCTCCCCCAATGATTCACAATGAGACACTTCCTGAAATAGCAGAATTTTCTTCGTGGTGTGTCTGTGTTGCTATTTGTTAACAATTTTGTAAAAAGTAAAAAATACATATTTAGTAAAACTTTTAACAGTCAAAGCAGCATATGCACAACACGAAGTTCAAATTACTAAAGACATAAATATTAAAAGTGCCCACAGAAACTGAGGCCAACAGTATGAATAATCTAGAATTTTCTTCAATATTTTATAGCACATAACACCGATTCAGCAACCGTCTAGATGGACGAAGTCCGGCTAGTTTGCAATAAACATATAATATTTATTTCAACTCTATGCCCTATAGCGACGGAATTCCAAAATATAACCCCGATATATATATATATAGGGAATACTTTCATTGTCAACTAATTATTACATACTTAATCATTATTATTTCATAGTTTAACTTGGTGTTATGGTAATGTTTCATTTTTGGTTTTATATATATATATATATATATATATATATATAAACCGCCAAAAACAATCACTCCGCGGAATTTGACGAGCATTAAGTAGTACTTTAGAAAAATCCTCGTGATTGTAATCCATTATGAAATTGCTTGTTATACAAGTTGTTTTTTCTTTTCTTTTCTTTTCTTCTTGTGTGTGTGTGTGATTTCTTTATGAATGGAAATTTAACTACATTTTATTGTTTTCCATGTATACGTTTATAAAATGTTATGGAAATTTGGTATGTTATTTTAATTTTATATTGTTCATTTGATTTTCTTTTTTCTTTTAACCTATAGCCAAGATGAATTTCAAGTTCTTGACTTCCGATTTCAAAAACTGTTATACTTCTTTTCTCAAACAACTGTTTATAGCTACGAGAGTAAACACATACATTTTTACTTGCATATCATCAATATAATACAGCGGGCGTCCCATAAATTTTAAAGCATTTTAAAAAGTCCCAAAAAAACAACTAATAGACGTATCTTTTGCATCCTAACACACATCCTAACAAACAGTCCAATTTTCTTTTTTCTTTTTTTTCGGGGTGTGAGGGGGGTACAAGAAAAAATAGTTGTTGTTTGTGAACTTTAAACTATAGATAAATCTTACATTTTTGTCCCTCTCTGCCCCGCCCTTGTATATTTTTTTATAAAAAATGGCAATATTCGGACCAAGATTGGTACAGTTTGGTCCTATAGTTCTCCAGATACAGTCTGAGTCACTTGAGACAACCGGAGATGATAATACTGTGTTCCTCCGGTGACGCACTCCTACGTTTACAATTGCATTACTGTTTTGATGTTTTGTTATTTGTGAACTTTAAAACCATAGATAAATCTTACATTTTTGCCCTCCCTGCCCAGCCCTTGTACATTTTTTGATAAAAATTGTCAAATATTCCGATAAGTATACAAATATACTACATACCAAAATTGGTGCATTTTGGCCTACTTGATACATTTTGGTCCCGATGAACTACTCGTATAAGTTCACAAATAACAAAATATCAAAACAGTAATGTAATTGTAAATGTGCGAGTATATCACCCGAGGGACATAGTATTACCTTTTCCGGTTGTTTCAAGTGACTATCTCTTCCGGTTGTCTCAAGGGACTCAGGCGGTATCTGGAGATGTATAGTACCAAAATGTACCAATTTTGGTATTTGGTATACTTGTATACTTTTCAGAATATTTGTCATATATATATATATATATATATATATATAATAAATTATACTGCAGGTATTCGTTTGCACCTAAGAATGTATTACAAAGAAGAAAGTTCGATCTGTTTGCCCACCACGTGAAAGAATATTCCTGCTGATTCATTGTTAAAATAAAACAGCTTTACCAGATGTGCCTTTTTATAATTATTAACACTGTAGTCAATCAGTGTGACATAATATTCAACACCAGCAGTAATTCAAATAGTACATAGTGATAGTATTACTAAAGAAGTTGTTCATAAACTTCATCAGTTCTTGATTCACTTCTTCTTAAAAAGCTGTAATTTGTATATTTTTGAAGAAAAAAAAGGTGGAACATTTCACAATTTATTATTGAAATTTAAAACTTTTGTTTCTTTGTGCCGAAATAAATCCGACTTTTTGACAAGTCTTGTGTTACAAACTGCACTCCAATACGCCAGTTTATTGGATTTTTAATGGTTATATATATACACTGCTCAAAACAATTAAAGGATATTGCAGTTTTAGGTGGATTTTGTATCTGGGAAACTTTTTAGCTGATTGATACATGGTCGACAGACATAGTAGGTTATATGAGAATAAATTACACATGTTTGGCAGAAAAAAATGCATTTTATTGCGCATTTGTGTACAAAAGGAAAAAAAACACAATTTCTGCATATGAGAAAAAAAGAATAAGAAAAGGTGCTTTCTTCAAAGAAAATCATTTTCAGTAGGGGGTATGGTTTCCACGGGCGGCCAGCAACGTTGAACACCTTTGAGGCATGGACTCAATGAGGCTATTAATGACGAGTTGGGGTATTCTGCCCCACTCTTCCAGAAGAGCTCTTTCCAGTTCTTGGAGAGTTTGTGGAGGTTGTTGGCGGCCAGAAACTCGTCTTCCTAGAGCGTCCCAAACGTGCTCGATTGGATTCATGTCTGGAGAACACGCTGGCCATTCCATTCGAACGATTCCTTCCTCGAAAAGGAAATCCTCCACCAGGTTTGCACGATGTGGCCTGCAGTTATCGTCCATTAAAATGAAGTTATCTCCGATTGCTGCAGCGTAAGAGACTACAATAGGTCTGAGGATCTCATCCCTATATCGGCGACCAGTCAGAGCTCCATCTCGAATGATGTAGAGGTCAGTGCGCCCGTCAATGGAGATGCCACCATACACCAACACTCCTCCACCGCCAAATCTGACACTTTCGTGCACGAACGCAGGATTATTCCTACTCCCACGGTCCCTCCAGATGAAAATACGCCTATTATCCGGATGCACAGAAAAACGGGACTCGTCAGAAAACAGAATATTGCTCCATTCATTTCTCCTCCAGTTGACATGCTCGGTTGCCCACTCCCTGCGGTCGCGACGATGCCTTGATGTTAATCTAACACATACCATCGGTCGGCGAGCATACAGACCTACAGCATGGAGCCGGTTTCGGACAGTCTGAGTTGAAATCGTGGTGCCTGTAGCCGAGCGAAGGTGTTGTTGGAGAAGAGTAGCGTTCATGTTTCGGTGTCTCCGAGCTGTTAACGCTAAATACCGATCTTCATTGGGCGTTGTTGCCCGTCTACGACCTTGCCCTGGTCTTCGGCCTGCACATCCACTCTCCAAAAAACGGTTCCAGATCCTGGAAATGGCACTTTGTGACACTCCAATAGCTTGCGCTACTTCGGCTTGAGTTTGGCCCCCTTCTAACCTACCAACAATTCTCCAAGCTTCTGAATCTGTCAAATGACTTCGCTGAGACATCGTACTCATCGAAACAAAGCAATCACTGAATGCCGATCATCCTTGTCTTCATTCTCTTTTATCCAGTTGAAAGTCAAATTTCATTCGCTGCCGCTGAAGCGACGTTTTTGACGTCGAACTCAAAATTTGCATACTCCACAGTTTGAAAACCAGAAAAATTTGCATTTGTGATTCTCTTCTTCTATTTTCGGCAAAAAAATTTCGTTTATATCTTTATTTTATATAAAACTTCAAATATCCTTTAATTGTTTTGAGCAGTGTATATCAAGATTTTTGATATGTCATGATTTAAGCACAATCTGGTCGTAGTATAATTTGCTGCATGTTTGATAATTATAGTGAGTAAAATATTTCATATATACTTTACTGGTTTTTTATTTCCAATTGTTTTCTGGTAATAATATAGTATACCTGGAGGAATATACTGATCTTAGCATAATTGCTAATATATTTTTATGAAATATTGTGTTATTTTTAAAACACGTGTAGATACTAACGATTCATATTTACACGTGTTTTTTTTATTTCCAATTCTATTTTAATTCTCTTGATATCCAAATTTCGATTTTATTACATTTTGTGTCATATTAGATCATTTTTCATTTCAAATTCCATTTGAATTTACTTGATATCCAACTTCCAATTATCTTACATTTTATGGTATATTATATATATATATATTATTTTTTTTAAATATTCTTCACAAATTTCAGTATTTTTGGCTGATTACCACGTTGAAATTGCTATGGTAATATTATGTTGGCACTTGTTAATTTATTAACTTTGAGGTATTCTGTCTACACTTTATTACTAATTATCTCATTGGAGATTTGGTTAGAATGTTGCGAAAACTTGATTAATGTTTTTTGAAATTCAAAGATATTATAATTATATATATATATATATCAGCAGAACGAATTAACAGAATTTACTGAGAGTAGAAATTTGATTAAAAATCACAGATTTCTTTTTTCTTATGGCAATATGAATTGGTGAAAATATTCGAATGTTTCAACTGCAATTTTACTTACTTTTATCTGTGTAATACATTTATTCATGAGTATACTAACAGTCACATTTATAGCAAAAGTGAACATGGAAAATTTTAAATGATATAAATAACACCTACGCAATTTTTTTGTAACGAAAATAATTGTTGCGTTTCATCTCTGAAATAATGAAAAGTAAAATAAAGATTAATAATAAACTTGTTAACAAAGTAATTACTGCTTTTTTTGTGTTGTTGTTAATGAGAAAGAAGAAAAAGAAATCTTCTGAACTGGCAAAATAAATCTACTGGAAATATTTTTGAGATATTTTTCAATAAAAGCATTATTTATTTAGGAGAATATTAAGTAGCCTCAGTTGCAAAAATGAAAAAGATCTATCAGTATTATGTTTTATATTTATCTTGAATGAATAAAACATTCTCTAAAAAAATTCATAAATATTTATAAATATTTATAAATGGTTAGAGCAAAATGTAATAATTGTCCAGTTTACTTATAAATCTGCAAAATGATACAGTAAAAATACGAACTTTTTTTAATTCTTAAATGCTGTACTTATATTTTGAAATAAATTGGAGAATCACATAGAAATCAGATGTGGCACATCCAAAAATAGAGTATTTATTCCAAAAATATGCATAAGGGGAAAATATCATCAGAGGGAAATGACAAGAGAGTTGGGAAATATTATACATGACGGAGAAGGTGACATTTTTGGGACCTTGGGGCATTTTTTTTTTACTTCGCTAAATAAAGTCAGATTTAAAATCTAAAATAAGGAATTAAATGCATCTATAGAGCTCTCTTTAATATACATATATTTTGGAATTCAAAAAATTTTATAATAAAAGAATATTACCTACTTAAACTGCATGTTGCACACTGCCCTAAGGTACAACATGATGTTGTACTTGGTGCATTTTATAATGCGAGTAAACATTAAGCTATGCAAACATAAGAACAAAAAAATATTTCTTGAGAATAGCAAATTAGAATACCCAATATAATAACATAATTAAATATATAAAAAGCTCTGATTAGTTATCGTTATGCGATATCAAATTGACTTGGACACCCAGCTTTTAATCTGTTGGTTTCATTGACCAACAGCAATTGACAATTGGACAAAACAGATTGAAATTGAATGTGGCAATTGACAATCAGAATCTGATAACAGAATTTCCTAAGGATGGTTTATTGAGTAAAAAACATACTTTTGCTTTGCTTATTCAGTTGGATGAATTGATCTATCTATTACACACGTGAAAAAATAGAATCAAGCTCTCTTGCAAGAGAGCTTAAAAATTCATCCCCTTCAATTAAATTTTCATTAACTGGATAAAAGTCCTATTACTTCGAAACCTTTAACAATGTTAAATGGAGTGAAATCTTTGTAAAATGAAAGTTTAACAACTTCTGCTACAACTTCTGCTACATTGGTTGCTTGGGATGTGGCATCATTCATTCACTTCCAAATGTATTTCACAAATTAAAATCTTGCAAAAAAATTAACTAAAAACTTCATCATATAATTGAATAACTGCATCAGATTAAAAAACACATTTATTTCTTACAAAATATATTAAACATTTAAAATTATGTATATGCTGTACCTTGAATATGTCCTAAGGTACAACATGTTTTACTGTCCCAAGGTACAACACCTTTACAGGGTTTTAATTAAAACAATATGGTGATTAATTTAAACGCACTATTATTACTTTATTATGACCTAAATATTTGGAAACTTTCTGTTTTATTGTTGATATAACAAAGTTAAAAAACAATTTACAAACACAAATGCAGAAAAAGAAAAATAAAAGAAAGAAAATATTTACTTTGGAGAGAAATAAAACCTGTTTTGTTTTCATCTATTCAAAATTTTTGATGATGTCTGTTACTTTCCTGAATCTGTTGTTGAGTGTTACAACTAACAATAAGAATAAAGTACGAAACTAACTAATAGATAGTTAAAAATTGACAATGTCCCAAGATACAAACATCCCAAGGTACAACACCTTCCCTTATTAAAATAACTAGGAGATCCATCCGGACTTCCCTGGTTGCAGAATATAGATGAAAACCATTTTTTAACACTTTCCAACCTAGTTGAAAAGTGTTTATGACTTCGGTTTGTCTGGCCGGATGGCCGTCTTGCCGTCTGTCCGTGCTCTAACTCCCGTAAATATGCTCGGATTGCCCTGCAATTTTTATATGTTATTGTAGCACTACACTCTCTAGCATGTTCCCTATTTCAACGGAAGTGTGTAGCACTTATAGTTTTTTTACAGGGACACTCAAAAGAATTTCGTTACATTGCGATCTATGGGGGAAAATCATTTGCGGTTTATTTTAATGATGTTACTCAATTTCAAACACATTGTAATTGATATATATCACTAAGGTGCATTACAAGAAGCTTAATATGGAATAGGGTGTGCATAGCACTTATAGTAACTTTACAGGAACAGTCAAAAGAATTCCGTTACATTACATCTATGGAGAAAAATCGTCTGCGGTTTATTTAAATAATGTTTCATTATTTTAAACACATTGAAATTTATATATATCACTAAGGTGCATTACAAGAGGCTTACTACAGAATATTGTGTGTATAGCAGTCATCGTTCATTTACAGGGAGACACAAAAGAATTCTCTACTGTCTGTTTACAATAATTCCTGGAAGTGCGTTTTAAGTTACTGAACGCGATTTTAAATTTAACTCACTTTTTGTGTAATTACGTGGTGTGTATAAATTCTGTAGATCCTATACAGGGAAGCACAAAAATTCGCGAACACATTTCCGTTTATTGACAAACTCCAGAAGGAGAATTTTAAACTGTGCTACGCTTTTCCTAACTGAACTAAAATTTAGCATCCTATGTAGTATATATACAAATTTATAGATCATATACAGGGCTGAATAAAAGTATTCGTATATTTTTCCGAGTACTGTATAGATTGCAAATTCCTGAAATTATGTTTTTAAATATGTTATGCGTTTTCCAAATTATTTACTTAGATGCTATCTTTCAGCTTATTAAAAGGTATGATTTGTAAAATTATTTTGGAAGCGTTGGAAAGTGTTACATAATCTATGTTTGAAGCATTATTTTTCGTTCTTGTTTAAATTGAAAACTCTAATAGATTTTTTTGCATTTAATATATTTTTTAGATTGCCCACTAAAAACACAAAAAAAGCCTCTTTATATGAAAAGTAGCAATAATGTATTCAAATAAAATTTTGAAATTTATTAAAAGCGATACTTTCGTATTAGTCGTTAAAAATTTCGCTAGTTACAGCAGCCTTTTTAACAACAACAATTTCAATGGTTTAAGTTCGATTACATGTCTTAAATTTTTGTTTTATTTACATTATTTTGTTTATTGATTTATTTATTGATAAAGTTTTAATTTCGTTATGGAATATTAGCCGGAAACAAATGCTGAACTATTTATATTGTTTTAACTGCAAACAGGTTAATCTTTTGTAATCGAGCTGCGCGCGATAGAGATAGATTAAATTAAAAATCATGTTTGAAAAGTATTTTTTAAACCTTAAAAAAATCTGTAAATTGGGATACAGTTTTCAAACAAATTGCATTTGAAAGAACATTTGTTTTCCTATTCGACGGTGTAAAAAGTGAAGTGCGATACTTGGAAGTTAAAAAAGTTGCAATAAAAGCGAAATTTATTGCCCATGTGTTACCTTCAATATGACGTTAGCGTTACTGATGGACATTTTTTTGCTTTATAATATAGGTAAGTAATAAATAAATAAGTATAAAACAATAAAATTTTATTTACAAACACAAAGGCAGAAAAAGAAAAATAAAAGAAAGAAAATAGTTACTTTGGAGAGAAATAAAACCTATTTTGTTTTCATCTGTTCAAAATTTTTGATGACGTCTGTTACTTTCCTGAATCTGTTGCTTAGTGTTACAACTAACAATAAGAATAAAGTACCAATCTAACTAATAGATTGTTAAAAATTGACAATGTCCCAAGATACAAACATCCCAAGGTACCGCACCTTCCCTTATTAAAATAACTAAGGAGATCCAACCGGACCTCGATTTATTTGGGAGATACAGCGTTTATAGACACACAGAGAGACAGACGGACGGCAATTTTTTTTTCTAAAAATATTTTTTTCGTAATCTCCAGTGTCTGAAACGTGTAAATCCGTCAAAAAATTTTTTTTCGATTTTCAAAACGATTACAAGACTTACCCTATACTACGTATGATGGGTAAGTAAAATCTATTTTAAGTAAAATTACTATATATAATATAACGTAGTCTTCTGAATATAAAGTAAAAAACATTACACAGACAAAAAAAAAACGAAAGAAAGAGAACTAAGATGAGATTAAGACATTGTGTATCAGTCGTTTTATTGCTTGATTAGTTCAAATAAACATATTCCGCATCAGTTTTTTTTTTTTTTTAAATAAAAGTTTAAATAAATGCAATCAAAATATATCAGTTACAAGTAGCAAAATGAAATTTCAGGTTAGAATTATATTTATATGAATGTATTAACATCACTCCTATGTACAAATAACCAGGAGAGTGAGATTTTTGGATATATACCCAAATAAAGTCTATTTGGTTGATCTGTTAGTTACGAGACTTTGCAGGTTACGGAAATTGTCTAAATACATTTTGAAAGGTAATTCTAATGAAGGTAATTCTCTTAAGTAAGGCTTCTGAAAGGTAATTCTTTTAAATTTCTATTTTAGAGCTTTCTTACCGGCTCAAACCATTTTTCGCAGAGCAAATTTTCTACAATACTCGCTGACCTACCCGGCGTTGCCTGATCCCAACTTTAATGTCTTAAAAAACGAAAATCTGGCCACGGTCTCCGATAGCTTCGACACCGTATACCGGGCATGGCCGTACGCACCGGAAAATCTTTTATTTTCCCTTTCCACCGCCAGGGGAGAATTCTGTTCTACACAAACTTCTTTCTGAAAGAACCTCTGAGACAGGTCCCCGCTGCCTACGGCACTGTATAGTAGACGTGCTACAAAATTCAGCTGGTTTTGAGAAGATGGGAACATTATAAACCGAGTTATTGAAATAAGGCACAGTTAGAGAAAATAACCTTGAGTAAGGTGCCGGGGAGAGGGGATGTTCAAGAGTCCTTCAGAAAATGACTAATTAGGGGGACCACGTTGCATCTTTAAAAATTCGTTCGTTTGCTTAAGCTAGGAATTTAATTACAAATTCGGCTTAAACTATTATTCGGTAATAGTGGTAACCGCTACTCATAAATTTAGTTTAATGTTATAAAGGGTGACTATTAAGTTAATTATAATGTTTGGAATCATTTGCGTTGAAATCGGGAAGATAGTTGCAGAGATATTGAAATGGGGCATAGTTTCGTGAAAAAGAAACTAAAAAAAAACGAATTTGAGTTTTTTTCTAAAAGTAGCTGGACATGATGTGGAATTTTCTACAAATCGTCATTTTTCAATTTTTTTCATTTTTATTTATTTTATTTTTTATTTTTTAATTTTCATTTTTTATTGATGCTTTAGTTCTTCTTGGTAAACAACCAGAACAAGCCTATTCCAACAGAAAAAAGAATTATTAAAATCGAAGCATCCGTTCCAAAGCTACTTGGTAACATTCATTAAATACTATCTCCTTTTTTGGAAGCTAGTTAATAAAAAATGACAATTTGTGGAAAATCCCATATCATACGTCTACTTTTCGAAGGGAACCGAAATTCAGTTCACTCTTTCGCCGATATCTTTATGAATTTTCAAGAAATTCGACTGGTCTTTTATATTAGTTGCTCTATAAAGTTGACTTCCAAATCATGAAAAAAATCTTTGGTATAGCATGCGCAGTTAAAAATTATTTCATACAACTGCTCATATTTCATTCAATATTTATTACATTTATATTCTAATTGTACTATGTTGTTTCTACTATATATATTTTTTCAAATTGTTTGAAACTGTTAAAAACATTAGAACGCCGATATCGGGTCATTTTGACCCGTACCAAATACATAATTGTCGATTCGCACCAGAAATTTCTTAATAAATTAAGTTAAATATGTACAACACAAAAATACACTGGCCTCCAAAAGTTAAGGTACAACCGGTTTTTTGCGTCTAAATTGCAAATGAATGAATATAGAAACAAAAAATTTGGAGTAAATGTGCGCTAAACTGATATTTATTAAATGCGACATAGAAATTTACTTACGTTAAACGTATAAATGAAATTACAACAAAAAAGCACTCATGGTGGAAAATTCCATTCTTGGAGAAATCAGTACATCGCAGTATCATGCAGTAAAATGTGACAGAAACATTAAAAAACTGGTTCTAATACGGAATATATCCACTCCGGACTTGAATGCATTGGCGGCATCGACTTTCCATGCTCTCAATTAAATTGTCGGACACCGAAATAGGTAACGCTGACCAGACTTGGAGTAAGCCTTGTTCCAGCTCATTTAATGACCTTGGAGGAGGACTTAAAGCCACAACCTGTCTTCCAAGATAGTCCCAAAGATGTTCTATCGGATTCAAGTCTGGAGAGTGAGCTGGCTATTCCATTCTCTCCAAACCGTGATCCTCAAGATAATCCTCAACAACCGCAGCTCGGTGTGGTCTCGCATTTTCATCCATTAGAATGAAACCAATGCCAATAGCACCGGCATATGGGCGCACATATGAATCAAGGATCTCATCCCGATATCTCGCACCAGTCACAGTTCCTCCATGGAACACATGCAGGTCAGTGTGGCCTCCGAGTGAGATCCCTGCCCAAACCATGTTTCCACCGTTTCTGTACCTGTGTGTTTCGACAGTGTTTGATTGATGGTATCGAGTGCATTGTTCTCTCCAGATCAGAAGACGTCCTGAATCGCTCTCCAGTGTGAATCTGGACTCGTCTGTGAAGAGTACAGAAGCCCACTGTTGTCTGGTCCAGGAAACATGTTCTCTTGCCCAACATAAGCGGTTCCATCTCTGTCGTCTGTTGAGGGGGACACACACAACTGGTCACCTTGCACAGAGACCTGCAATGTGAAGACCTCTTCGCACCGTAGTAGCGGAGATTCTTCTCCCTGATGCTGCAAAGTGGTCTGCAATGAGTTGCGACACAGTAGTGTGTCTTCTCTTTCGGGACGAAAGAGCTAGAAACTGGTCTTCTGCAGGTGTTGTAACACGTGGGCGGCCTGGAACATGTCTTCTGGACACAGAATCTTCGGATTCATACTGATCCCAGAGTCGTTGGACTACACTGCGAGACACATTGAGCCGTCGAGCAGTATCCGCCTGTGACAACCCCATTTCCATCCATCCTACCGCCCGCCACCTTAATGAATCGGGCAAACGACTTCTTCTAGACATTTCTAGACTCTACTGGCTGTTGTGAACAAAACTGACAACAATAGTTCGAATACAACAAAACTTACACGCGAAATTACGAAAGCTTCGTAATTGCATATTTTTCTCGCATTCACAAATACATATTATTTTCTATAAAATAAAAGTGGTAGCTGTAATTTTTGCGTAATTTTTTTAAAGCTTATTATTGTCATTCATATAAACTATGAAATTTAATCTCACTGCCATTTTTTGTCTGGTGAGCTTCGAAAAACATGTTGTACCTTAACTTTTGGAGGCCAGTATAAGTTGAATAAATAAGTTAGATAGTTTTAAATAAAAATTCTGGTGTTAAATATTTTTTTATAAAACTTGAGTAAAATTTCCCGCGGTTCTAATGTTAAATGTGGTTGAAAACCATGCATGTTATAAACAAAAAACATGCAACAAAATTTTTTAATTTGTTATATCTCCATAAATATACAAAGGTAAGTCAAAAGTTATTCGCAATTTTGACATAACTCTTTTTACATTGTTCATACTGACCTCTGTCCTCGTTTATTTGATTGTTATGCTGTTGTGGTCATTCTATGAAAGTTTGATCGTAATTCCTCCATTTGTCTTCCTTTTGTTGCAGATAGATCATGGTCGCTCCATTAGAAGTTTGCACCAAAGAGGAGCAACGAGCAGTGATCCGGTTTTTGTGGTCGGAAAGTGTATCCGGGGCCGCAATTCATCGAATACTTTCGGCACAATACGGGAACAGTGTCTTGCCTCAACGAAGTGCCTATGAATGGATTGAAAAATTCAAAAATGATCGCACAAGTGTTACGAATGAGGAATTATCCGGACGACTGTGTACGGCCACAAATGATGACAACTTTGAGCGTGCACGTGACATGGTTATGTTAGACAGACGAGTAACTATTGATGAAGTCCACTCAAAGAAATATCAAGTATTAATGGACCATCAATTCACCTCGGACCAAGAACTGAAGGACGCGGTGCATGCGTGGCTCGCTGCTCAGCCGAAAACCTTCTTTTCTGAGGGCATCAAGAAGCTTGTGCAACGATGGACCAAGAGCGTTGAAAGCAAGGGGACTATATTGAACAAGTTGGAAACTGTACGTTAAGCGTTACAAATGAGGTGCGTTCATACTATAACTAGTTTTACAATGTAAAAAAATCGCTTATATATTTAAAACTGAAGGTTGTTCTTTAGTCATCTGCCCTGAACTTTCTACCGAATTAATTTTGACAATTATTTTTAAAAATGAAAGCTGTTCATTTGGAGATGTACCAGCGCTAGCTATTTTTTAAAATATTACTATTTTTATAATTTAATTTTAATATTAAAAGATTTTTGTGAAATTCCTTTAAAATTGTGACAATTGGGTTAAGATTTTATCACTACAACATAAGATTAAATTGCCTTATCACATTCCACCAATCAGAAGCGGGATTCCATCAGTGTAAATGTCGTCATATTTAAAAGAAGAATATTAATGGTTTTTCATAAAATTTAAGCATAGTAAAATGATTGCGTTCAATTATGCAGTAATCACAGCAGAGCAGAATACAGATTATTTGTTGAAAAATAATATTAAGTAATCTATGTAAATAAAATAACAGTCAATAATCAATCATAAAAAGTAATATGAAAAACGAAATGTTTCCGATGAAGAAAATGACGTCATTCGGAAAACAAAAGAATTTTTCTCCATGAATATAAAGTATTTTACTAATCTTGTGTCAGTATGACGTCATATTAACTGACCCTTAAACTTGCATCTAAATAGACAGAACTCCTGCTATTTATTTACTTCCTTGGTATGCACAAAATGAAATATTTCTGAAAATTACATCATTCCCATTTAATCATAATAAATATTTAATAAATTTTAAAACAATTGGTTAAATGACTCTTACGGTATATTTTCGCGAAACTGATTTTATTTTCCAAGTTTTTTTTTATTCCACATACTCTGAAATTAAAAGCTAAATCGTCTGCTTGCGAAAATGATAAAATTTTTAAAACATGCATTTTTAAACACAAAATTTCAATTTTTACAAAGCTAAATGACGTAACTGTGGTAACCGCTAAGTGACTGTCCAGATTTTTACTGAGATCAGGACTTCAATGGAATGTTGTGATCATGTGCAATGTTTTGAGTATGTTTGTGTGAATATCATGCTTTAATATACATATATTTTGTAGTACAAACACTACGTCTGATTACTTTATTTTTACATAATATAACACACATTTTATCAGACAGTTAAATACACTAAACCAACATGAGTGAAAAATTGACCTGGGCCAGGACTCGAACCTGGGATCTTTCGAAAAAATGTAACTTTTATGCAATTTTATTCGAAAAAATAATTTTTAATAAAAATGGCCGCTTGGCATATGAAAAAAAATGTGGTTAGCCCGTATTTGTCTTCCTCAGTCACATGACTTGCGCTTTTATTATATAGATTTACGTATGATAGGATTTAACAGAATAAAGAAAACTTTCATTAACAGTTTTTTAAGTTTTGATTCGATTTTCATAAAATTTGAAATGACTCGACAAAATTATGCAACGATTATATATATTAAATGTCAAATCATTCGGTTGGGTAGTTTTTCCGCTGTTATATGCGGGCGGAAGGACGGACAGACAAACAGACGGAAGGACCAGACGACGACTATAGGTGCTACGTATTTATATAATTACGAACGCACCTAAAAATAATGTTAACGTTAGTTTCCTATTGGTATTGCAATAAAATTTATAACTACATTGCGGGTAATTTTTTACTTACCCTCGTACATGCTATTCATACAGAAATGAACAAAAATGTTGTACAATACCCACATAGTCATATGCTGCAGCGACTAATCATTTCGTGCATTTTATTTTACAGAGCGATCCCAAATATATTTTTTTCTTCAATTTGTTGTTGGTTCCCTAATCGCCCGCGTGATCAAATCTTCATTGAAAAGTATGAGGTCAAACACGATATTTATATTCCCGAAGTTCTAAAAGAAATCTTCAAGTATTTCTCTACATCAGCCATACTCAACCTGCGGCCCGGTGACCTTTTATATGCGGCCCGAGACGCATAATATAATTAATCATATTTAAAAAATTAATTGAGATGTGCATATAAAAGTATTTAAAACTTTTACTGTTTTATTTTCATGGAAAGACAAAATCTGTCCTGTTATTTAAAATTAATTTAAAATTATGTTAAAACATCTTAAATGTCGTGTTTTAGTCAAAAGTTTTTTTTTTTTTACAGTCTTATTTGCTCTACAGTGGTGTATACATTTTTTAATCTTCAACAGTAATCATACATTATTCCAAATTAAATTTGCACTATATATTTCTTAAAAAAAAAAAAAAGTTTGTGCATTAAGCAAAAGACTGATTTATTACAGAGAATCTCCAGGTTATTTTTTCTTTAAAACTTGGAAAATCTGCATTGTTTTATTAATACAATTTATTTTATACTTATTATTATAGCCAATACTGCTTATTACGTTTGAACCTTTGTCTCTGAAAAAATTGGCACCAAAAAAGTTTTATAGTACCATTTCCGAACAACAAAACTTCGCGGCATATTTCTACAACATTTGCAATAGAAATCTACCACGAAAATTGTTGTTCCGAAATAGTGGTGTTAAAAAATTTTGTAACATTTCTTTCGTGACAAACGTTTAACCCTACTGATAATAACTTCGTTATATTGTTTTGTTATACAATTTATATTATCTTACTGTTTTAATTACTCTTTTTGTTTACCTTTTTATAAGTGTGTTGCGACCCACCTAACTTCGCAAACATTTAATTTTTGTGGCCCGCGAGAAAAAAAGGTTGAGTAATGGCTGCTCTCGATATTCAATAAAACATCTAAAATAGAAAGTGTCCGGTAATTTTGGGCTATATAGATATATATATATATATATATATATATATATATAGGGTTTTTTTTTTAACTGACGCTATTCAGAGCCGCCTGTAGCTCGTTCTAATAACTGGATTGATACAAAATTTTGTGAATGGACTAAGAAAACCATGGGAAAAAAGATTCCAACAAAAAAAAATTAGTTCCAATCACCACTGATAGGGGAAAATTTGGCGCTGTGGTAATTTATGCAACTGAGAATTGGCATAAAATACGGACAATAAATGAAAATGCAAATTTTTACTTACGCAAGCGACAGTAGCGCCAATAGTTTAAGTTATAAATGCATGCGAAAAACACCGAGAAACAATTTCAGCTCAAATTGAAAAAGAATCTCACGTTACCGCAGCGCGCGTTACTTGTGAAGTTCTATTATTGTAACCAGTGCAATGCACCAGCCGCTCTTCGTTTACTTAGAACACGCCATAAATTGCGCAAAGGACCTCTATCTGTTAATGTATTGAAAGCAATGATTCTGAAATTCGAAGAAACAGGTTCGCTAGCAGTTCGGTCAGGCAGAGGACGTAAACCGGTGGCAGAAAAAGGGATAATGGATGTTTCAACTGCAATCAATGAAAGGGAAAGGTGTAAATGATGAATAAAGCATGGCATTTTATCCAAATTATTAATATTGTCTGTTTCTGATGTTTCTTTTTCAATGTACAGCGCCACATTTCCCCCTATCGGCGGTGATTGGAACTTTTTTTTTTTTTTTGTTGTTGGAATCTTTTTTCCCATGGTTTTCTTAGTCCACTCACAAAATTTTGTATCAATCCAGTTATTAGAACGAGCTACAGGCGGCTCTGAATAGCGTCAGTTTAAAAAAAAACACCCTGTATATATTATATATATATATCAAAAAATGAAAAGCTTAATATTATTATTATTTTTTTCATTTCTGGTTATCTTTTACCCATTATATAAAAATTTGCTACATTGGAACCTGGTTAAAAAGTTCAATCTATAGACACTAAAATAATGTTTATAATGCTCTTCAGTAAAAAAAAAAAAAAAAAAAAAATTACCTTAAACTAAACAAATTATTAAACTTCGATTTAAGCAAAATAAACTTAAAAAATTGTTTATGGAAATCACATTCATAGATTTTAGAATTCAGATTTAACACCTACATTATATCTGACAAAATTGGAAGAAGAACAATGTATACAAGCTATGAATTTTAATGAGTCTTTTTATTTTCTGTGAATAATTTTTGCGCTTATCGATAAATAGATCGCAGTTGTATATTAAAAATGTTTTTAAACTCAAACTTTTTAGTTCATTTTTTTTTTAAGTTTCTCTTCTTAAATAAAACAGAATGTCCATTTTTTTTTGTTACTTTCTTCACTACGGTCACGATGTAGAAAATAAATATACCGCGTAATGATACATAAAATTAGCATTTAAAAAAAAAAGTGTTTACCTGCATACAGTTTAAAGTATTTTCCTGTTTACACTTTTTTTTTCATAAATCGGAAGGTTTTTTACATTAATTATGTAATATATATATATATTTATTTATATATATATATATATATATATATATATATATATATATATATATATATATATAAACTTATTGCAAAAATTAACCATTGAAACGACCATATGCAATGATATATATATATATATATATATATATATATATATATATATATATATACAGTGGTGGTCAAAAGTTTGGACATTTTTTGAAAGTTTCATGTTTTTCAACTTTGTGTGCTTGTAGAATATATTAATTTTCACTTAAATACAAACGTTTATATATCAAATTGAAGGTAATTTAATGTACAATTTAATAATAAAAACAGTATTACAATATCTGTATTACAAAAAAAGTTATGCTCATTTTAGTAGAACAAATAAACACAAATCGTTTTGAATAAGGACGTGTTTTGTAATAAAAGAGTACTAGCCAATCACAAACACTGTTCTGAGGACCAATCAAATGTCTGTAACTATAGTTTAGGTTACTTGGATGATAAAAGAGTTATTGTTTGCGGAATGATGCATATTAGTATAATTAAATAGAGTATTACTGTTTTTGAATATTTAAAGTCCTTTTTTTTAAAATTAAACTAATTTTAAACAATGTCATCAACAAGAAGAACTAATTGGACATCTACAAAAAGAAGCCAAATTGTCATATAGAGAGAAAATGGCCTCTCTTATGCTGAAATTGCAAGACAAGTTGGTGGTTCAGTGACTTGTTCTGGTGTACGAAAGTTCTGTTTACGTTATGAAAAAACGAAATCAGTGGAAAATAAGGCCAAATCAGGCCGAAAAAAATGCACAAGTGCTACTGCCGATAGAAAAATTAAACGGCTATGCCTTCAAGATAGAAAAATTTCATCAGATGCCATTAGATGTGAAATGAATGCAGCGGGTATTGCAGTAAGTTCAAGAACAATAAGAAGAAGGTTATCAGGATTTGGACTACAAACTAGAATTCCAATGAAAAAACCATATTTAAATCAAAAGCAACGCGAAAAACGAGTTAAGTGGGCAAAAGAACACATTAAATGGTCAGAAAATCAATGGAAGCAAGTAAACTGGAGCGATGAGAGTAAAATATCGCTCTTTGGTATTGATGGTAGAAAATACGTGAGACGTAGAGTAGTAGAAGCACTTCATCCTGATTGCATTGAAGCAACTACAAAAAACCCAACAAATGTCATGATTTGGGCATGTATGTCTGCAGATGGTATGGGCCGAATTCAAGTGATTGATGGCATCCTGAATGCCAAAAAATACATCGAAACTGTCCTGGAACCAAAATTGATACCTTCCATCAGGGATCTCTTCCCCAACAATGCACCATTTATTTTTCAGCAGGATTCAGCTCCATGCCACACAGCAAAAGTATGCAAAGCATGGTTTCAAAATAAAGGCATAGATATATTACCAATGCCAGGAAACAGCCCTGATCTCAATCCAATTGAAAATTTGTGGCGAGGTTTGAAAATTCTTGTACGAAAAAAACGTCCATCCAATAAAAGACAACTTGTTGAAGATATAATTGATTCTTGGCACCATGGAATTACGAAAGATGAACTCCAAACACTCGTTCACTCGATGAAAAGACGCTGTGAAGCTGTCTTAAAAAATAAGGGTTATCCTACTAAGTATTGATTGTGTAAGTATCACTTTAAAAAAATGCAAATCTAAGATAGATCTTACTCTTAGTTGCATAACTTTTTTGTAATCCAGATATTGTAATACTGTTTTTATTATTAAATTCTACATTAAATTACCTTCAATTTGATATATAAACCTTTGTATTTAAGTGAAAATTAATATATTCTACACGCACACAAAGTCGAAAAACATGAAACTTTCAAAAAATGTCCACAGTTTTGCCCACCACTGTATATATATATATATAAGCTACTTTATATTTCCTCCTTTATCTTATTTATCCTAATTCAAGATTTTTATTTACCAAATTTTAATGCACTTCAATTATTTTATTTATTTTCAATTATTTTCAATAATTATTTAAATTATTTTTTGAAATAAAGCACTTATAACACCATCTTATTTTTTCCTCTGTCCATATGTGAAACATAAAATAAAACATGGGAAAACTACAATGATGTTATGAGCGCTTCATATCGGAGAAAAAAGCAAATTCGTCTAATTCAAGTACATTAAAATTTGCTAAATAAAAATAGGTTCTGGTCTTGTATAACACATTTTAACAATCTTCAAACAAAAATCAATCAGAGAGGCAGCAAATACATATCCTAAATTATATTAAAACAATCAAATCTTCCTAAAAAAATTTCGACCCCATCGGGGAGAAGGAAGATTGGGGAGGGGGGGTCAGAAATCAATGCTTATCAACCCATCGCCTTCAGCGGCATGTTTGAAGCACGCTATATGCCTTCCATTTGAAAACAAAAGTAACAATGAAAAAAGCAATATTGCTACTATTACGTTCCCTCGTTTCTTATTCTTTCATCTTTTTAGAGTTTTTAAAGCATTTACTATTTGTATTTTTGTAACGTTCTTGCATTAAATCATTTTATATTGTGCTAAGATTAGAAAAGAAAAGAAAAAAGAAATATTAGCCCAGTGTTTAAGTAGTCGCATATTTAGAGTATATTTTGAATAAACTCGATAAATAAGAGGGGGGGGGGGATAAATGTTTGAAGAACATGGCTTTAACAATGCTTTGAAAAGCACGACAACCTAACGGTTTGGTTAAAATACCGAAAAATGAGCCTTTAAGCAAAAAAATAAGGAAGAGTTATACTGAGCACGCGCCGCCTGTCAGCAGCGTGCGTCTAAGAAGCCGGATAAATGGCCCGAAAGAAGCCTTAGGAAAACAATCGAAGCAAACAGAGGCGTGGATGGGGATAACTATTCCATTGTTGATAATACTATACACCACTTTATTGGATGGGACTCTTCTGTCAAGAATAAATATACCTGTGTCGAATAAACGCACCGGTTGGATTAATTTGAGGCTACAGTTCAAATACATCTCGCTCCTACCTTTTTCAAGTAGTTGCCTTTTGACTTCTTGTGGAATAAGGTGGAACTTTGACTAAATCGTTTACAATATATGTATAGCTCTCTATATGTATATATATTTTAATGTGAAGTCATAAAGGATAATTAGTAATAGTAATTAGTAATTTTCATATATATAAATAAAAAACGACCATGTTAAATTTAATTGTAAAATCCTGGCTGAATAGTGTTTAAGTAGTTCTATTTAAATAATTAGCAATGAAATATGGTCATCCCATTTCTTTTGTCAATTTCTGTAACCCCTGACTCCTTTGGCTGAAAAAAAAAAACAGTTTATAGTAATTAGTAATTTTCAAATATATAAATAAAAAACGACCATGTTAAATTTAATTATAAAATCCTGGCTGAATAGTGTTAAAGTAGTTCTATTTAAATAATTAGCAAAGAAATATGGTCATCCCATTTCTTTTGTCAATTTCTGTAACTCCTGACTCCTTTGACTGAAATAAACAGTTTATAGTAATTAGTAATTTTCAAATATATAAATAAAAAACGACCACGTTAAATTTAATTATAAAATCCTGGCTGAATAGTGTTTAACTAGTTCTATTTAAATAATTAGCAAAGAAATATGGTCATCCCATTTCTTTTGTCAATTTCGGTAACTCCTGACTCCTTTGACTAAAAAAAAAAAAAAACAGTTTATAGTAATTAGTAATTTTCAAATATATAAATAAAAAACGGCCATGTTAAATTTAATTATAAAATCCTGGCTGAATAGTGTTAAAGTAGTTCTATTTAAATAATTAGCAAAGAAATATGGTCATCCCATTTCTTTTGTCAATTTCTGTAACTCCTGACTCCTTTGACTGAAAAAAACAGTTTATAGTAATTAGTAATTTTCAAATATATAAATAAAAAACGACCATGTTAAATTTAATTATAAAATCCTGGCTGAATAGTATTTAAGTAGTTCTATTTAAATAATATATATATATATATTTTAAACCATTATTGATTACCATTCTGCCCTTGTAAATTTTGGTACGATTCGTCACACATTTTAGTTAGTTACTTCTAATATAATTGTTTTAGTGTTTATTCACAAACATGCATAATAAAAATACATTTTTTAGAGAATTTTCTTAGATTTAAATATGTACCCTGTTTTTATAATTTTTTAATTTAAAATCCAGAAAATACAATATCTTTTTACACACAGCATTCTTTTATGATCTGTAAAAAAAATTGATTTTTTACCTTCCTTTTTCCTTATTTCTTCTTATATGTCTATAGATGCTCAAATTTTCACATTATACAGTTACTGTCAAATTTTTATCTTCTTTTCGCAAAATAAAATTTAAAAATCTAACATTTTAATAATTTGTAAAAAAAAAATATTTTTAGATATTTCTTCCTATTGTTAATAAAGGTACAGTGGTTACACATGTAGAATTTTTCATATTTTCAATATTTTAGGTTTTATACACTTTATTAGTACACTTTTAAAGACTTTTGAACAGTAAAATATGTATGTCCTGTCAAAAAACCCATTCCTGAAAAGTTATTATAACTAGTTATATTTAATTAACATTAAATAAAAATTTGATTTTTCACTTATCGTAGTTTTATTTATTTTCCTTTATGCCACTCAACTTGAAATCCATGTACGCATATATATATGTACAATTTTTTTTTACTATATATCAAGTTAAACATATTACGTTCTTACATATAAAATACATATTATAAAGCAAAAAAAACGTCCGTGACTAACGCTGACGTTGTATCGATGGGGACAACATCCTAAGCAACGGATTTCCCTCCTGTCGCAAATTTAATTACTTCTAACCATCATATCATTTTAACTTTTACACTCTCAAATAGGGGGGGGGGGCGGGGATTTTAATTTCAAATTCAATTAATTTGAAAACTGAATTTAAATTTACTGGTTTTTTTATGGTTTTAAAATAATTTTCAACAATATATATTTTTAAAATCTATCTCTATTGCATGCAGCTCGATTACGAAAGATTAATTTGTTTGCACTTAAAGCAATATAAATAGTTCAGCATTTGTTTCCGGCTAATATTCCATAGCAAAATTAACACTTCATCAATCTATACTAATAAAAGAATGTTTCGCTCAGTGTGTCTGTGTCTGTTTGTCTGTTTGTATGCGATGGCTAGCAAAATCTAGCCTACCTAGAAGTCTGGAAATTTAGGTGTGGATAGTCCAAGGTCTGGCCATGTGCAATTGAGTCACAGAATTTTAATACTTTGAAAATTACTAACAAAAGAATGTTTCGCTCTGTGTGAGTGTGTCTGTTTGTCTGTTTGTCTGCGATGGCTAGCAAAATCTATCCCACCTAGAAGTCTGGAAATTTAGGTGTGGATAGGTCTGGCCATGTGCAATTGAGTCACATAATTTTAATACTTTGAAAATTGACAAAAATATTAATTAAAAACTGATCAATAACTCATCTTTTTTTTTACGAGCCGGCTTTCAGAACTCGCGCATGCCCAGAACCCGATTTTACACATGGAATGGGAATAAAGAACCATTTTCATGAAGAATGCGTTTATTTCGCAATTCCGTTTTAAATTATATCGACTAAACCGTTTGGTTTATTTATAAACGAAAAGCATATTCTGAATAGAATATTAGATTCCTGAGAATAACAAGTTTCTTTGCATATAGTTTCCCGAATTCAGGGATTAAGCTTTTTTGCGTGGTAACATCTCTACTCTAACTTTCGCGCTCCGCCATCTTAGCGGCTTCATCTTGGCCCCCTTGCACCTACGCTTACAGCGGCCTTGAGTTAAAAAAAATATATATTATTGAAAGAGGTACATATTGAGATTTCTTAGGAAATGAAAACTTTCCTGAAAATGTATTGCGGAAGTGAGACGGTAATCTAATTATCTCCGGAAGACAAACAATGAATAAATCAGCTGCCACTGGACACTGTCAAGAACCAGACATTTTATTCTTTCAACTAGAAGCCGGTAGACTTTTTTAGGCTAGCGAAAATATTTTAAATATAATTTAAACCTAATTTCATGCAATAATTAGTCAAATGGTAACTGGGTTGGCTTTGCGAGGTGTTTTATATATTTCCTTCATTGTCACCTGGTCGCTTTTTAGCTTTATTTAATTAATTGCTCTAAATTCTGGGATTCTATTCTTCTTACGATTCACCAGAAAAACAGTTAGATAAACAAAAAAAAAAAAGGTATGTACGTAATTTAATATAATTAAACATATTTTTAATCAATAATTGATGGAAAAATGTTTCACAATTCTGGATTTTTTTCCCCTTTAAGCTACAAGCTTTTAACTTCTACAATTTAAAAATGAGTAAACATTACATACTGTTTAAAAGTTTTTTTTTTTCATGCTTCTGATTTTTAAAGTTATATATGTATGCTTTTTGTACCAAATAAATTCTATAAATGGGAGTGTAAAATCATAATTATTATTATTATTATTATTATTATTATTATTATTATTATTATTATTACTTTTATAATATGATGCATACATTGAGAGCAACAGAATATAAATGTATAAAATACTTTTTCTGTCCTATTAAAAATCTCCCGACAATCTGGAAAAAAAAAAAAGACTTAAACCTATATTGCAAGGATTATAATATTTTAAAATGTACATTTACGCATATATGAAAAATATTACTACTGTTGTATATTTGAAGTATGCCTGCTTTTTAAAAGGAATTAAATTTTAATCCTCAAAAAAATTACTTTTTCGGAAAAAAAAAACACGCAAGAACAACATTGTTTGAGCATTTTAAGATAACCTTTATTAAAAAATCCCGATATTTACATGAGTTATGGCTAAAAAATATATCTGTTGTTCTCACTGTATAAGCAGTGATTAAAAAGAAACTTTAAAGTGGTCTATCTCAAAAAGTTAAAAACGTACTTTGTTGAAATTGTGCACAATAATTTTATAAAATTAGTTAATGTTTCTACCTGCAATCTTTGTGAATTTATTATATTAAGACTGAACGTAATTTGTGTATATTTTACAAAATTTCTGTTTAAAAATAAAGTTAAACAGGTTGCATATTTTTTTCGCAGTTTATCTATGCTTTTTTTTTCTGTGTTTGGAATTGCAAACAAATTTTGGCCCGATCTTAAGACATAGATATAATCTCTGAACCCGTAAACTAATTTTTAATGCATTTCATGAATTTTCAAAATATTTAACTTAAAAAAGAAAACATTATACAATTTAAAAATGAAACAACATATATTTATCTTAAAACAAGTTTCTTTTTAACATCAAACTATATTTTGTAAGAAAAAAAATTAAATACAGTAACATTAAAAAATATATAGAGAGAGAAATTTGATGTTGTAATTAAACAAATATGTTTATAAGATAAATATTAAATTAAAAAAATAATTTTTATAAGTTGAATATTTTTAAATATTCTTAAAACACACAAAAATTACTTTGCAAAAATTTAGGCTAATTAAATTGTGAGCTAGCTACATATCAACAAAAATCATATCGATGTATCAGAAACATTCCTGAAATATATAGACTGTTTCCTTATATTTTCAAGTACTATTACTGGCTTTCTATGGAACTTTTCTAAATTCTTAAAGAATGTTCCTGGTTTTTACCTGGAAGATGACAGGATGTGAACATATCTAATTTTTTTGGAAGATTGCTGATTTATTCCAGGAAGGTTATTGGCTTTTACTGGGAAGATTTTAGTTTGTTCATGGTATTTTCCAGGAAGGTTACAGACTTAAACCTGGAACTTTTCTGAAGAATTGAGAAACCTTACCACTATAATTCCAGGAAAGTTACTGACTTTTAATATTAACTTTTTTGAATTCTTAAAAAAGTTTTCTATTTTTTGCCAGAAATGTTACTGGTATAAATTAGGCACATGAGCTGCCCATTATTTTCCAGGAACGTTACTGATTTTTTTTTTTTTTTTTACAGTGTTTTAAACATCATATAAACTACTTTTTATTTAATTCAGATACATAAAAAGCCTTATATATTCTTAAATGATGTGAAAAACACAGTTTTACAAATATATTGCAGGAATTTGTAGTAATGAGTGCCATTTTTACAAGGGCATAGATTTGTGTTTCCATGATTTCCAATTTTTATCATGTCTCATGTTTCAAAAACATAAAAATATTCTTTGCAATTCAGTTAGAGGTATTTATTACTTCATATATGTATTATTTTACTTACAGAATAAAATTACTCACTATACTAAATTACTCACTATACTAAATTACTTACTATATTAAATTTTATCACATAATATATATATTTTTTAAACAAGCTTTTTTTTTTCTCGACTTAATTTATTTTAGAACTAAAATAACTTCTTAAAACACCATAAAAACTTTAAAATGCGCTAGGCCTTTCGAAAGATCTAAGTCTTTCTTCGTCAGGGGCAAAAAGACGTGCGTCTACTATGAAAGCAGCAGCAAGACTGAAATGAGAGGTAAGGGAGAGACTAGCTTCTCA
Organism: Maratus michaelseni; assembly: GCA_963931845.1. Taxonomy (NCBI): domain Eukaryota; kingdom Metazoa; phylum Arthropoda; class Arachnida; order Araneae; family Salticidae; genus Maratus; species Maratus michaelseni. The sequence continues at coordinate 304,368,274 of OZ007586.1, forward strand.
ATATAGAAAGGGCATAGAATTGGGTATCTGAGAAGCTGCAGCGCATGAATAGGGTTACTGTATTAGGCAGTTTATCGCTTGTTTGGCTAACTGAATTTAATATTTGTATAGAAAATAAGCATATGGTAGAATTGGCTCCCACTGAACACGAAAAGAGAAAGGAAAAGGAAGAATTGACTCCCACTCTGCCAATGAGAGGAAAATAAGTGTTTCGTGTAGAAAAAAAGTCTTTATGTTTAAAGTTGTATTTATATTTTATCTTTAATAACATAAAAATATACTGAGCAAGAATAACTTTATTTATGAAAATGTTAATGTTTAGATCAAGTAATCTTACTTGGGGGAGGGGGGGGGGGTCTGTTAAATAGTTTAGGAGACGTAATTTTTCAGCAGTTTTATTTTTAAGAAATAATTTCAATGCCTGATTTTTATAACATATAGACATTTTTGTAGGTGATTGATAAGAGAATAATGATGCATAAAACATTAGTGTTAGATAATTTATCATTTTTTTAGCAATTTTGATTTTGAAAATTTAATGTAACTCATTACAATTTTTATAATATGTTATATGGACCCTTTTTTCTTTCATTTAATACGAGAATAAGTAAAAACTAAGTACGTTAGATAATTTAGAAATTTTAATAATTCTTTAATATTTTCAGTGTTTAATTCAGGCATTCTTCTCCATAGGGGGCGAGGTTAAATTTCTAACTGTGGTGGTGGTGCGTGTGGAGAATTTGCACTTCAACACCATTAATAAGCATCAAATTAAAAATCTTCCGGAGAGTTTGCCCCCCCCCCCCCCACCACCACCACCACCACGCGCACGCGCGCATCAGGGCCGCCTCCTGAATTTATCATTGAGCATTTTTGTTTTGAAATATTTTTAATACTATCTTATTTAAAGTTTTAAGGGAGCAAAAAAAAAAAGAGAAAAAATCTAATGCACTAGAATAAAACATATTTAAAAGACAGCTGTTGAAAAGTTAGATTACAATAATGCAAGTTTATTGTAAGAATGGAGCTTGTGGAGAAGAATTTTATATTTGTAATTTGTGTTTGACATATTAGGGATGGTTGTTCAGTACAAATTATGATTTAGAGCAAATGCACTTTTTAAAAAACCTGGCATGTTTTATTTCATTACAAAAATGTTGATTAACAAGCAAACAAAAAAAAAAATTAAAAAGTTGCAGTAAGTTTTATATATATTCTATTATATGTCTGTTTGTGTCGTGTTATTAATTGGGTACTTTTATGTTAGCCGGGTGCCAGTGATATATATATATATATACATACATCCCACACAGCACATAAGCTTAGAATAACGTTGTTTCAAGGTGTGTATGTATATATGTGTGTATATATAAATATATACACACATATATACATAGATATAGACACAAATTTATATATATGTATAGGTGTATATATACATATATTTATATATATCACTGGCGCCCGGCTAGCATAAAAGTACCATTGATTGTGTAGTATTTCAGTTTATATATGTATATTTTTTATCAGATATACAGGGATATTTTTTATGAGTGCCCTGTTTTTTTAGATTTCAGAAATGCAGACAAAGTATAATTTTTATTTCTTTCTTTCATCAGGGTAAAAGTAACAACTATTCCTGAAATAAAATATTGTAGTTTTAAAAATCTTGCAAATTATTTATCCAGTGAACTTTATTGAGGTTGCAAGGAATCTTCAGAAAATTTTGACAAAATGGATGTTTAAAGCCAATTATACGCTTGGCATGAAAAGGTGGACTTACTTTATGTAATAGGTCATACAGTATTTAATAAGGTCTTACTCGATGTACATGTAATACTTATTTTTCCAAAATGAAATGCTGAAAATGACTTTTGGCTGAATCATGAAAAATTTTGCTCATAAAAAAATATTCAGGAATAAAAATAATATTTGTACGAACAAAATCATTTTGAATATTACTTTATCATATAAGATATTCACCTTCATTCAATTTTTTTTTTTTTTTTTTATCGTCAAAAAAATGAGTATATTTTATTTGCTTTAAAACTAATTTAATTTTTGAGTATTAAGTTAAAAATAATAAAAATAAACAAAATAAGCAAGCAAACAAACAGAAATTGAAGGACATGGGGTCGAAAAAATTCTAATGTCACCATATTACAGAATACAAGAGTAACTTTTATGTAATTTAAAATTAATTTAATTTCAAAATATTAAGTTAAAATCAATGAACACAACTAATCTACTGAAAGTAGTAATCTAATGAAATAAAATATTGCATTACTACTTTAAGTACTTATTAATATTTAAAGTTTGTTACATTATTCACATTTAAATAATAAAAGCTAATTGTCACTTATATATAGAATGTAAGCTAAACTGTATTGTTGAAGAGAAATGTGGATATTTAAATTTTAGACTATATGTTACGATTTGGGAACATCTCCACTTCACACTGCAAAAATTACCATATATTGGATTGTATACAATAGTGCCGTATTCCTTATAATCTAAGGATAAAAATGTTGTATCAATCATGATTGTCCGATCACTGTATGTTGATCTGTGAATTATTGTTCATTAATCAAGCAAAAAAATTCATCTTTTCTGTGAAAAAAATTTAATTTTTGTCCTTATTGAGGTAAACACGGATAGTGTAATTTAGTTACACTAAATATACTACATTGTATAAAAAATGAACTCTACTTTGTTTTCTCATAACTCAAAATAATAATAATAATAATAACATAGCTGCCAACTTTTACGCTTTTTTCCTACCACTAAAATTTTCTAGTAAATTTTAACTTATTAAATCGCCGAAATCATGTGATTCAATAACATAAAAATTTCTATTAATTTTTAGTGGTAACAAAAAAGCGTAAAAGTTGGCAGCTATGTAATAATAATAATAAACTCAGCTCATAAATTTATAAATATATATTTATGAGCTTAGTTTATTATTATTATTAATATTATTTTGAGTTATGAAAAAACAAAGTAGAGTTCATTAAAACATTATATATTATATAAAGGTAGTAAAAAAAATTCACTTAAGAAATATTCAGTTATAAATAATTATATACGGTATTTAATAATTACTGTCTTCTATAAAGTTTTAATGAAATAAAAACATTATAATAAAAGCTATATTCAGTTACAAATAATTATATACGGTATTTAATAATTACTGTAGTCTGTAAAGTTTTAATGAATAAAAACATTATATTAAAAGCTATATTAATTAATTTTGTATGCAATTATTGTATTGCTTTGAATGAGTAACATGTTATAACTGTTAATGTACATTAACATTTACACTTGGTCTCGTTTCAAAGTATGTAGATGAAAATAAAATATTATATTAAGTAATATAATTAATGTTGATTTAAATGTATTCATGAAGCAAACGTGATAATAAAAATTTATTCTCTTTTTTTTTTTTTTTTTTTTTCGCAACCTATTTTGTTATTACTATTCGCGCTTATCCTTACAATCAGCGGAGAGTAAAGTTCGGTTAAAGCTTTTCGCTCTTTAGCTCCTTGGCGAAGACCTCTGCAAATCGCCAAGTGATAAGGCAGCAAGCAACACGCGCAAGCGCCGTACATGTTCCCGTCAAGAGCTCACTCTATATTGAGCTTCTACTAAGGGAGAGGAAACAAGCTGATGCAACAGCCAATAGGAAAGTAGAAAACAACAGCCAATAGGAAAACAGAAGACAACAGCCAATCACAGAAGAGTAAAAACAAAACAATAGAGAATACAAAATAGAAGGGGAATAAGGAAGTGAAAAAAATAAAATAAAATAAAATAAAATAAAATAAAATAAAAAATAAAATAAAATAAAATAAAATAAAATAAAATAAAAAATAAAATAAAATAAAATAAAATAGAATAAATAAATATATAAAATAAAATGAATAAATAATACATAAATAAATAAATAAAACTTAATTTGAAAAAATAAATAAATAAATAAAATAAAATAAATAAAATAAATAAATAAATAAATAAATAAATAAATAAAAAATAAATAAATAAAATAAAAATAAATAAAGCACACAAATACATAAAAAAAAGGAAACACATGAAAATTAAGAATTAAATAAGTAACCAAAATATATAAATATATATAAAAACAGACTAAAATTAATTAATACAAAATAAATTATATGGAAGTACTGAAGAGGTTTTTCCAAGCAGCAGAGAGCATTGTGGAATCGGATTTATCATTAACAATAACTTCACGATTAAGATAAATAGCTAAATTTTCCAGAAAGTCCAATTCAGAGATACTATTAGCATTAAAGATAATTTTAGCATTTTTAAAATTAAAACAATGGCCGGAATCCCAAGAGTGCTTGGCAATTGAAGATTTAGAAATTTCTTGATTAGTTACATAACGAGAGTGTTCTTTTAAGCGGATTTCGAGATTTCTCTTAGTTTGACCAATATAAGATAAATCACAGCCATTACAAGGAACATTATAAATTCAACATTTACGAAGATCAGGAACAGGAGAATTGGTGGAGGGGAATTTGAATTTATTGACAGGTTTAAAGATAATGTTAAAATTGAAGCGTCTTAAAACTTTAGCTAATTTGAAACATAAAGGAGGATAAAAAGGGAGGACAACCAAATTATCAGGTTTGCTTTTCACAGATTTAGAAAGAGTAGATTTATAAGACGGTCTATTGAATTTCTTCACAGCATTATTGATAACAGAAGGATTGAAACCTCTTTTGACAGCAACAGTTTTTAAGTAATTAAGTTCATCCTTAAGGGATGCAGAGTCGGAACAAATTTTGAGAGCACGATTTACATACGTATAAAATACACCGATTTTTTGGTTGACAGGATGATTTGAGAGAGCATGGGTTAGAGACAGAAAGAGGTTTTCTATAAACACAAGTTTTGAAAGAAGAATCACATTTGGTAACTAAAACATCAAGGAAAGGAAGTTTATTACAATTTTCTAACTCAAAAGTAAACTGAATATGAGGGTCCATAGAATTGACAGTTTGAAGAATGGTAGAAATATCAAAAGGATTATCAACTAAAACAAAAGTATCGTCAACATAACGCATCCAACATTTAAAATTAACCAGATTTAATAATTTTTCCTCAAAATAATGCATATAAATATCACAAAGAATTGGAGATAAAGGATTACCCATACTTAAGCCGTCTGATTGTTTGAAAAATTTATTATCAAATTCAAAGGTAGTTTGAGAGATGCAAATTTATTTAAATTAACAAAATCTTTGACTTCAATATCAGAGAAATGAAATTCACGTAATCTTGTTTCCAAGCAAGAAAGAGCACCTTCAATCGGAACATTAGTAAATAAAGATTTAACATCAAGAGAAAGCATAGAACAATTGGATGGGTTAATATTTTTTAATTTACCAACAAAATCATAAGAATTTTTTATCGTATGAGAATTAGAAATGCATAAAGGAGAAAAAATGGATGTTAAAAATTTGGCAAGAGGATAAGTAACAGTACCAATATTAGAGACAATAGGTCTTAAGGGGACATTGGTTTTATGAACTTTAGGCAAAGCATAAAAACGAGCACAGATGGCTGAAGAAGGAATAACACAATGTTTAGTGTTGTCATTTAAAACAACAGAATTCTTAACAGCTTTCTTGAGAGTGGAAAGATGCGAATTAGTAGGAGCTTTTTTAACTTCAATATAAGGACCTTCAGATAAGAGAGCATAAACTTTATCAGAATAATCTTTTTTATCCATAAGAACAATTTGACCACCTTTATCAGCTTTAGTAATAATAAGATTATCATTGGACTTAAGCTCATTCAGAGCGATATATTGAGAACGTGAAATATTAGGTTTATATTTTGAGTTATTATTAGAAATAGTATCAGCAAGGATGTGACAAACAGTTTCTTTTTGAAAAGGAGTGACTTTACTATGTTTAAAGGAAGACTCAATAGGAGCAATCAATTTGGTGAGAGAAAGTTTGCAAGACTGAGAAAAATTTAAACCAAGATCTAAAACGCTTTTTTGTTCAGGAGTTAAGATATGAGAGGAGAGATTAACGATGCAGTTCTCATTCGATAGATTCTTATTTGAAAATTGAGACTTTTTTTGCTTATTGCACAATGAAGAAAATTTATTATCAAGCTTATTTTGATGAGCAGTTTTGAAAGTAAGCAGAGAAGGCCAGCATTTATTTTCCATATCACAGAAATTGTCAAGATTTTTACTAAGGAACAAATATTCCTTATTCCCCTTCTATTTTGTATTCTCTATTGTTTCGTTTTTACTCTTCTGTGATTACCTTTTGTCTTCTGTTTTCCTATTGGCTGTTGTTTTCTACTTTCCTATTGGCTGTTGCATCAGCTTGTTTCCTCTCCCTTACCTCTCATTTCAGTCTTGCTGCTGCTTTCATAGTAGACGCACGTCTTTTTGCGCCTGACGAAGAAAGACTCAGATCTTTCGAAAGGCCTAGCGCATTTTAAAGTTTTTATGGTGTTTTAAGAAGTTATTTTAGTTTTTAGTGTTTCACACCAGTTTCAACTTATTTTATTTAATTTATTTTTTAAAACAGAATGGTTTAAAAATCATATAACCCCCTTTTCTTATTTAATTTAGCTACATAAAATACCTTAAACATCCTTCATCAATGTGGAAAATACAGTTATACAGATGGTGTTCGCACGTTTTTTAGGTGATTTCGAGGTTGTTTTTAGTGTTTAAAATGTAACTATTATTTTTTTATATGACCGATCTGATAATCTTGTTCCTGGATTCTAATTCTGCGTGCTTTCCATAATAGAATTTCTTTTGTAAAATTTACAGGGGTATTGCTTCCCATGCCTCTTTAAAAACTTTCCAGAGTCCACCATTCACAGTAGTTTTGCGCTTTGAAAGAGCTTGAACGCTTTGAAGAGAGCATACCAAATGCACAATAAAGCGTGAATAAGAAAAATAAGTGAAACGTCAAGTGACTTCTTAGGAATATGTTGAAAGGTATAAATGCAAGACCTGTGGAAGTTTTTATTTTTACAATACAGTGGTAGTTTTTGAAGTATAAGCGGTGGCTTTGCATTTTTGAAGTTACACTCTTTGAAGATCGTTGAAATTTTAAAAAAAATAGAATTTTTTCTGTAAATATCAGACGTAACACATTCTCGTAATAGTATTATGAATTGATTGTAACATTTTTGTCCAATCTTCTTATTTTTATTTTTCCATTGTAAGAGAAATTTGCAACAGTCCTAAATCCTTACCTGAAACTTCTTTTTCAGCCTTGAAATAGAGTAATTCTTTCACGTTTGTTTTTTAGGTAGCTTTCATTGCTAAAAGTTAGAAGCTACCTGTTGCAGCCGTTCGAAGGAAAGCAATTCCAGAAAATTTTGGTATATTTTCACCGACCCCTAGCCCCAAAACCACCCTCCGTTCAAATGTTGATATAAATATGCATATATATATATGTGTGTGTGTGTGTGTGTGTGTGTATGTGTGTGTGTGACATTTGTCATGCTGTAACTCTCTTATTTATGAACCGATTTGGATGTGACTGAGTATGTGTATAGGACATACCAAGGACTCGACCAGTTCGTTGGCCAGCTTCATCCGCCATCTTGTTTCAAAATGTCAGCCAGTTTAAAAAAATTTAATTTTTAAAAATTCAAAAAGATGTATAAAAAATTATAAATTGTAACAATTATTTCCGTTAAGTGTTAGATCGTGATACAAGGATTACGGAGCATTTTTTGTTTTACCTCTATCTTAAAAAAAATGGCTGAGATATGGCAGTGTGAAGTTCTAGGATGTCTGGCATTTTGAAACAATCTGATTTTTCTTGTTACTGATCATGTGTACAGTACATACCAAGGTCTCGACCGAGTTCGTTGTCCAGCTTCATGCGCCATCTTGATTCAAAATGGCGACCAGTTAATTTTTTTTTAATTTTTAAAAATTCAAAAAGATGTATAAAAATTTATAAATTGAAAAAATTGTTTCCGTTAATTGTTAGATCGTGATACAAGGATTCCGGAGCATTTTTTGTTTTGGCTTTATATTAAAAAATGGCTGAGATATAGCTGTTTGAAATTGTAGGTTGGGTGATAGTTTGAAACAATCTGATTTTTCTATATTTAATACTTGGAAATTTTCCATAGAAAATTTCACACGCGTTGCAGCAGAAAATAGTCCATCTTGTGCTGCATTTGTAGCCTTGCCAACATGTTATAGTGAGAAAGTGCCAGGCTGACTAACGTTCCCAAGTGGTTCAGTTGGTTGAACGTCAGTGCGCTATGCTGATGACCCGGGTTCGAGTCCCGGCTTGGGTACTTTTTCACTACGTTGGCTTTACGCCTTTTAAGCAATTAAAATTTGAATTATCTGATTTTTGTCATGCTGTAACTCTCATGCTGAAATTCGCATTTAAATTCAGTATTAACGAAAACCGGGATTGGATGCTCTATAATTGGGTTCCAGTCATTTTAACTTCGGGTGTTTGAGTAAAATGAGTTCATTTTTAAAACCGTGGAGCATAGAAGCTACCTTTCCCTCCCGGTACAGGCCGGAAGGACTTTTTTTATCTAGAGTCTTTTTACTAGGTATAAGTACTCATTTTAAGGGTAGCCCTTTCCGATTAATAGTTAAGTTTATTTTGCACTTAGAAATTTGTATACTATGCGTTTTACAATCATTTTAAACTTCCGAATAAGAATATTTCTCTTCGAAAAAAAAAAAGTATCAGATGATAATATAAATTAAAAATAATGAGTTGTTGCCAGATTTTTTTCCTCCAAAATAATTTCATTTTTTAATTTATTTACCAATCTCGTCTAAAAAATGTGTAAACAGCCTCTGTACAGGATATTGTAGTAATAAATAACATTTTTAGAATCACCAAAAGGTATCGCCAGGTTCCCTATTAAAATATGCCCTTGAGTCAACCAGATCGAGTCCTACATGAATCGATAGCGCTTCAATAGAGATGCGTTTTTGCCAAGTTTGAAGCATATATCTCAAACCCATGGGCAGTTATGACTCTTTATGTGCGTTTTGGAAAAAGGTGCATTGCAAAGAAAGTAGTGATAGAATTTCCCCGAAAAAAAATAAAGGATGTGTAATATTAAAATACAAATAATGGATATTATTTTCAGATTATTTTCTGCAAAATAGCCAGTTTTATAAAAAATTTCTTGTTTTTAATTTAACTTTTTAATTAAGAATATATCGAAATTTTTCAGTGACCACCTTCATTCCGATTCAGATGACTAACCTCCTTGATTTATAAAATATCCTCTTTCAGTCCAATTTGCAATGTTTTCATGCTTAGTAGGTCTTTAAAATGACTGAACGATTTTCTTAAGCTTTTCGTCTTTCAATAGCTCTTCTCTAATTTTTTTGGACTTCGGGATGGCGTATACATAGTTATTGTGGAGACTTCACACATTTCTTCTTCATCTTAAAAATCGAGTCAATATATATATGCCACAACATTAACTTTACTAGGTATTAAATTTTAAAGTTAAACAGCTATACTTATAAAGCCCATCTTGATAGTAGGAGATTTTAGATTCATTAACCATCTAAGTGGCTGATGGTTTGACGCAACGGTGACTTCTTGCCCATCAAAATTAACCCGAAACTTATTTAATGCCCAAACCATAGCTAAAGCTTCTCTTTCGGTTGTAGCGTAGTTTCTTTAATTTTTTGTTAGCAATTTGCTTTCATGCTTAATTGGGTGTCCTTCCTTGTAACAAGACTGCTCCTAAGGACTGCTCCCAGTGCGTAGTTACTCGCGTGAGTTCGAAAAACATAAGGTTAAGGTTTAAGAGATCATTCTGACTAAAAACTGGTTGGCTTATTGAGATTTCTTTTAAAATTTGAAACGATATTTCTTCTTTTTCACTCCATTCCTAACTGACATTTTTCATAGTAAGATTACATAAAGATCTTTAGATTTTGAGGAACTTCGAAATAAACCAAGAGCATATTTTCCGAAAAGATTCAATTTGTTTTACGTTTTCGAACTATGGCATACTTTGTATGGCTGTTGTTTTCTCTGGATCAACTTCCCGGCCAGACTTAGCTATATAGTGACCTAAATATTTAACCCTTTCATAAACAAACCTACATTTTTCAGGGTTTGCACACAATTTAAATTCACGTAATTTAGTGAAAACATCCGAGAAGTTGGATAGGTGTTTTTGAAACGTTTCTGACAAAATGATTATGTCGTCTAAATATGGCAGTACAAAAATGTTTTTAAGGATTTTCGAAAATTGTTTATTAACCTTTGAAAGGTTGTCTATTAACTTTTGAAAGGTTGCTAGGACTTTTTTAATCCAAAGGGCACTCTAATATAGAACTAAGTACGAAAAGAACAGATGAAAGCTGTCTTGTGGTGGTTTGCAGCATTAATTTCACTTTGGTGGTACTAGTATTTCAAATCAATATTTGGCATAAAAGGCATGTATTTTACTTCATGAAACAGATCATCTATCCTATCCAGTGGGTAATTACCTGTTTTTGTGATAAAATTAAGTTGTCAATAATCAATGCAGAGACGCACTTTCTCATTTGGATTGCGTAGTAGCACTAAAAGCGAAGCATAAGGAGATTCACATTCTCCTATAATACCACTAGCTAGAAAATCATCTAGTTCCTTCTTCAGCAATTCTTTTTTCGCAGGAGACATTCAGTAAGGGGTGCGGATACAAGAGAACGATTTCCTGTACAGATGCAATGTTTAATCTTTGGTGTAACTTCTTCCTCCTCTGGTTTGAATATGTCGTTTCAAGTAAATCATTTAACTGCACTCTTTGGACTTCAGGGAAGTGTTTACCTTCATTTTCTTTAAGATGTAAAAAAATATTTCAGCAGGTTTTTCTACAGTTTCATTTAGAGATCGGTAACTACCTTCTGCAAAATTAAACTTCTTTTTAGGATTTCTGATGAAATACCAGTTTTGGTTCGCAATATCTAAAAAAAATTCCACTTTTGCGTAAGAAATAATTTCGAAATAAGTTTCGGTTGTCTTTGGCAGACGGCAAGGTGATTAAGTCAGTTCTTATAGAACGGCCTTCAATGTTTATGTACACTTTCGCTTTATGAACTTCAATATTTCTTTGTGATTCAGCAGGTAGGATAATGTCCATCTTTGTGTTTGCAAACGACGGTAGAGTTTTTCAGCAGCTTTACAGCGCGTAGAACCAGTATCAGTACAAGCTATGACATTCATCTCTTTTGTTCTTTCTTATAGCAATGGTTTTTGCAATTAACAGGCAGAAAATGACAAGAGTTTTATGGCACTAAATTCAGTTGATGCTACTTCGTTAATTGGGGAACAAGTAGGCCACTACACTAGGCTTTATAAAACTTTTTTCACGGAAGTGGCAATTTAGGGGGGGGGGGGTGTTGATACTCATTTTGCATAGAATTTTTGTGAAAGGAATTGTTATTCTTAAAATCCTCACTTTTTCCATTTCTTTTATTCATAGTTTTACTAAGTTTTTACGTTTTATTATTTCAGTTTATCTTTGCCTGAAGTTTCAAAATTTTCCTATAAATCAAATTTACCCGCTATCTTTAGAGGATCGGTTAAAGTTTCCCATTCGTCTAAGTAATGTTGTTTATAATCAGTTGGAAAATTTTCTTTCAACTGTTCAGCTATGATTAGTTCCTATAACTTTTCGAATGTATAAATATTCAATTCCGCGATCCAACCATCAAAATAGCTTCTAATTTCAAAGTAAAAATCTTTCCACGAACTTTCTGTCCCTTGCGATGACGGCTAAAATGTATTCTAAATTTTTTCGCTGTTAGTTTAAATTGTTTTAACAAATGTCGCGGATATACAGATAGTCATGAAAGTTTTCTTCGCAATAAATTATTTTCATTTGTCTTTCAAACAATATTAGATACAAACTCATGTTATCCTTTTCTGGATTAAAATCCGGTAAAACCTTTCCAAATCAACACGCAGGTAGGTTCAGGGATCGGAAAAACTACGTTTTTATTGTAGCGAACTACAACTACACCTACTTTATCGAAAATGTAGTAAACTTACAACTACAACTACTTGTTTTAAAAAGTAGCGACTACAAACTACTTTTGAAAAGTAGTCACTACTTCGCTACTTTCAAATTTTGTCAAAGGGTTCAATTTACATTCGAAACTCAAGACCTGAATTAAATAATACAACGACCCCTCGTTATATTGCGTCTGCCGGGATACAATTAAATTAATGCGACACAACCGAGGGCATTAAAAATGAGAAAGATAACATACAGGAAAATGTTATTTTATACACACATTACACTCGTAGCAAAATTAAGCGAGACATTATAATCTGAAAAATTACAGAAAAACAACTCTAAATGCAAACAATAAATAAATCTGTAAATAAAACAATTCCGAATAACAAGAAACACGGCCTTAAAACATGAAGACCTAATAACGAGTCAATAGACAAGTGTTGCCAGCAAGAAAACTATTTTCTTTGGTTGGTCAGTATTTGATTTTAGCATCAAGTGTCAATGGTAAATATCTATGACTTCATGCGATACGTTTCTATAAACTGCAGCTGAGATTAGCAAATTGTTGAGCAGAACAAAATTTTCACAAAAGAAGCATGTTTGAACCTCTTGATTTTCAGTTTGGCACATTTTCCCCCCTGAAGTAGCGTTAAAAGTAGCGTCGGTTCTCGCTACAAACTACTGATTTTTTGTATCGCGCCACTCGCTACACTACATTGTTCAAAATGTAGGGCACCACCCTACAAACTACTGTAAAAAGTAGTGGCTACTGTAGTTTCGCTACTTGTAGCTCGCTACTTCCGACCCCTGGGTAGGTTGAATCTGATTGGTTACTACTTACTTTCAAAATCCTACAGTGATTTTCACTGATAAATTTAAGTTTTTCCAATTCAAATATTCTTTAATTCTCCAAACACTTTTCTTCTTGTTTCTATTCCTCTTCTCGTTCCTTTTGTCTCTTTTCTCTCGTTCCATAATATTTTGTAAGACACATTTAACAAACTCTGAATCTTACTTAAATTAAATGGTATTTTGTTATATTTTCTCGTAATTCAACAACTTTATCATCGGCACTTACTTCTACTGCCAATTTGAATAAATTTGTTATTTTACCTTTTGAAAGAAATTTAATAATTCAGATAACTTTATTTCCTAACACTATTTATGCAGAAAAGAACTCTATTTAAGAAGAGCAGTTTCAATGATCAGAAATTTCAATACAATTTATTAATTGGTATTTCTCAAAACAAACAAAAAAAATTACTCAATACAACATGTTCCTATGCTAGTATAATTATGGTTGAAATCCAGACATTCACGTTGAAAGATCGTCCGCTTCAAAATGAAGCAACACATTTCAATAAATATTCTGACTTCTTCCCGTAGGTTTAAAATGCAATAGCAATAGCAGGACCTTATTATGACGCGAGCACGTGGGTCCTGTGCTTTGGGTACCAAAATTTCATGGGACACAAAAACTTTCTGTGATTTCATATTTATGATTTAATTGAAAAATATAAAAATTTCAGTACTTGTACTTTTTTTAATTTAAATACAATAAGCAAAAAATATATACTTTAATTTCGAAATGGTTACTTTCATACGCTCCCCTATTATAGATTTTTATTCCATTGCAGGCAAGCAAACTTTCAAGGTTATTTGGAAATTTAAAGTGAACTTAGTAAATTTATGTTAAGACATTATAGGTAGTCCTCTAGAAATTTTCTATAACTCTTAATTTTTAAATTCTTAAATTGCCTACTATGTCCTAAATATTCCAAAAATTCAAAATTTATGAATAATGAATTAATAATAATATTAATGAATTAATAATATAATCCTGTAATGATTATAATAAATGATTATATGATTCACAATACTATTAAATGAATGAAAGCGCGTAATATAACTAATGTAACTGAAATAAAAACGCCTAATGATAATATAATTGCATGAATAATGATAATATAATGAAAATATAATTACATGAATATAAAAAAAAAATTAGAATAGAATTAACGTTGACTGTTTTAAAAATAATATCTAATGATAATAAAATAAAAATCATTATCTCACTGTCATATATAATGTTAATTGTGTTGCATATTAGTCTAGAAATTCAATGTTTCAATCCCGCGTATGTAGAAAATGTGTATAGACCAACCCAAACCAAACAACTAATTCATAGGAGCACGAAAATTAAACATTGCTCTGGACAGGATTCAAAAACGTGTCCAGAATAGAGATAGTAATGCCAGTTGCTATCATGAGAAAAGTATAAATTTAAATCATGCAAAATGTCTCGAAAAGATTGAAATGAACTTAAATTTTTTTTTCTTACATTTTTTATCTGCTAGAATATAAAAGCAATACAGTTTAGCTTATGAAAATCTAAACACCTTTTATCCTACAGTTTTTTTTTCTTTTTTTTACATTTTTTTTAATATAAACATTATCTAGTTCAATTTCAAATGTATGCAGCTAAATACCTTTTTCTGAATGATAAATTTTATCTGTCTTTTTCCTACTCAAATGAAGAAGATTAAAAATCATATACTGAGTCATCTACTATTGTAGTGATAAAGTTACAAATTAGAGGATAATGCTGAAACTGTTTCAACAAATTTCAGACTGAATTTCCCAGTATGTCGCGCTCCCCCCTCAACTACTGGTATCAGATTATGAGATAATTATTCATTTTCTCATAACCTACTCCAAATCAATCTGTTGTTCACCATGGAACAAAAAAAAATTGACGTCCATAGTACACAATTCTTTATATTTTGCAACTACGATACCAAATTTTTGAAGTTCGTTTTTATATTTCTGAACAGAACATAGAAGAAACTATGAACTATGCTAAATTAATATTATTTTGTTTTGTATAAATTTGTTCGTTCATATATTATTAAGGTATCCCAATACGTTTAAATAACCAACTTTTTCTAAATATCACAATTTTTTTTTTATTGTTTTATTTCAAAGACTGCACAATATGACTGTTTTTGTTTCCACTCACAAACTTTAAGTTTATATTTATGAAACCGTAAGTTATTCTTTAAGAGCCTACGCTAGTAACGCGAAGACACTAGCAAGTTAATATTAAACTAATGGCATCGTTCTTTTCTTTTTTTTTTTTTCCTTTTTTTTTTTTTTTTTTTGTTAGCATAGGATATCTGAGATTGATATCTAACTTTGTATTTTCGTACTTCTTTCGATTCTGGTTCAATTTTTTTTTGTCTGAGGACACTTTCACTTTCGAAATTGATTCCGAAAGTGAAATCGACATCAGATATCCTATTAAAAAATGATTTAATTATACTAAAATGCAAACATAAATTTGAAAATAACGCTGCTATTGGGTTAA
Organism: Maratus michaelseni; assembly: GCA_963931845.1. Taxonomy (NCBI): domain Eukaryota; kingdom Metazoa; phylum Arthropoda; class Arachnida; order Araneae; family Salticidae; genus Maratus; species Maratus michaelseni. Next base: position 304,383,665 of record OZ007586.1, read on the forward strand.
CATTAGCTTGAGAGTGTCTTCGGGTCATTAGCGTAGGCGCATAAGAAAGAAAATAACTTCTAATACTGAGATTAAGAAAGATACAACATAAAAATCACTGTTTTAAGTATTTAGGGTGAATATTTCTAATAGATTTTAAGAAATAAAAGCTTCAAATTCAGTTATTTTGTACAACAGGATTTTCATGAACTCATTTACGAAAAACGCTCTATATAAAAAATTTTATGACTATATTTTTGTAAAACCAATCGCCAACAATTTATGTAATGTTTTGATTCGATTGAACAAAAATTTTATGACTATATTTTTGTAAAACCAATCGCCAACAATTTATGTAATGTTTTGATTCGATTGAACAGTCGCATAGAAGAGTAATTGAGGCAAAAACCTGACCAAAAGTGCAAAAATTAAAATTTTCTCAACAATTGTTAAAATCATATATTATAATAACTGACTAACTGGTGCGTCGTTCTATGTCTATTTCAGGAGTGTGAGTCATTAGCCTCGGTTGAAGAGAAGGTTTCTTTGTGAGATGACGTGCTTTTTTCTTACGCTTGAGCTTTGTTATTATGCTTAAATTTATATTTTTATAAGTGTATTTAAATAGTTTTATTTAATGTAATAAAATATAATTACAATTAAAAATGGGTTACTTTTTAAGCCTTTTTAGCTCTAATTTAGATATATTGAAACTTTTTAAAGGTGTGTCAGGGTTTGTCTGACCATTTTTTAATTATAATCGTATTGGTTATAGTTTTGAAGGCCAATAAAAAAAAATGTTCCGCATATAGTTGCCATTTTTGTACATAATTTTTTGGGGGGAGACCTAGTAATCTATTAAAGACACTTAAAAACTAGCATCTCTACTATAGATACTGAACTTTGCTAAATATATAAATGCAAATAATATATATATTATATACCTTGGTTTATATAAATAATTAAACTTTTATATATAGTATAATTAACCACATTTAATTAAACATTACTTGTGAATAAAACAAATTTATCAACAATTATTTTCCTCTTATAAACAATAAACAGTTAAGTAAACTTTGTATTATATATTTATTTTTTAAATAAATGCATACATTTATGTGTATATAGCATTAATTAAGTGTATTTATTAATAGTAAGTCAACAGCAATGTTTTTTTTTAAACTTAAAAACAAAATGAAAAATAATTTTGGCCAGGATTTTGCCTCAAATCCTCGTGTGTGTTGATTTGAATAGCTGATTTCCTGAAATTTTACAACTATTTTTATAAATTAACATGCAGAAAATACATGATAAATCATCAAAGTGATAATTGTAATGAGTATATCCATAATTTTTTTATTGCTTAGATTGAAAGTTTATTACATTCTTGGTACTTGATATAGTGTATTTATTGAAAAAAGTCCTTCCGGCTTGTACCGGGAGAAAAAGCAGCTTTCATAGTCCATGTTTTTAAAAATTCAACTGATTTTACTCAAACACTGGAAGCTGAAATGCTTGGAACGCCATTATAGAAGATTCAATCCCGGTTTTCGTTAATACTGAATTTGAAAGAGAATTTCAGCATGAGAGTTACAGCATAACAAAAATCAGATTGTTTCAAAATGTCAACCACACTAGAATTTCAAACTGCTATATCTCGGCCATTTTTTAAGATAAGGCCAAAACAAAAAGTCCTTCCGGCCTGTACCCGGAAGAAAAGGTAGCTTCCATATTCCATAGAATTTCAAACAGCTTTATCTCAGCCGTTTTAGGTAGCTTTCATTAGCAGCAATTACTAACACATGTATGTGTCGATTCATTGTTATACCATTTGTATTAATAGATGTAAATTAATTTAATGTTTAATAAAATTACATGTTATATTATTTTGACGATATAAATTAAAAACAGTAGTTTAAAATAACTACCATTTAAAATTATTTAATATTAATTAAAGAATAATTATTTTGGTTAAAAATAATAATAAAGCTAAAAACCATGATAGGAAGAGCTGAATTCTTATCAAATATTTTGTCAATGCATTTAGAAACAACCCAATCCTTAATATTTTGACCTCTTCGCAAGCGTCTGTAATGTCACAACAATGTTTTGAATCTTTAAATTTTGAATTGTGCGCAAACAGTAAATAAATCGTACATAAAATTGGGGAATATTTTTAATTTTTTGGCATTTAAAAAATATATATATATATATATATATATATATATATATATATATATATATATATATATATATATTATTTTTTTTTCTAAAAAAGTGTTCTGCAAAGTTCTGAATTTTGCAGAAAATTTTCCGCGCACGGCGTGCGTCTATATTATACAACTCTGTGAATGTATTCATACGCATTGAATATAGCGAATCCAAGAGTCAAGGATTAGATTTAATATTAGGTATTTTATTTATTTATTTATTGTTTATTATTTAGTTTGACTTGTTGGTTCTGCATTTCAAAATTTTCGTTTGATTAAGATGCTTAGATGGTCTATAGCATTCCCTGTTTTGTGACAGAACCTTCCAGCTTCATGTTTAAAATTTTTCTGCTGAATACTGTGCATATTTCTAGGTTCTTAAAACTATGATTTTGGTTAGTGATTAACCAAAAGCATTTTTTGGGTATTTAGTAATTGCGACTGAAATGATTATTTAACAATTGAATCAAATACAAAAAATCGTGTTAAATTAAAAGGGAAAAAAACTGGAAATTCTGAGACTGTCAATTAATTTTTTAAAAGCAAATAACTCTTACATTGAATCACAGTAGTTTAAATAAGAAAACTTGAAATAATAACAAATTAAAGAAATAAATGAGGACTTAAAAATAAAAAATTATATCTGAAGATTTTTTATTTATTTATTTATTTTATTCAAAAAAGACAGTAAATGAAATCTAGCATGCTGTTTCAGCAAGCTAGGCCAAACAGATACCCGAAAACAGTGTTTCTCGTCAAAATGGTGCGAAACAAAATTCACGCCAACCCCGGTGCGTCTGCGACAGCTGTTCCTAACAATCTACCATCCGCGCATATTTTTTTTGTTTGTTTTGTCTGTGTAAAAATTAAAATGTTACTTAATACTGCAGCTTTATGTAACATGCCTAGTAAATTTGTATGATTTTAAGCATATGAGACGCGAGTTTCAAAACTCGCCTTATTCAAAATTTAAAAATTCGTGTTTTCTGTATAAATCTGGTTGGTAAATATATTGGTAAATATGTACTGAATAAACACTTCAAGCCACAAAAAAAACTAGTTTTATCATGCCTTTCTGGCATTGTAAAATCTTGGTTTACAATGAAAACTAATGAAAGCAGTTAGGGTTTTTTTGGGATTTCAAAAAAATTGATATTTTGGATAAGACGAGTATTGAAACTCACGTCTTCATATATAAGGTAGGGTCAGGTGGGTAAAATATGAACAGCTTGAAAATATGAACCGCAGTCTGCCTTCTTGTTTTTTAAATCAAAACACATTTGTTTTGTTTCTCATTTCCAAAATAATTTTCATCCATATTTACTTATTATAATCATGTTATTTAATTGACTAATTTATTTATATTTAATAATAAAAGCTCTATAAAAAAGCTTATTAAAAATGAATTTGAAAATTAATATAGTGTTAAAAGCCGGAATTCCAGTTTGAAAAATTAATATAGAGTAAAAGCTGGAATTTCCAGTTTTTTTCCGCTTAATTTAACACGATATATGATTCAATTGTTAAATAATCATTTCAGATGCATTTACTAAATACCCAAAGAATGTTTTCGGTGTATTATTGTTACGACCTTGGTGAGAGGTCTCTGAGACCGTTTGATCGAAAGATGAATAAAAAGGCTCGATTAACTCACAATATACTGTTTATTTACTAAACTTTATGAAAATGGACTATTATAAATAAAATTCACCTATCCAAAAGTCTCTAGCGATAGTACTAAGTCTCCAAACGAAAAATAATTACACTAGTATCTATAGTTAATCTCAAAATTACAAGTTAAACTGTGATAATTACAAAAAAAAAAAAAAAAAAAAAAAAAAAAAAAAAAAAACAGAGGTCTGTGAGTCCGTTAACAGCCGTTAAGGGTTAATAAGTCTCTGACCTTCGCCTCTATTCAATTAATAGAAAAACAAATCTAAAATAAGACAAGAATAAGATTCGTAGTTTCAAATCCTTCTCCAAAATATTTTTCTGACTACGGCATTCGCTATTAAAACAAACTTTTTAAGTAATAAAACAAATGATGTTAGACAATCTAAGCACCTAAATCAAAGGAGATTTTTGAAATAGGGAAGTCAAAATAACTAAAAAACAATAAATAAATAAACAAAATACCTAATATATATGGGTAATCATTCGCCGAAGCTCAGCGTATGAATACATGAATATGAATAAATTTTTTCGGTATTATTCAGTAGCTTTGAGGTATTTTGCTACAGCTACATGCCGGCATGACCTCAATTGATCACAGTTTATTTTATTCACACATAAGTATATATAAAACATGCAGGACATGACAATTTTTCTTCCATTTCATACATCTGCAACTTTCTGGGCTTTATTCCGTTCCTCTGCTCATAATTTTTATGAATACATCCATGAACTTTCTTTGATAAACAAGGAAGTTTAGTTGTCCGACTTCTGCTAATAACCAAACAATGGGATATATTTTATCCTTTAAAATCAAAAACTTGTTATAAATAACAGTTAAATTGAATACATATAATTAAAAAATACCTCCTCATATTAAAAAATGAATATAAATAGTTTTTCAATAAAATGCAAATTTATAATTTAGAAATATTTTCTTATAAATGGCAATTTAATATAACACATATATATTAAATATTAGAAGTATATAATTAATAAATACCAATCGAATTTTATACATGTAATTACGAATTTCTCGTTTTTAAAATTAAAGATAATTCATTTTTCGACCAAATGCAGATTAAAAATATGAATTGTTTGCATCCGAACAAGAAAAAAAAAACATAATTTAATTTAATACATATTTTGGAATGTATAATAAACTGTTTTCGTATTTAAAAAAAAAGAATCTATCATAAATAGTTCTTTAGCCACATGTGATTGCGAAATCGCCTTTAACTCTAACCGTGATTGCCATTAGAATCCTTATTCTCGCGTAGTAAAAAGGAGTGAAAAGTCCGAAAATCTGTAATGTTAGTCTATGGGAAAAAGCATAAGAAAAGAGTCAACTGGAATATTATAAAAAACAAGAGTTTTCCTACGTTAACGCAAAATCTTATTCGCTTCATCTAAAACCGATTAATATAATATATTAATTTTTAAAAAATTCTTCGAGCCGTTTTGGAGATAACAGGTATGTGTCCATTACACCAATACATACCCCCATTTTACTTAAAAATGGACTTTCAGATATCAAAATCTACTGCATGTAGAAATGTATAAATTTCAGAATAGAGTTAGACCGGAGATATAAGACTAATGTGAAAAAATCGGAACGATATGCCTCATATTTACTGTGATATTAAATGTCGGCGTTTCGATTTTCCTTTGATGTCCTGCTAGCTGTATATATGAGAGTGACGGAATCTTCGGTTTTGGGCTTTGGTTTTCGGTTTTTCGCTGCGTCACTCGAGAAACTACCGTCTCTCATGATATCAAGGTCTCGACCGAGTTCGTTAGGCAGCTTCATAAGCCATCTTGTTTCAAAATGGTGGCCAGTTAATTTTTTTTTAATTTTTTAAAAATTCAAAAAGATCTACAAACAAATCATAAATTGAAAAAATTGTTTCTGTTACGTATTAGAACGTGATACAAGGATTCTGGAACATTTTTTGTTTTGGCTATATCTTAAAAAATGGCTGAGATATGGCAGTTTGAAATTCTAGGGTGGCTGAGATTTTGAAACAATCTGATATTTGTTATGCTGTAACTCTCGTATTTATGAACCGATATGAATGGGACTGATTATGCGTACAGAACATACCAAGGTCTCGAACGAGATCGTTGGCCAGCTTCATCCCATCTTGTTTCAAAATGGCGGCAAGTAAATTTTTAAAATTTTCGTAAAAACTCAAAAAGATATATAAAAAATTATAAATTGTAAAAGTTGCTTCCGTTACGTATTAGATTGTGATACAAGGATTCCGAAACATTTTTGTTTTGGCTTTATCTTAAAAAATGGCTGAAATATGGCAGTTTGAAATTCTTGGGGGGCTGACTTTCTGAAACAATCTGATTTTTAATATGCTGTAACTCTCATGCTGAAATTCGCATTCAAATTCGTTATTCACGAAATCCGGGATTGTATCTTCTATAATCGGGTTCCGAGTATTTTAGCTTCGGGTGTTTGAGTAAAATGAGTTGAATTTTTCAAAACATGGACTATGAAAGCTACCTTTTCTCCTCCCGGTACAGGCCGGAACGACTTTTTATACATCTTTTTGAAATTATAAATATATTTTTTTAATTTAACTTGCCGCCATTTTCAAGCAAGATGGCGCATGAAGCTGGCCAACGAACTCGGTCGATACTTTGGTATGTTCTGTACACATGATCAGTCGCACATTCATATCGGTTCATAAATACGAGAGTTACAGCATAACAAATATCAAATTGATTCAAAATCTCAACCACACTAGAATTTCAAACTACTATATCTCAGCTATTTTTTAAGATATAGCAGAAACAAAAAATGTTCCATAATCCTTGTATCAGTTTCTAACACTTAACAGAAACATTTTTTTTTCAATATATAATTTTTGTACATCTTTTTGTTTTTAAAAAATTAAAAATTTTTAACTGGCCGCCATTTTGAAACAAGATGGCGAATGAAGCTGACCAACGAACTCGGTCAAGACCTTGGTAGTCCTATGCACATATTCAGTCACATCCAAATCGGTTCATAAATAGTGATCGGTTCATAAAGTGAGTTACAGCATGACATATGTCAGATATATATATATATATATATATATATATATATATATATATATATATATATATATATACATATATAAATCAACATTTGGACTGAGGGTGTGGGGATCATGATCGGTGAATATACACCAAAAGTTTTTGGAATTGCTTCCTCCGGACGGCTGCAATAGGTAGCTTTATGTAATGAAAGCTACCTAAAATGGCTGAGAAATGACAGTTTTAAATTCCAGGGTGGCTGAGATTTTGAAACAATCTGATATTTGTTATGCTGTAACTCTTGTATTTAAGAACCGATATGAATGTGACTGATCATGTGTAGAGAACATACGAAGGTGTCGACCGAGTTGACCAGGTTCATGCGCCACCTTGTTTCAAACTGGCTGCCAGTTATTTTTTTTACTTTTTTAAAAAATTCAAAAAGATGTATAAAAAAAATTATAAATTGAAAAAGTTGTTTCCGTTAAGTGTTAGATCGTCATACAAGGATTCCGGAACATTTTTTGTTTTGGCTTTATCTTAAAGAATGGTTGCGATATGGCAGTTTGAACTTCTACGGTGGCTGACATTTCGAAACAGTACTAGGACTCTAAACGAAACAAAAGTTCACTAGTATCTATGGCTAAATTGAAGGTTACAAGTTAAAGTGTGAAGATTTAAAAACGCAGTGGTATGTGAGACCACTAACTGCAACTAAATGTTAAAGAAGTTGATATTGTGACATTGTCATTCTCTTACAGCTAAAGAGAGAAATCTTACTACAGCTGATTCTACTAAAGTTGGGATTGAAATCATACAGGAGACCTCCCGAGCTCCCACGAGAGTACATTTAGAGATGTTCCATGGGAGAAGCCACCCACTAGATGACAGCCAGAGCCGCCTGTGATGGCTGTGGAGTTATGCGGTAAAAGAGCCCATTCCAAGATATTATAGCTTGAACCGCTTATGATGGCTGCGATGTGATGCAGTAGAGGACCCTTCCCCCTCCCCGTGCGCCCCACATACATGGGGATGAAATTGGAGGTTCGGACCTGAAATACAATCGAGAAACCATATTTAAAAAGACCAATCGCCGGACCCTAGAAACTGCGGGACTGGACGGAAAGATTTTTTTCCTTCAAAGGTGAGCTGAAGAGCTAAAGTAAAATATCAGACTTATTGGGACTTAAAAAAGCCTACAGAGGGCGCTAATCACAGCTGTCAGTACAGGAAAATTGTCCCTTTAATTAATGCTAAAGTGCCACCATTCTATAGCAGTGAACGATGTTCTTACTGGTTTTTCGTCATTTGTGTACTTACGTTTGTTTCGTAACCCTGGTGATGAGCAAAGGTTTGCTCGAAAGCGCTCATTTGTATATGTACAATACAGTTTTGTATATGGAGTCAAAACACCTCCAGTAAAATATTTTATGAAATGATATATATATATGTTTTTAGGACATTTATGTTGTTTTTAGTTAGCATTTTTAGTACAAGGTGAATATAGATTCAAAGAGTATGTTTTATCATAACTCAAATTTTTACTCAATAACTCAAAAAACAACAAAAAAAATCTCGAGCACATTTCCGTGTTTTGACAAAAATGGTTGAAGGGGAATTTTCAACTGTGCTATAGGCGTTTCCTGACTGAACTAAATTTTAGCACTCTGTATAGTATATATACAAATCTATTCATCATTTACAGGGCTGCACAAAAGAATTCGTATATTTTCCGAATATTACTGGTAATTCCTGAAAATAGGTTTTCAAATGTGTTACACTTTTTCCACCGGGATTGTACTTATACTCAAAAGCGAAAGCTGGGTTCCCGGGGCAGTCATCCCTCAACCTATCCCTTGTTTAGTTAGACAGTATATTTCACCTTATTAAACGTTAAAGATTTGTAAAATTATATTGGAAATGTTAGAAAGTGTTACATAATCTATGCTTGTTTCATGATTTTTCGTTCTTGTTTAATTGCAGTGACGTGTTTATTACACCATCGATTGATTCTTAACACTAGAACTACCATGAGCCGTCATTTTGACGGTTACCAAATGTTACCGGTATTCCGATTCGAACCAGAAATTTCTTTTTAAAATAAATTAAATATAAAACTCACAGAAATACGTTAAATTAATAAGTTAAGTAGTTTTAAATAAAATTTCTGATGTGAAATAATTTTAAAAAAAACTTGAGTAAAATTTCCGGTAGTTCTAGTGTTAATTGGATGCTTATTTGTAAGTTTAAAAATGTTTTACCGATTTATTATTTTCGATTATTAAAATAATAATCATTAACACTGACATCATGGTGTTACATCATTAAACGATAATGTCATGATATTAAAACAGAAGTATATTACTAACAAAGGTAGGTAAATAAATATCTGGGGTTCTATTTTGTACTTTTAAGAGCCACATTATGATTTTTTGAGTTGAAAGTTAGTGATAATTAACATTATAGCTTTCGCAGCATTACCGAATTTAATGTATTTTTGAGTTTCCAATAAAATGAAGTTGCTGCATCCAGTGATTTTTTTTTCATGGGAGCAAAATGCACATACATGCGTCATACTTATTGCGGTATTATTGAATTTCATGTATTTTTGTTATTATTTACTTTACAACGAAGTTTCTGTATCCAGTGATTTGTTTTGTTTTGTTTTTATTTTCATTAGTACGAAGCGCACATGCATGCGTTATACTGACTGTGGCATTGCCGAATTTCATGTATTTTGGGGGTTCCAATACAACAAGGTTACTGCATCCAGTGTGTTTTCTTTTTTTTGGGGGGGGGATAGAGAGGGGAGAGGGCTGGGGTGAGTGTTATTGGCGCGAAGCGCACATACATGCGTTACTGAACACGGCATTAACGAATTTCATATATTTCTGAGATTCCAATACAATAAGAATGCTGCATCCAGTGATTTTTTTTTTTGACACGAAGCGCACATTTATGCTTTATACTGCTCTCGGCATTAACGAATTTCATGTATTTTCGTATTATTCAACTTCGAAATTATCGTTAACATTTCTATAACATTAATCAAGTGCATATAAAAATTTGGTCTCTTATTGCTTATCTTATCTTTTTGCATGCATCTTATCAAATTTGTGAAATAAAATATTTAATTTGGTGTTATTTTATTCATAATTGCAATATCTAAAAAAAGGATGTTCTTTTATAGTTTAATTATACTGCATTTAAATTTTGAAATTATATTTAGCATTTAATTTTTCAACAACATTTGTATCGTTATCATAACCGTTATCGTAACCATTAATTTTTCCGTCTGTGACTATTTAAAAATTCAGAATGGCTGCATTCTTGCATTTGTTAATTGGGATTTCATTATGATGAATGTAAACAAACAATTAAGAAATAGCCAATTTGGCATCTTTTGAAAAAATAGCCACATGGTGGAGTCAAACAGGATTATGACGATTTTACAATAAAGTCTTATACTTATCGTCATTAGTACATCATGTTTTTGTTTTTGTTTTATGCCTTGGGAAATATGTCATTAGAAAGTGTTTGTGATATGAAACTGGCAATAGCAAATTGATTGGACCAGCGTTAGATGTTTTGGCTCACATCAGTAAAATTTCAATAAAACTTGATCAAAAAACTTAATTAATAAAATGTTATAAAAGACAGGATTTCACCAAGTTTTATTGAATGGAACTTCGCATCCAATAGGAATATCTGTAAATATTTAAACATTCAGAATGGCAGCATTATTGCATTTGTTGATTGAGGTTACATTATGATGAATGTTAACAAACAATTAAGAAATCGCCAATTGGACATCTTTTTAAAAAATCGCCACCTGCTGGAGTCAAATAAGATTATGCCGATTTGACAATAAACTCTTACAATGATCGTCATTAGTAAGTACATCGTGTTTTTTAATTCTTTGTGAAATATGTCATTAGAATATGATCGTCAATGGTACATACAGCCTTCGCCAAAAGTATTAGGCACCCTGACTTTTAATACATTTCTGATTTTTAAAGTAGAAAGTAAAAGTCTGATTGTTTTATATTCTAATTTAATAGTATTTTATTAACGTAAAATTACAAAAAATATCAATATGTAGTGGGTCCTCCCTCGGCTTTAATAACAGCAGCAATCCTTTGGGGCATACTGCGTACAATTTCTGCACTTTTGGCATCCCACTCTTGAATAAGAGCATTTTTCAAAGATGTTTTTGATGTTATGCTGTGTTCTCTGATTTTACGTTTTAATATGCCCCAAAGATGCTCGATTGGATTAGGTTCTGGGGACTGCGCTGGTCAGTTCAGCAACACAATGTTACTGTCTTTAAACCAGCGCATCGTAGTGGGTGATTTATGACAAGGACCATTTTCTTGTTGGAACTTGCCGCCACGTAAATTGGTATCACCAAAAATACGCGTTAACGAAGTCATCAGCTTAGTTTCCAGCACATTTATGTATTTTTGGCTGTTCATGCGACCTTCGCAAACGAACATTTCACCAACGCCATCAGCAGCCATGCAGCCCCAGATCATAATGCTGCCGCCTCCGTGTTTTACAGTAAGCACCACGCAATCTGGATGATATTATTCGTCAATACGTTGCCTCTCGAAGGTCACGCCGGCCGGGTGTTCCAAATACCTGGAAATAAAATAATAATGACACATCTTAAATATTCTCATTTTTATTACAAAAGCCGACTCTGACTGAATGACGGTTATTTTTCATTATAAAAAAGGGTTAAAATGCTTACCTCACAGTTAGATTCATCGACCCACAGAACATTTGACCAATTCTTTTCCGTAAAATGTTGATGTCGAAGAGCACCACTCCAAGTGATTCTTCTTGTTGTTTTCTGAAAGCCAAGGTTTCTTCCTGACTTTGTACCCTTTTAACCGAGCTTCTGACAGTCTTCTTCTTGGCATTAAAATGTATGTATAGAAAGTGACAAGTTCCCCGAAGTCAATTTTAATAACTTGTAGATCGATTTTAGGTGATTAATTTGTCAAAGTAACAAGGTACTATGTATGTATCTTGGTAAAATGACTATCCTTCGATTTTGGTTTTTTGAGAAAAAACTGATTTAATGTATTGTTTTTAGGTGCGTTCGTAATTATATAAATACGTAGCACCTATTGTCGTTGCTTGGTCCGTCCGTCTGTCTGTCCGTCCGTCCGTCTGTCTGTATGTCCGTCTGTCTGTCCGTCCGTCCGCATATAACAACGCAAAAACTACCCAACCGAATGGTTTGGAATTTAAGATATATTATCTTTGCAGAATTTTGTCGAGACATTTCAATTTTTTTAAAAATCGAATCAAAACTTTAGGAGATATTAATAAAAATATTTATTAAGAAATTTGAATTTTTTTTTTTTTTTTAATCGGTGCTTTCTTGTTAGAGGAGCTTCCGAGGTTTACTCGTCAAGCGACCGAGATACTTATTTCGTGACAGAAATTAATCTGCAGACGATATAATTCATTTCACAGAATTAAAAATCATCACGATCTGAATATTTATATAACTAGCTATAGTACGAACGCACCTCATTTGTCACGTTTGACGTACAATATCCAACTTGTTTAATTTTTTAATCACTATGAAATATTACTGAAAAAATTATTTTCTTACGAAATATAATAAAGGAATTACATTGGCATTTTTTCTGTTATATCGGTGAATATTTTGAAGTTATTAGTAGACAAGACATAGAACAAAAATGATGGTTATTAAAGAACAGTGATTATTAAAATATAGTGATTTATCACAGAATATGTTAAAGTTATTTCATTGACTTTTTTATTCTCTTATATTTAAGACTATTGTAAAATGAATGGATTAGTTGACCTAGACCAAAAATGTAGATTTTTGGACACTGGCGCTTTTTCTACTAAGATACAGATATAATGACCCTCGAGATTATTTTATTATTGTTATACAATAACAGAGGCCACAGCGATAGGAAGAATTTTATTTCATATCCCCATTATTTAAAATAAACAAATTTTGTGATAAATATCTTTAACATATGCGATATAAATCTACCATGAACATTATTTTTCGAAATGACCTCTGCGATAAATAATTTTAACCGACGACGTCAATTTAAAAAGAAGGTCATAATGTTATATATATTTTGTATACCAATCATACGCATAAAACTATATATTCATATCCATTAGTGCCAAATTCTCGCCAAACTTGGTGACAGTTGGCGAAATATGGCCAAATTTGACGACCAAAATAGGTTTTTATAAATGAAGCCAACTTGACTATAGTTGACTAATTTGGCAAAATTCTTATTCGAATTCAGTAGTAACGAATTTAATCGGGTTCTTTGCATTTTAGCTTGCTGTTTCGAGTAACATTAGCTAAAATTTTTAAACGAAGCTATAGGAAAGCTGCTTTTTCCTCCCGGTATAAGCCGGAAGAACTTATATTTGATATGATATTCATAAATAAAATTTATTCTTTTAAATTTGTCCGGTATCAATATTTTCAGTTTTTTTTTTCTATTTAGAGTGAAAGGCATGCGGGTTGCACACAGGGTCTTGCGGTAGCTTAAACGTCCCGAGCCCAACCCTTCCCGCTTTTCGGTGTCTTTTATTTATGCATTTTTCCTTTTAAATTTGTCCGGTATCAATATTTTCTATTTTTTTTTTCTTTTCTATTTAGAATCTAAGGCATACGGGTTGCACGCAGGGACGTTTGGCGGTGCTCTTGACAGCTTGCAGCTGCAGCGCTTCGCGCAAGAGACTCGAGTATACAGTACGTAGGTGAAGCTGCGGACGGAAATTGGCCGCTCGCCGCGGCGGTTGTACAACTATAGGTATACATATGATATATTCTACATTTGAATTAATAAATATATTCAAACCGCCGCGGCGAGCGGTCAATTTCCGCCCACAGCTTCACCTACGCTCCGTATACTCGAGTCTCTTGCGAGAAGCGCTACAAGAGCACCGCCAAACGTCCCTGCGTGCAACCCGAATGGACTCTAAATAGAAAAGAAAAAAACCTAAAAATATTGATACCGGACAAATTTAAAAGGAAAAATACATGAATTAAAGACACCGAAAAACGGGAAGGGTTGGATTCGGGACGTTTAAGCTACCGAAAGACCCCACGTACGACCCGAATATGTTAGTCACCAAGCCTTTCGGTACTATTAGTCCATAGCTGTCGTTATGAAATGGAGTTTCCGATTCCGACATGTAGTTGTAATCCGATGACACCAGAATCCTAATTAAGGTCCGTTCAGTCCTTCCGGCCTGTACCGAGAGGAAAAGGTTCCTATATCTTCGTTTTAAAATTTTAGCTAATGTTACTCGAAAACAACAAGCTAAAATGCAAAGAAACCTATTAAGAAGATTCGTTAATACTGAATTTGAGTAAGAAATTCGCCAAATTATTGAGCTATAACCAAGTTGGTTTCATTTATAAAAACTTATTTTGGTCACCAAATTTGGCGATATTTCGCCAAACTTCGCCAAAATTGGCGAGATTTTGGCGCTAACGGATATGAATATATAGTTTTATGCGTATGATTGGGAAAATGATTACAACAATGAAAGATATAAAGATATACAATTATTATTACAGACATACATACCCAGGTTCGATTCCTGGCTCTGGCTAATTTTTCACTCCATGTTGGATTATTGTATTTAATGTATGTATGTCTGTAATAATAATTGTATATCTTTAAATGCTGAATGCAGGCGATATTTATGTGTGTTTTAATGAAAGATATAATTTGCGAGAAATCGCGTTCACTAATACTCATAAATTAATCGTTGGTTTTTTGTAATATACTGTCTTGTTTCAAAATGTCAGCCACCCTAGAATTGCAAACTGCTCTATCTCAGCCATTTTTTAAGATAGGGGTAAAACAAAAAATGCTCCGGAATCCTTGTATCAAGGCCTAACACTTAATCAAAAAATAAATTTCAATTTTTAACTTTTTTGTATATTTATTTAAGTTTTAAATCTTTCAGTGGCGCCGCCATTTTGAAACAAGATGGCGGACCAAGTTAGCCAACGAACTCGGTCGAGGCATTGGCGATCTTAATACACACAATTAGTTTCATCCAAATTGATTTATTGATTAACTGATTGTACGAGTGTTATCGTATGACATAGATCAGATATATATATATATATATATATATATATATATATATATATATATATATATATATATATATATATATATATATATATATATATATTATTATTATTATTTATTTATTTATTTATTTATATAAATCAACATTTGAACGGAGGGGGGTTTTGGGGTCTGGGGGTCATGATCGGTGAAAATATATCGAAATTTTCTGGAATTGCTTTCCTCCGAACGGCTGCAATAGGTAGCTTTATACTTTTTAACACTTTCCAACCTAGCTGAAAAGAGTTTATGACTTCGGTTTGTCTGCCGTATGGCCGTCTGCCGTCAGGCCGTCTGACCGTCTGCCGTCTGTCCGTGCTCTAACTCCCGTAAATATGCTCGGATTGCCCTGCAATTTTTATATGTTATTGTCGTTATCTATAGCATGTTCCCTATTTCAACTGAAGTGTGTAGCAGTTATACTTTTTCTACAGGGGCACTCAAAAGAATTCCGTTACATTACGGTCTATGGGGAAAAATCATTTGCGGTTTATTTTAATGATGTTACACAATTCCAAACACATTGTAATTGATATATATCACTAAGGTGCTATACAAGAGGCTTAATATGGAATAGGGTGTGCATAGCACTTATAGTTACTTTACAGGGACAATCAAAAGAATTCCGTTACATTACGTCTATGGAGAAAAATCGTCTGCGGTTTATTTAAATAATGTTTCACTATTTTAAACGCATTGAAATTTATATATATCACTAAGGTGCATTACAAGAGGCTTACTACAGAATAGTGTGTGTGCATAGCAGTCATCGTTCATTTACAGGGACACACAAAAGAATTCTCTACTGTCTGTTAAAAATAATTCCTGGAAGTGCGTTTTGTTTTAAGTTGCTGAACGCGATTTTAAATTTAACTCACTTTTTGTCTATTACTTGGTGTGTATAAATTCTGTATTTCATATACAGGGCAGCACAAAAGTTTGCGAACACATTTCCGTTTATTGACAGAAACTCCAGAAGTAGAATTTTAAACTGTGTTACGCGTTTCCAAACTAAACTAAAATTTAGCATCCTATGTAGTATATATACAAATCAATAGATCATATACAGGGCTGAATAAAAGTATTCGGATATTTGTCCACATATTGTATATGTTGGAAATTAATGAAATTACGTTTCCTAACTATGTTATGCGTTTTCCAAACTGTTTACTTAGATGTTATCTTTCAGCTTATTAAACGGTAATGATTTGTAAAATAATTTTGGAAGCGTTGGAAAGTGTTACATAATCTATGCTTGACGCATGATTTTTCGTTCTTGTTTGTATTTGAAGCTACCTAAAAGAAAGTTTTTTATAGATAACAAAAGAAAAACGAATTAAAAATAAAAAGCAAAATGTACTCATAGAAATTCCACAAATTAGAGCATTGCAAAATCCTTGCCACACAGCTTAATTAGAAGAGTTGGTTTTTGCATTAATAACGAAGAAGAACCTTTTCAAGATGTCTCCTTTTACAAAATTGGTTTCTTATCTGCATCCATTGAAACGTGACTTACCGTAATTTCGCGCGTATACGCCGCACCTCAGACAATTCGATTCCCTACCAGAATTTATTTTAAATAAAATGTGACTTACTTCTGCTTAGAACTTATTTGACTTCTTATTTTCAATAAAATTTCCGGTTTGAAAAAGACTTAACTAGGGTGCGGCGCATACGCGCGAAATTACGGTACTGTGTTTTCAAAGAATTCCCATTTAATTTTACATGACTCCTGCCTCTATGATGTTTTGTTTATATTAAATGCCATTTTTAGGTAGTTATCAATACAAAAAGCAAAAAGCAGCCGTTCGGAGGAAAGCAATTCCAGAAAATTTTGGTATATTTTCACCGATCATGACCTCGTGTCATGCTGCAACTCGCATATTTATGAACCGATTTGGATGTGATTGAGTAATGTGTATAGGACATACCAAGGTCTCGACCGAGTTCGTTGGCTAGCTTCATCCGCCATCTTGTTTCAAAATGGCAGCCAGTCAAAAAAATTTTAATTTTTAAAAATTCAAAAAGATGAACAAAAAAATTATAAATTGGAAAAATTGTTTCGTTAAGTGTTAGATCGGGATAGAAGGATTCTAGAGCATTTTTTCTTTTGGCTTTATCTTAAAAAATGGTTGAAATATGGCAGTTTAAAATTCTAGGGTGGCTGATATTTTGAAACAATCTGATTTTTGTTATGTTCTGACTCTCGTATTTATAAACCGACATGAATGTGACTGATCATCTGTACAGGACATACCAAGGTCTCGACCGAGTTCGTTGGCCAGCTTCATGCGCCACCTTGTTTTAAAATGGCGGCCAGTTAAATTTTTATTCATTTATTTCAAAAAGATGTATAAAAAATTATAAATTGAAAAAATTGTTTCCGTTAAGTCTTAGATCGTGATACAAGGATTCCGGATCATTTTTTGTTTTGGCTTTATCTTAAGAAATGGCTGAGATATAGCTGTTTGAAATTCTAGGTTGGCTGATATTTTGAAACAATCTGATTTTTGTTATGCTGTAACTCTCATTTTGGAATTCTCCTTCAAATTCAGTATTAACCAAAACTGGGATTGAATCTTCTATAGTCGGGTTAATAGTATTTTAGCTTCCGGTGTTTGAGTAAAATTAGTGCAATTTTTAAAAACATGGAATATGGGAGCTACCTTTTCCTCCCGGTGCAGTCCGGGAGGACTTTTTTGATTCAAAAACTAGATCTAAAATTTATATAACTATTTAGATTTATATAGACCTTATAAGTTATACCTGAAATCTGCCACCATCTGATCACATACACTGCAAATACAGGCGCCTTAAATTCAAACAAAAATGAGGCTGAAAAAGTAAGTCAGAAACTTAAGTGTCTGATTGGGAATCTTCAGACATAAGGTATGTGTTAATTTAAAACACATGATTGTCTTACTATGATCATATATAAACGAACTGAGAAAAAAGTCAGAATGAAATGAGAGCTTTAATGATCTCGAGGCTGCCACGATCGTCCTATGTATTAAACGCCCCAGCCCATCCGGACCCACTGGTCGATGTTTTAAACTTGTTGGATTTAGCTTTGAAACTTTCCAGTGTGGATCTTCCGTGATGCATTTCGGTCAGTGTTGAGGGAAGGTCAACGACCACACGCCACCACGTAATGTTCGGCGAGTATCGGCGGTCATATATATATTAACATGTATGAAATTAAGACATTTTAATGTTTCCGAAGCAGCCACCAGAGGTCATTCATTATCTTAAGTTGCACATGCATTTTAGACTTATTTCCTTCGAACGTTATGCTCGTTGTAATTGAAACTGGATGTTTGTTTTTATGTGCGAGCTCTCCGCAAAGATTGTAATTAATAATTCATTTTGACTTGGTTATTATTTTTTTGCGGAATGTGTAGTTTTGTTATTTTAATTCATATCACCTTAGTGCTAATACGTCTTAATTTTAACTTGTCGAAGCTTCGTAGCAGAACTTTAGTCCCACTCGTTTATGTTTCGAGGATGACAATTTTTCAGTCCATTAAAGCTTGTAGTAAGCAGTCAGTATCCTGTAAGCAGTAAGCTTGCAGGATATATCAAGGAATTTCTTTTAAAAATATGCAATTCTCTAATTCGTTGTGACAGTTTTTCAAAACTTCTAAAATCAGCTTTCAGAATAAATTGGTAAAAAGATTAAAGAATTTTTCCCCTAAGTGAATATGACAGTATTTCAAGTAAGTGTGATAGTTTTGTTGACATTTTATTAATAGTACTACTTAAAATAATACATGAAATGCAGCTCATTTTTAAATCTGTTTGAACTTAATAACGAAACTGTTAAGTATGTATTATCATTTCAAAACTGTTTTTCATGTTATTTGATTGTAATTGTTTTCCAAGTAAGTGTAATAATTTTGTTGGCATTTTGTTTATAATACTACATTAAACAGTGCATGAGATGCAACTCATTTTAGAATCTGTTAAATTAACGCCTTGCCAATTTAGCTCGAAACAGGATGAATTTAGCCCCCTTGAAACTTTATATGTTTAGCCCTAAAATTTTCACTTGGTCCTGTAGGCTTTATCAGTTCTTTAAAAAATTTAGGACATTTTTACTACCCCAACTATACTTTTTTCACATTAAATCTTGTTTATGCAGTTTTTCTAGGCTTATTGAAATCATCATTAATTTCCGGTCGTTTTATATATTTTAGGTAATAGAATGTGTTTAATTTTTTGTGACAGTATATGAAGAAGAGAGGTGGCGAATGAATACCAGCCCGTGAGCCTGGAATTCATTTGAGGCACATTTCCTATACTGTCACAAAAATTAAACACTTTAGGTCCTTTAAAATGCATATATGAGTATATAAATTAGTGCTCCCTATTAAACGGTTATACGAGTATACGTATAATACGTATTATACGGGGTGCAGATTTTGGATACGTATGATACGACCAATGCGGTTATACGTATTATACGAAACAGCATATACGGTACATCGTATATACGTATCTTACACCAGCGGTTAAACGTATAAACGTTTAAACCGTTTTCGTTCATTGCTTAAAAAATTATGCCTTTCTCCTGCTGGTATACGGATCAGAGACTTTGAGAAACAGCCGCTGTATCCTGTGTAGTCAGTACTTGCAAAAAAAAAAAAAAAAAAAAAAAAAAAAAATCGGAATACTTTTTCCTTAGTTTAGATTTTGTTTTTTTTCCCTCAAATCTAAACTATTAATTATGAAATGATTTACTATGAAATGATTTACCTTTTGCATATCTGTAACACATGCACATAGCTTATTTTGATTTATGGCGTGGACATTTCGCCCGAAACATTAGTATTGCAGAACACAAACTTACATTAACTTCATATTTTATACTGACATTGATCAATTCAACTCTTGGGAAGTTTCATAATCTTATTTTTATTTTAAAGACACCACGGAAAGAACTCACCTCACCGGCCTATATCATTCGTGCAGATAATCGGCCGTAACAAATAACTAACTAAACATACTTTTATTTTATTTAAGAATACTTTTTCTATATTAAAAATATTTTGAAAATACTTTTTACAGCAAAAAAGAAAAGAGAAGGCAAGTCATTTTAAGCTTGTGTGATTGCGTTCTGAAACCTGCAGTGACGATTATTTGTCAGGCTATAAGTAATCGAAATTTATAGGTCCTAACACAAAAAAAAAATGAAATTTTTCAAGATTAACAACAATTCTTAAAACATAATGTCTTGTAATGCACATACACTTTGTATAAAAAATACCACGAGTGTCATGGTTAAAAAAATGAAATTGCGTTATACATTAACACAGAGTAGAAAACATTAGTAGCGTGGAAAGAACAACATTTGACCCCCAGGCGCAATTTGAGTATACGCACACAAAAATAAATATATATATTTTTTTTAATTAAAAAAGAAAGAACATACTTAATAAGGATTAACAATAAATCTGAAACGTGTATATTCTCCTTATTTACTCAAAATATCTTTTTAATTTCGTTATATATTTGCAATAATCGTTTATAGGAAAAAATAACAAGATTATATGTATGAAACATACACTGCTCAAAACAATTAAAGGATATTGCAGTTTTAGGTGGATTTTGTATCTGGGAAACTTTTTAGCTGATTGATACATGGTCGACAGACATAGTAGGTTATATGAGAATAAATTACACATGTTTGGCAGAAAAAAATGCATTTTATTGCGCATTTGTGTACAAAAGGAAAAAAACACAATTTGTGCATATGAGAAAAAAAGAATAAGAAAAGGTGTTTTCTTCAAAGAAAATCATTATCAGTAGGGGGTATGGTTTCCACGGGCGGCCAGCAACGTTGAACTTCTTTGAGGCATGTACTCAATGAGGCTATTAATGACGAGTTGGGGTATTCTGCCCCACTCTTCCAGAAGAGCTCTTTCCAGTTCTTGGAGAGTTTGTGGGGGCTGTTGGCGGCCAGAAACTCGTCTTCCTAGAGCGTCCCAAACGTGCTCGATTGGATTCATGTCTGGAGAACACGCTGGCCATTCCATTCGAACGATTCCTTCCTCGAAAAGGAAATCCTCCACCAGGTTTGCACGATGTGGCCTGCAGTTATCGTCCATTAAAATGAAGTTATCTCCGATTGCTGCAGCGTAAGGGACTACAATAGGTCTGAGGATCTCATCCCTATATCGGCGACCAGTCAGAGCTCCATCTCGAATGATGTAGAGGTCAGTGCGCCCGTCAATGGAGATGCCACCATACACCAACACTCCTCCACCGCCAAATCTGACACTTTCGTGCACGAACGCAGGATTATTCCTACTGCCACGATCCCTCCAGATGAAAATACGCCTATTATCCGGATGCACAGAAAAACGGGACTCGTCAGAAAACAGAATATTGCTCCATTCATTTCTCCCCCAGTTGACATGCTCGGTTGCCCACTCCCTGCGGTCGCGACGATGCCTTGATGTTAATCTAACACATACCATCGGTCGGCGAGCATACAGACCTACAGCATGGAGTCGGTTTCGGACAGTCTGAGTTGAAATCGTGGTGCCTGTAGCCGAGTGAAGGTGTTGTTGGAGAAGAGTAGCGTTCATGTTTCGGTGTCTCCGAGCTGTTAACGCTAAATACCGATCTTCATTGGGCGTTGTTGCCCGTCTACGACCTTGCCCTGGTCTTCGGCCTGCACATCCACTCTCTAAAAAACGGTTCCAGATCCTGGAAATGACACTTTGTGACACTCCAATGGCTTGCGCTACTTCGGCTTGAGTTTGGCCCCCTTCTAACCTACCAACAATTCTCCAAGCTTCTGAATCTGTCAAATGACTTCGCTGAGACATCGTACTCGTCGAAACAAAGCAATCACTGAATGCCGATCATCCTTGTCTTCATTCTCTTTTATCCAGTTGAAAGTCAAATTTCATTCGCTGCCACTGAAGCGACGTTTTTGACGTCGAACTCAAAATTTGCATACTCCACAGTTTGAAAACCAGAAAAATTTGCATTTGTGATTCTCTTCTTCTATCTTCGGCAAAAAAAATTTCGTTTATATCTTTATTTTATATAAAACCTCAAATATCCTTTAATTGTTTTGAGCAGTGTATTATACAGATTGGTAAAGTAACGCTACCGATTTCCAACTTGTTCTCCGTTCAGTGATGTAACACTGATGAGATCCATTGGCATTAAAAGTAAATACGATACTTGAAATATACGTATACTTGAATTAAACGTACACTTGAATTATACGTTTAACCGATATACGCTTATACGTATCCGGATACGTTTAAACGTATAGTTTAGGGTATACGTATTTCTGAAATACGTATTATACGTAGATACGTATATCGGTTAAACGTATAACTAAAATACGTATCGCATCGGGAGCACTAATATAAATACATATTTAAATAAATATATATATATTTGCTAATCTTATCCTTCTTTTAAAGTTCAAAATATTGATTATAATCAGTAGAATGTCGAAAGAAATTTAAAATATCAGCTTTACGAAAATTGTAAGCTTTTAGGGAATTCTAAAATTAGGGAGGGGGGGGGGTAGGGCCACGGCCTAGTTTCTCCATTCATTAATCAGGTTCAATTTCTGGAACAAACCCAATCCTGCTTTATGGTCAAATATTTTCTTATTTATCAAGGCGAAATCAATGTGTCAATTATTGCTGCGTATAATGCTTTATAAAAAAGTGGTCAAAATTAGCTGCAATTCAAAAGTTTTAAATGTCTGACGCAAAAAGTATATAGAAGTGTATAGAAAAGTGTATAGGAAAATAAGACATTTAAAAAGGTCTGAAAATGGAACCATCCGTTTCAGACACATTAGCATCTGAATAAATCAAATGATAATAAGATAGTTTTTTAACAATAAAAGTTGAACGTGTGCGTGTTTCAAATTTAGTAAAGTTTAAATTAGAAATAATTTTTATAAATAAAAATATATTTATAAAAAATACGAAATATAAACTTTTAAATGGTTATTCGCCCTATGTAATAGACAATGTGTATCAGTACCAGGGTTACAAACGTAAAGAGATGGTTCAACACAGTAAAACAAACATATTTTGTATAGGAAACCTGGATTTCAATCCATTTATTCAATCAAAGGGCAAGGTGTCTCACTCATCCAAACCCGGATTTTTGTTCATAACTTTAACGATATTGAAGATATTTTGACAAAAAATTTAAGAGACTTACTTTGTTTTATGTGAAATGCGATGACATCACAAAAGTGCTGGATATGTACAGAAATTTGATCAATAACACCGTATGTAATGTCAAAGACATTCCAAATTGGGGAGAGTCTAGTTCAGTGCCGTTTGTTTGTAGATGGTGGCCACCTCCACCACTTCTCGTGACGTCATTACATTTCACATAAAGCAAGGTAAATTTAATGTAAATTTCATTTAAAAAAAACCTCCATTATTGTCAAAATTATGTACAAAATTCCGTGTTCGGAATGGTTGGTTGGTTGCGGGCGGTACGGTCATATTTTGCACACGAGGGCTAAACAGGCCGAGACCTCCGACCTCCATTTAAGGGGGAATCCGACTTACTATAAACATTCATACCTCAGTTGGGATTCAAACATGCACCTTTTGTCTAGTAGACATAGCTATAACACTAAACGCCATAAACACTAAACAAGCAGGTGGACGGGTTCGGATTGAAGTGAGACACCCTGTATTTTTGGAAGAAAAAATGGATTGGGACCTTGGCTTCCTATGCAAAAATTGTTTCTTGTAGCGTGCTCTATTATCTATTAAAAATGTTAAAAATGGTACTGAAAACCCCTTTATTTAGCCTCTGTCCCTGTGTTTTCCCGTTTTAAGGATTTTATTCTAAAATAATTGTAATTCCAATGTCAAAGTCAGATATATCAATGCATAAAACATCGCAAAACGTCTAATAGACGATATTTTCTTCTCTAAAGTCACATTAGAGAGGAAATAATTCAGTAATATGCAGTCATACTTCATTAATGCTCAGTAGTGTAGAGGTCTGTAAAAAAATCTCCATGCAACAAATATATACGACTAAATAATTTATATGCACTATCTGGTCAAAAGTATCTGGATACTTTCGATTTTAGACGTTTTGTCAAATATTTAGAGAAATACTTTAAGAATTCTTCTGGATCTTTAGGAATGTAAAGAACATACTTTTCATCGAAGGTTTAATCACGAGGGAAATTAGGGGACCACCAAAAAATTGATTAAGGAAAATAATATTTGCGATCAGCCTGTAAAATAAAATGCTCGAAATTATTTGTATCTCTAACAGACAACTATGTGAGTGCTGCACAACATTTGTGTTTATTTGTGTGAAAATAGCACGCATATTCATGAAGATATAAAAGTTTCTTTAAAAATATTCGAAATTTTCAACATGTTTTTGTTTATAGTATGCAAGGTTTTCAACCAAACTTAACGTCAGCTTCAGGAAACTTGACAAAGAACAGTAGGCACAATATACTACAATTAAACTGTAAATATATTAAATATTTAATGAAATATGAGCATTTGTATGAAATAATTGTTAACTGAGAATGCACATATTACAACATTTTCTGTTGCATAATTTAGTAGTTCACTATGTAGAGCAACTCATAAGAAAAGGCTAGTCCAATATGGTAAAAATTCAGAAAGATATCGGCGATATAATGAGCTAAATTTCAGTTTCTTTCTAGAAGTAGCTGGATGATAAGGGAGTCTTCACAAATTGTCACTTTTCATTTTTTATTTTTTATTGTGATTTTTTATTGGTGTTTCTGTTCTTCTTGGAAGAACCATCTGAACCAAGTTTATTCCAATAAAAAGAGAATTGTCGAAGTCGAGGCATCCGTTCAAAAGGTTACGCGTGAACATACGTTAAATACATACTCCTTTGTTTGAAAAAGCCAGTTAATAAAAATGGCAAATTTTGGAGAACCCCTTATCATCCAGCTATTTTTAGAAATCAACTGAAATTCAGCTCACTATATCGCCGATATCTTTCTGAGTTTTCACAATATTCGATCGGTCTTGTTACGAGTTTTCCTATAATTGTTTACTAAATTATGCAAAAAAAAAAAAAAAAAAAAAAAAAAAAAAAAAAATACCGTTCGCGCATGCGCAATTAAAAATTATTTCATACAAATACTTATATTTCATAAAATATGTAATATAGTTATAGTCTAATTACAGTATATTGTTTCTACCGTACATTCTTAAGTTTCCTGATAGTGATGTTAAATTTAGTTACAAGCCCTGCATGCTATAAAAAAATGGTGGAATTTTCTTGAATTTAACAATTACATCTCCATGAATATACGTGCTATTCTAAGACAAATGAACTCAAATGTTGTACACGACCCACATAGCCATGTGCCACAGTTACAGATATTTCGAGTATGTTATTTTACAGAGTGATAGCAAATATTCTTTTTTTATTAAATTGTGAATTGTTTTCCTAATTCCCCTCGTGCCCAAACCTTCGATGAAAAAAATGAGATCATCATTATATTATTGAAGTTCCAAATGAGATCTTCAATATTTTTCTAGATATTAGACAAAACGTATAAAATCGAAAGTGTCCTGTAACTTTTGGCCATATGGCGTGTATACGATTAATAGTGACCAAGATGAGTGACATTAAATTTTAGCAAATTTAGGAATATTCCACATATAAATACGAATCATTTCAACAAAACACTGAGGTACTATATAAAAATAGAAATTATGCACATAATTATAACTGCGTTTAGATTTTACTTAATTATGAAACATCAAATTAGCTAAAGGTCTCCAGGAAGTCTCTTAGAAGTTACTTTGATTAATACGATAACGCATTTTCTACCACGATTTTCAGATTCGGATTGAAAGAGTTCGGATTGATATTTTACTGTTGGCATTTAACACAAGTTCTTTTTTTTTTAACCTTTTTTAGCTCAAAATGTATATTATTTTGCATTACGTTGCTATCTATATTAGAAAAAAAGTTACGACTGTCTAATCTTTATTATAACATGTAATTTACTCTTTCTAATTATCTAATTAAATTGCTAATAATTATTAGTCTTGGGGAAAAAAATTCTGAAGTCTCTTATTTCTCAGAAAAAAATGTGCTTATACATTAAACAACTATAACTCAAAATTATTTTTATTTGTAAAAGAATGAATTTTGTTGTTGTTGTTGTGATAGTTGTTTCGCATGATGATGGAGCACAATGTTGATAGATCAAATTGATGCTAATGTTGTTAGTGTACGAATATATTTTTACTAAATATAAATTAGAGGATCAACAGACCAAGTAAAAATTCATATTTTGAATTTTTTTAACATGTTTATTTAGCTAGATGATTTCTAACATTTAGCAACCTTTCCACATTTGAAACGTTTTATAAGTCAAAGTGCAGATCTATAACAAAAGAATTTTTATAAAACGGTATCGGGGACACTATTTTGCATACATACATGGATGTCTGTGTGTGTGTGTTTCTATATATCTATCACGATTATATTCTATCACTGTAGGATATGTACACTAAATGCAAATTTGTAAAAATCATATTCATAAAATGTAAAAATATAATTAAGCTGACGATACAAAGATACAGAAAAGAAAGCATTCATAGAAATGCTGAAAAGTTAAAACATTTTTTTATTTTAATAGTTTAGAATAAAAAGTAATAAAAGTTACACTCGTAGAGTATCATTAACTTTTGAAACACGATCAGAATGTTGAAATGTCTTTTACTCTTTCCGGCAGAATTCACCCGTACGTCTCTTTTTTATTGTTTTAACCTTCTGAAACATTCATGAGCTGTAGCGAAATCTGAAGCTCCCTAAAGTCAACTCACAAAAACATTGTTGAGTATAGTCTCCCGATATATGAAGTACAAGTTTCCGGTGTGTTGATTGTTTCTATCTATGTTTTCATTGCTACATTTTAATTCTTAAAGATAGAAATACTCCAGTAATTTTATTATGGAATTCTTAATTTATTAGATGAACAGATTATGTTTATTTTTTTCATTTCTCTTTTTATTTTACTTTTTTATCCACACCGATATTTTTTTTTCTTTTCATTTTAAAAGTACTTGGTTATTTTGCTATTTTGGATATCTAATTTTAACCCCTTATATCGCATTAACTCCAGTTTGAAAAAATATTTACCTTAACCACTAGAAATTTTACTACAGGCGTAAAAAATAAATTAAAATTTTAAGAACAAAATTAAATATTTCCGACAAGTATTTTGAATTTTTTAGTACAAAAAATTCCTTAAATAATTTCACATATTTATGTATTTGCACTAAAATCATTATTATTTATTGATATATATTGTAATTTTAATTATTTTGTTAATTTATTCATTGTCTCTTTTAAGCTTTTTTTTCCTAAGTGCTTCATTAACCTTACAGTGCATAGTCTAGCCAATTGGCAACACTTTCTATTTAACTTTTAATAAATAAATCAAGTTCTTTGCAACCACTATATTTATATAGAAAAATTAATCCTCTAATAATAACATAAATATGCTACTAAATAAAGTTAAAAATCTATCTTAAAATTTCTGGTGTCGAATTCTTAACCCGGGAGCAGTCGCATGGGGTATGACATACCCCAGGGTGCGT
This sequence comes from Maratus michaelseni, assembly GCA_963931845.1. Classification (NCBI taxonomy): domain Eukaryota; kingdom Metazoa; phylum Arthropoda; class Arachnida; order Araneae; family Salticidae; genus Maratus; species Maratus michaelseni. Next base: position 304,411,349 of record OZ007586.1, read on the forward strand.
ACGGTTTTTACAACTGTCACCACTAATTTTCGAAAAGTAATCTACAATTTACATTATCATAGAATTTGTAACAATTATCTCAGACTGAATAAGGTGACGATTATTAATTGTATTTATTGGTGACAATGTAAAAACCATTCATTTTCTGGATATGCGCGACTTCTCCCGAGTTAATATAAGTATAAAAAAATACAATTCTAAAAGAAAAATTCATGCACTGTAGGGTTAATTTAATTTTTTGGACATCTAATTTTTATCCTTTATATCGCAACACAACCAATTCGATAAACGAGAAACAATAATAATAATAATAATAATAAAATACTTAAAAGGCCCTATTTTCTGCCCTCTTTCCACTGTTATTTACGTATGTTTGGAAATTCGGATTTTCATTTTTTTAAGGGTTTGTTTTGGTGATGGATTTATTATAAATTTTATCAAGATACAAAATTGATGCGTTTGTGTGTTTATTTTTATTTTATTTTTATTTTTTTTTCTATGCCCTAACTTTCATAAAAAAAAAAAAAGACCATTCGCCATAACGTTCTAATGTATTGTTAAGGTTCACAGTACTGTTTGATGTTTTTTTTAAATAATCGGTGTATCTTATACTCCAGTTAGCGTATTTTAGTGGAAGTCATTTAGAACAATAACACTGTGTTTTTGTGGCAACCTGTTATTGTTATCAACCTAAGCATTAAATTCCATTGTTGCCATTATCCCTCATTTTGACGTGCAATAAACTACCATATATTAGATTTTTGAAGGGTCTCTGAAAAAAGATACGACAATTATTTTAAAAACATAAAACAGTACTTTGAATCTTAACAATATATTGGAACTTTATGGCGATTGGACATTTTTTATGAAAGTTACAGAATAGAAATTCAAATAAAGACAAGAAACAAAAAACACACACAAACATACCAATTTGTATCTTGATAAAATTTATAATGAAACTGTCACTAAAACGAGCCCTTTCCAACAAAAAAAGGATTATGATAATCGGAGTTTTTAAATAAAAGTTAAGCGTGAACATGCATAAAAAAATACAAAAGAATTGTATAATCACCTTTGTTGGAAGTCAGTTAATAATGTGCATTAAAAAATGGCAGTTAGTCTCTCTTCCAGAATTATCATTTATATACTTGTTTGTAAAAACAAATAGTTTTTTTTTATTTTATTTTTTCTGGATAGGATTGGGCTCTTTATTTTTTCCTAGTATAAAATCCTAATCATACATATAAGGTAACTCTCACGAAATACCGTTGCAGCCAAGGACACCCAAGAAGCTAATCAGGTGGATCTCCGTTATGAGGAGATTAGGCGAATTTCGCCCCGCGGCCAGGTATACAAACTCGTTAAGCTGGGCATAAAGCCCGGCAGGTAGGGGCCTGGTCTGCGGTTTAATAATAATAATAATAATCATACATATAAGACTAGTTTTTCTACGTGTGCCCCCTTATACGAAATAATGTTTATCACCTTGTATGTGCTTCCGTCAATAAATAATAAATACATCTGGTAGTCATGAGTAAAATTTTATCGTTAAGAGCCCATCAAAAATAAATAAATAAAAATCAACATCTACTGTATAACAACAATGCTATTCTCAAAGAAAAGTTTTTAGATAACGTATCCGGAAATTTTATATTATCATTTCTTTATTCTTTATATCCTTTCTCAAATGAATCCTAAAGAAACAAAAAATCTATTACTTAGAGCCTGATTTCATTTGGGGTCGTCTTCGTATATACAAGGTCCGGCTAGGGCTCCTATAATATTAGTATATAGGAGCCTTAGGTCCGGCTATTAATTTCCAGGACTGACGTAACTGTACGAGAACGAAAAGCCGGAAGATGGCGCTAATGAATGCATATTGAAGAGCGTTTACTTGCGCATGTGGAGTGCAATCGGCGCCATTCTGAAGTAAGTGGTTCTCGTGGAAAGGCGCATTAAAACGTAGCTCTTAAATTCCTGTTGTCGAAGTGAAAATGGAGCAACGAATTAACATTAAATTTTGCTTAAAATTGGGCAAGACAGCTGCGGAAACCTACGAAATGTTAAAACAAGTTTACGGCGAGGAAGCATTATCCCGCTCAAGAACTTTTGAATGGTTTAAACGCTTTCGGGACGGGCGCGAAAGCGTGGAAGATGATCCGATCCACACTTCCACACACAGGTCGGCCGCAGTCAGTACGCACGCCGGAAGCAATTCAAAAAGTTCGCGATATGGGGAAATGTGATCGTCGATTGACTATTCGAGTACTCGCCAATGAATTGAACATAGACAAAGAGACGGTTCGGCGAATTTTGACGCAAGACCTAGGCAAACACAAGATTTGTTCCGGATTCGTTCCTCACCATTTAAGGGAGGAACAAAAGCAATTGAAACTGGACGCTTGTGGCGAACTTATCGATAACGCCGTAAACTTGTTTTAACATTTCGTAGGTTTCCGCAGCTGTCTTGCCCAATTTTAAGCAAAATTTAATGTTAATTCTTTGCTCCATTTTCACTTCGACAACAGGAATTTAAGAGCTACGTTTTAATGCGCCTTTCCACGAGAACCACTTACTTCAGAATGGCGCCGATTGCACTGCAAGCGCAAGAAAACGCTCTTCAATATGCATTCATTAGCGCCATCTTCCGGCTTTTCGTTCTCGTACAATTACGTCAGTCCTGGAAATTAATAGCCGGACCTTGTACCATCGAAACAATTTTAAAAGTTCTGTATGCCATAAAATACAAACGCATAAAGGCATATATAGATAAATATTGCTTTTGTTTTTCTCATATTACTCTAAAAGCACAAAATATTGAATATAATCAGCATAAGATCAAAAGCCGATTAAAAATGTCAAAATCTAAAATGTCATAATGGAAGATAAAGCAAGATACTTAATAGTAAAATATAATCACAAAGAACGATATAATCGGTAATCTATAATAATAATAATATTTCAGTAGAATGGGAAAGAAACAAAGCGGAAATATCCCTCTCATTGTTAAGCCTGCATAGATATTAACATAATTTCAATAATACACAGATATTGTTTTTTGCTATTATCGATACTAGGGCATCCAACCTGGGATAAAGAATATATGTGAAAACCCTTTTTTATTTTTTGTTATTGAAAACTAACAGATTTTTTACATTTCATAATTTTTGTTACATTGCTCGCTAACAACACCAAAGAAATCGCTAAAAATTGCGTTATCTACAGCAGTTTTTTTTATTATTATTCTTATAATTTTAGCAGTTTTAAGCGTTTATTTTTATGTTAAATCTGTGTTTTATTTATACTATTTTATTTATTCCTTAATTAAGTTTTAATTTCATTATTGAAAATTAGCTGGAGACAAATGCTGAACTTTTTATATTGTTTAAAGTGCAAACAGATTAATATTGTGTAATCGTCTGCAAGCGATAGAGATAGATTTTTAAAAAAATCATGCTTGAAATTTAATTTAAATGCTATAATAAATCGGTCAATAAAGATACAGTTTTCAAACAAACTGCATTTGAAAGTAGATTTTTTTCCCTATATAACGGTGTAAAAATTAAAAATGTGCGATGTTTAGAAATTAAAAAGATTGTAACAGCAAAAATATCAAAACCGAAATGTCATCGTCAACTGTTGCCATTCGCAAAATGACGTCAGCGTTACGCACGGACACGTTTGTCCTTTATAATATAGATAGATATATGTTTATTATTCGAAAAAATATTAAATCGGAATTGCGAAAAGTAATTGAAATGCAAATAAAAATAAATAAATAAAATAAAACAAAAAATAAAATGCCTATTTGGTGAAACAGACAAAATTTTTAATAATTTTAATACACTTTCCGAACTCAAAGTTTTATGAAACGTTGTTTTAAAACTTAAGGTGAGTTTAACTTAAGGATTAACTTAAGACTTAAAGACACATTTTCTTTTCATTATTATTATTTATAAATATTCTTAGCGCGTTTTTATTTTCTTGAAATGTAGATTTATATGTATATTCTTTTGCAAATGTAAATGCTTCGAAAAAATGTACAATTTAATTTTTTAAAATTAAAAATTATTAATTTTATTCATATTTAAACTGATATACAGTGTCTCACAAAAGTGATGGGACACTTGTGCTTTATAAAAAGAAACTGCAATAAAATAAATAAACAAACATGTGCAAAAATTTTTTGGGTGTGTTTCATATTTAGAGTTAGTAACAATTATTACATAACATACATTTTGTCAAAATATTAAAATATTAATTTAGTAAAAATACAATTGTTCAGAACGGAGCAAAAAATGGCTCACATAAGTGATGGGACACTTACTTTTCCATCAAATATTTATCCAAAAATTTTACTTTTTAAAAGGTTTTAATATTTTGTTGGATTTCCTTTTACTTTTAAAACATGATTTAATCTTTTTGGGATGGATTCGACTAATTTTTTTGTGATTTCTGGAGTGATTTTACCCCATTCTTCTTGAAGCACCGATTTTAGTTGTTGTTTTGAAGAAATGGTGTGTTTGCGAATTCTTGATTCCAATTCTTGCCAAATATTCTCTATGGGATTTAAGTCTGGAGATTGTGGTGGTGTTTTTATTATTTCAGGACAGTTATATAGCAGCCAGAGTCTAACGTTCAGAGCAGTGTGCTTGGGGTCATTGTCCTGGTAGAATTTAAAATCGTTATGAAGGTTCAATTTTCGTGCTGAAGATTTCAAATTTTGCTTTAAAATATCAATATACTTGTACTGATCCATTATACTGTCAATAAAAACAAGATTACCAACTCCAGCGGACGACATACACCCCCATACCATAACTCCTCCTCCACCATGTTTTACTGTTGGTACCAAGTTCTGTTTGCGAAATTCTTCCCTGGGTTTTCTCCACACCAAGATTCTACCGTCAGAACCAAATATATTAAATTTACTCTCATCAGCAAATATAACTTTATTCCAGTAATCAGAATTCTTATTTATGTTGGATTTTGCGAAAGCTAGTCTGAGTTTTCTATTCTTTTCACTTACGAAGAATTTTTTCCTGGCTACTCTACCGTGATATCCAGCAGATCGAATTACCCTTCTAATAGTCTCAGGATTAACAATTATTCCATATAATGCTTGTAAATCAGCAGCAACTTTTGAAGCACTAATTCTTGGATTTTTTTTAATATTTCGAACGATAATTCGCTTTATTCCATTGGATAGCTTTGATGGTCGGCCAGGTCTTCTTTTATCCTGAATCATATGATTCTTTTTATATCGTTTAATGATATTGAAAACTGTTGAACGACTCAAGTTAACTGTTTCAGCAGTTTTTCTAATAGATTTTCCACGTTCAATATGCAAATGAATAACTAATTTTCGAATTTCAGGCGAAGTTTCTTTTCGTTTAGCATTCATGGCTACACAGAGCTAAAAAACACAAAAATTCCAAAACAAACTGGAGAGAAATACTACAGACGATTTTATCAATTATTGCCAATTGCTTTTAAGTAAAAATAAAACCCCAAAAAATATTTTTATTGCTTATTTCAGGCGATTTTTGTTGCATATATAATGGTGTCCCATCACTTATGTGAGCTATTTTTTGCTCCGTTCTAAACATTTGTATTTTTATTAAATTAATATTTTAATATTTTGACAAAATGTATGTCATGTAATAATCTTTACTAAATTTAAGTATGAAACACACCCACAAAAAAATGTGTACATGTTTTTTTAATTTATTTGATTAGTTTCCTTTTGTAAAGCACAAGTGTCCCATCACTTATGTGAGACACTGTAGCTTCTGAAAGAATAACGCTTTTTGCATAATTTTCTCATTTTGGGGTACAGAAAAGTATAAATATCGATTTGCTTTGAGAATTTACAAATATATTTATTGAAAAATAATTATATATTTTTAAAGTCATTTTTATCAGCACTACGAGAATCATATTTTTTAAAAATTGTCTCAAAATAAGATATTCTGAAGAGAATTTAATCAATATATAAATAAAAATAATTGTATACGAAGTCTCGTAGCTTTATACCTTTCATAGAAATTTAGATATATAATTTCAAATATGACGGATCTTGAAAATATACATTCTAGCATAACTTGATTTAAGCTTTTAAATAATTTTTAGGACAGTTCAGCATAAAAAGCTTTATAGTTTTAATGCAATTATTGTATTTATATGCGGTTTGCATATCATTTTATTTTGAACTCTCTAGAGTATGGTTTAAGTACTTCTTAGACAAGCACAGATAATACAACCTAAAAATATTTTTAATTTAAATCTAATTATTGTATTTGTATGCGATTTGCGTTATTTCATTCTGAACTCTCTGGAGTATGTTGTAAGCCAAAAACAGTTCAAATGTGATATTTGATATTTTTGTGTCCCAATCCACCTTAACCAGAAAACGTGAAGGTCTTTTAATTAAACTACTTAAATTTGAAATACAAAATTTCACACAGGGAGCACAAGATTACAACCCCTCCAGCCCATGCTTTAATCGTTCTCTTGATATATTTTTAAACTTTGGCTCTGTGATCAAACAAAATAAAGGATCATCCAACAGCACATTTACTATATTAAATTTCATTAAAATACACACCTCCAAGCGTAAACAGGTGACTTTAACACGTATGACCACGCGTTTAGATGTCAAGTGAAGATGTCAAGACCTGAAAAAAAGATCAGCGCACTTTTTAATTTGTCAGTGTCAAAACAATTTTTTTTGTTTTATAAATATACCATGCTCAATGTAATACTAGTTTCCTCTGGGCCTTTCTTGATTTATATACTGCAAAAAATTGCATTTTGACTCTTTAATGCTAAAGGAGAGGTAAAGAAAGCTAAGGAGGATGCCAGTGTAACGCCCGTTAAATTAAGATAATTTTTGTAGGGACATTTTTGTAGGGGGGGGGGGGCTGACAATCTTTACAAAAGGAAGTCTCCATTAGATTAGATAAACTTTTAAACATATCCCTAAAATAAAATTAATCTGATCATCAGGAAGCTCAGAAAAAGAAAATGATTCGAAGTCACCCTTCTAACACACGGGCACTGCTGTTTGGTACAGGTGGTTCTGAAATAAACAAGGGTTTAAAATTTATAAATTGAATGTAGAAATTTGGCAAAGGCTTCATTTTCACATTTTTTTTTAAGTGAAAATTTGGTGGCAAAAGAAAAAAAAGGTTTTCTTAAAAGCCACGCATTTTTTATTTTATTTAAGGGAGGGGGGGGGGGGATTATACACTGTTAAAAATTTGCAAACTGTTGAGCAAACTGTTCAGTCATTTGACCGTTTTTATAAAAAATGCTTACATAACCGTAATCGAATTCTATTCTGATCATAATATGGGCAATAATAATGTCAAAATAGAGTTAAATTGCGGTGAAGTAACCGTTTTTTATAAGAAAGGTCGAATGGCTGGAGAGTTTGCTGAAAATTTTTAACAGTGTAAAGACAAAGTTAACCAGATAAGTTTATGTCTCATTCCATATTTGAAATTTTCCCACAATGCCAACCAGTTCAAAGAAGGACCGCCATTTTGAGAAAAACGCGTTTAAAAGTTTTGGAAGAGATATTGACACTTCGGCAGACTACGCAAACAAAATCTTGTAGAAACGCGGGTTATTTTTCTTTTTGTTCGTTCGTTTGTTTGTTTTTAATTGAGCGCTGGACAAGGCGGCGTTGGAAACGGAAAGAAACAGAATTTGTTTAGGCTAAACAAATTAGATTTCTTGGAGGTTTTACACAGTCAGAACCCCTTACTTTTCATTTATTTTAATTATCCCTGCTTGAAAACGTGATTTTTTTTTCACGTATTCACAAAGTCGTTTTCGTACGAAAATGCAGTTTGCAGTCATCAAACTATTCTAAGTCTATTCAAGTGCCAGAAATTCCTATTGGAGCTTGTCCATTAATTACGCCACACTTGAAGAGGGCGGGGGCGTCCAGAAAGTGTGATACACTATAACAAGGAAATATAGTGTGTGTTAACACATTGTGACGCCACATTTAAAACATTAAAACAATTAGACAGGCACTATTTTCAAGCAGCATAATAATGTCCCTTTAAAAAATAAGTATTTTTATCCAAGTATAGTCGTTAATTCTTTGAATTACAACCGCTTGAAGGGAAAGCACATAATTTCTTAATAGTATTTATATCTGTAAGTTAATTATATTATACATAACTTTTTTTGCATAAAATTAGCTCTAAATTAATAGTTTAAAAAAATGTTACGCCACAACTGGGGGGAGAGTATCATAACCTGTGTCATAGAGTCAGAAAACAACAAAAATTGCGTGACATATTTAATGGGGGATCCCTAAATGTGATGCATCTTGAATTATAATCGATTGTTCCCTGAAGATCAGCATTCCGCGACTGTCGTATTCAGAAAATCGGTTTAGAATGACCATTTTGACAATATTTTTCTCAAAGGTCATTTGGCTCTACAGGAAATGAGAAACGTTGTTCGATTTCCTATCTGACTTTTTTGACTCGATATTTGAATAAGAATTACGAGCAAACTTTATGCAAACATAAGAATGAAATTGAATCCGTGAACTCGTAAGAAAGCAGCGAGACTGGATTTTAGTACATCCTTAAGCTCAAGTTCGTGTATTCAAAACAACGACGGACGTATTCCTTAAGCACTCGCCATCAGACTAAGGATGTTTTATTTAGGAATTTATTTAGAGAAATTATTTAATACTCTAGAGGTTAAAAACTATTCCAACAGGCCGTATACCAGATTTCATTTTATTATTAAAATTACATATTTACTTAATAAAACGTACTTTAAATGATGTACTTACTTTAAATATAACAATGAAGAGTTTGCAAGAATAATAGAAATCAAACGCATTTTAGATTTTTTTTTAAAAAACAGCATACTACGTTTCACAAAAGTATAACTATTATTCAAAACGTATTTATATATTTTATGCTGATTTTTTAAGAAATGGTTAATATTTTTGCAGTTAAATTAAAAAAACAGAAATTGCGTCAAAAAAAAAAAAAAAAAAAAATATATATATATATTTGATCATTTTTACATATGTAATTATTTATAATGGATTGTTTTAAAATCATATCTTAAAAAAATTATATACTTCTCATTTATTATAGTTGATTAAGCTCTAAAACTTGCACATTTTACAAGGGAAAAAAATCCTTCAGCTGGGATAGAAATTTTCCTTTGAGCTATAGTTTTAGAAAAGTGTTAAATATTTATGCTTGTTAAAAAATATGTCACTTTCATTCAGAAGTTTTTTTTTTCTTTTCTTTAATATTGAATGAAAAGGTAACCTACCCAGGGAATGAAAAAAATAAATTATGCCATCTTATTCTTAACATGTTGAGCGCCATAGACTGTGACGAAGTGGCTTTTTTGGTAGACATCGACAAAGCGGTTTTCATTGTTTGTTTATCGAGTCGGTCCACAATTTTCAATCGCGGTAATGTTTGTTAATTTTATACAAAGTGTTAATTTGAACATTTTTAAATGGAAAATATTAAATGTTAGTTATTTTTACACGTTGAACGCCAAACTGAAATCGCTAAAAAAGAATGAGGTGTGGGGAGGCACGGGGTTCTTTTTTTTAAATACATGGGTATAAATAAATTATCGATAGTCCCATTTCATAGCAACAAATTGTCTTCAATGAAAATATTGATGGCACACTTACTCGTGTGGTATGGCGCCCCAGAAATATTGCTGGCACACATACTTGTGTGCCATGGCGTTCAATATCTTAAAACAAAAAATATCTATGTCATTTTACTAAAAATATTTGAAAGCAGTAGTACTTTTCAGGCTGCTCGGTACCCTCTGAACTTTTTTTTTATTATTATTAAAGTATTTTATATTACATTTTTGACATATTATTAAATTATTTTATGAAATAAAATGATTTAATCCAGAAAAAATACAGTTCTTATGGCAAAATTAGAAGATTTTTAATTTGTTTTAGAAAAATTAGGAAAATTTTGAAACCACATTTTTTTACAATTTTAAACTTTTAGTAATTAGATATATATATGTACGTACTTTTCTTACTAATGTACTCTATAACTGTAAGACCAGACATATTGTAAGATATGACATATTGTAAAAATACAGTAAAAATGATTATTCACTTAATATATATATATATATATATATATATATATATATTACAAATAAACATTTGTATTACTGAGAATCATATCCTTAATTTTATGAAAAGATCCATAAGGATCATCCATTAACAAAATCAAGTCAATTAAAAATATATGTTGAAGTTTTAGAATTTACATCTAACTGATATATAGAAAAAACACAAACTGGGATAAACGAATTTAAAGATTGCAACTGTGAATCATTTAAAGGGAAATTAATGCAAAAAAAAAAAAAAAATCGCATATTTTTAATTAACGGATCTTTGCGAAACCTCGCCTGAATATACTATGGATGTCTAAATTAATTTTAAGCAAAATATTAGAAAACTGGTAATTTCGTCATTTTTTCTGCAAAATGGAGGGGTGCCGAGTCCTTTTACAAACGTAATCGCCCCAATTGTATGCAGGTAATAGCGAAAATATGCCTCAAAATACTTAAAGTTACTTTATTGACTCTTGTTCTATGCTATCAAAACATGAACCGTTTTTTTATAACATGACCCCTCCCCCCTACTTACACACTCACACATAATCTTAAGTATCCCTGAAAGTATTTAAATCCCAAGTTGCACTTAGCGGAGACAAGTATTTGTCTCAGAGGGGCAAAAAATCTACAAATTGAATTTTCAATTTCGTGCGTTAACCAGGATGTTACACCCATGAGTGGTTTTTCCATCACTATTTCACTACTCCTGCACTGTTTTCTTAAATGCTGAATTGCCGATGTTCCAGAAGTGAAGTGGATTTGGTGCGTAATCACGTCTGACGAATGCGAGGTGTTGGTGCGAACGATCGAACTACATCCGGCGAAAAGGGCCGGCCAGCTGTTGGCTCAGGGATCGAATATCTATGCTTGCCTGCTGGCACCCACAGTGCCACCACAGTTTTACGTAGGACCTAAAGAGAATAAAATTTCTCTTCAAATTTTAACGAGCATAAACATTAATGAGATAAAGTATGCTCATGAATATGTAATAGAAAATAATATGCATTAGGTTTTTTTTTTCTTTCTTTTTTTTTTCAATTAAGGGAATGATAAACTTTGAAGATGAGCAAAATAAAAAATTCTTCAATTAAAGCCAGCAAAAATCATTGTTCGATTATTTTTTTTCTTTAATAAATTGAATGGATTTACCTTAAATCAGTCGGAGTGAGGTTTAAATTCGATCAAGTTTTTAAAGTATGCAGGTTTAAAATTCATCTGTAACCAATGATTAAAGTTCTTCAATGCGAACTATTTTTCGTCCAATGACTTTCTAATTTCTCAATTATGCTAGTGGTATTATTTTTCATATAAATGGGTATCCGCAGGGCCAGATTAAAGCATGGGTACATGAAGCATAGGCCCTAGGCCTCCAAATCTGTAGATGAAGTTTTAAAAACCTGCAGTAGATTTTCATTATTTACATAGTTTTATATTGTACTACAGCAAGATGTGAATACTCAAACACAAAAATCTTTCTGTCTGTTTTTTTTTTTTTTTCAAAATTATGACCTATGTTGCAAACCCTTGCCAATTATAACAATACTGCCTAAACTTACCATTTTTAAAAATTTTAGTGTGGGACCTAAAATCCTAAATTCGATTTCACTGTTACTAATATATCGTATCACTGCATTCTTGTACTATTATATATAAATCTGACATTCTATTAATTAAAGAAAGCCTTCTTAATGGCATTTAAAAAAGCTATTTATTATTATATTTAACAGTTATGTAAGAGATACATGAATGTAAATTATTTCACCTTACTACGTAGTATATACATGGGGGGAGGGCTTGTCAAGTCTGTGTTCAGGGCCCCCAAATGTCATAGTTGTCCCCTTGGTATGTGCATGTAAAACAAAGAATAATGAGCAAAGTTATAATTTACGAATGCAATAATCTGGGTAAAAATCTAGAGAGTGTGTCCAATATGCAAAATATATTTCTATAATTTAGTAATAATATATGTACATGAGAGTGAATCCCCAAATATGCGTATTTTGTGGAACTGAACTTAAACTAAAGAAATCATTGGTTTTTAATCATTTAGAAATCTCATAGAGCATTTTCACATATGAATTTCGTACAGAAAATTTATAGATTTTATTTCAAAACATGCTATATGCACGTAGAATATGCTTATTCTTTGTCAATCATCATTTATAACGCTTTTAAATGAAAAGAGAAAATTCTTAATTTGAACGTCCATCATTCCGTTAGGTGTAAAAGGTATTATTATTATTTTTTTTTAATTCCTACTTTAAAATAAAAAATTAAGACAATGACAATTAATATTTTCACGCCGTGCAACTTTATCAGAATTGAAATTATTCATTATTAAATTATAAAATATTAGCTTTAAAAATCAGTGCCTGCATTTGAAGTTATAGAACAGTGTTGTATTATTTGTTTGCAGGTTTGTGTAGCAAAGTCGGTTATTTGTGTAGGAGTGCGGCGAGATCTGTCGCCATGCAATAAAACTTATAAAGACGCCCAACGAGACTAAATTCCATTTTTTGCCTTTGCAAATAATAATAATAATAATAAAATAACTTTTTATAAAAGGTCTTCAAAAGGTTTGTTCCGTGTGTCTCACCCGGCCCCCAAAGACAATAAAAGATCTTACTTCCCCTCATTGGCATAGCCAGAGGGGGGGGGGGGTATGATTCCACTATTTTTATACAGAATTTTTCGTCCTATTTAGTCAAATAATTTGGCAATTAAATAAGTCGGAAACTTTTGTCCAAAATCAGAGGTATCCATACTCCTCCCCCCCCCCTTCCCCTTTGGCTACGTCACTTCTTCACCTTCGAAATAAAATTAGGGACAAAAATTTTACTTGCACTCTAGCTCCTTATAAAAAGAAGAAGAAAAAGACTGACCGTATTATGTGGGACCTAGAGAAAATAAATTTTAGGTTCAAATTTTAACGAGCCAAATATGTAAAATATGCTTACGAACATGCAATAGAAAATGATCACTAGGGTTTTAAAAAGGGATTTAAAAAAATGTTAATTCCTTCTTCAAATTCTTACTTCAGAATCAAAGCAAAAATTCAAATAATGACAATAACTATTTTTATTCACTTCATCACTTCATCTTTATTGTTCTTCAAATAATTTATGTTTCAGCTTTAATCCTGAGACGATATTTTTTTTTCAGGCTATAAAAATGTATAAATTTAAAATTCTATAAACTACTAAAATTGTCTGAATTATTCTCTTTGTTTTATTTTATTTTATTTTATACCTTAATTGAAGTACAGAATAAAATAAATTTAAATACGTTTAAATATTTTTTTTTTTAGATTATAATTTAATTAACTACGAAAAATCATACAAATAATGTATGTATGTGAATGACATCATTTTAGTTCTTAAAAGACAGATTATAAAATAATAATAATAATAATAATAATAAACTGTATTAATGCATTATATTAATCTATTATATTAAAATCTGACTGTGAGTTTGTATTCCACATCTACTCCTCTTATAATATGATGACTTACGGGTTGGAAAAAAGAACACCAATTATTCGTAAGGATCGGAGGATGTCATAGCTCTCAAAATTTAAATTACTTTCCAAAATGTCCATTTTTCTAATGTAATTTCTTTAATGATGGTAACTTGGTCTTTTTTTTTGTTGTTGTTGTTGTTGTTAGAAAAAGGCAGAAAAGGGAATTAGAAAATGTTTGTTGCTGCCATTTTTATTCATTTTTTAAAATATATTTTAATATAAATTTTATTCATTTTCATTCAAATTTAAAAGAAATCTTAATAATAATTTTATTAAATAAATAGCATTTAAGACGTTTCTCAAAAGCCGTAAAAGTGGAATTCTCCAGCAGATGTGCCACTAATTTTGAAAGTGGTGCAAGTCCATTTTATGTTAATTGCTAGATGTTTAATGGTTCGTATTTGAATGTGTTTTAAAATATTCGTAAGCAGTAATAGGCTTATTAAAAGGAAGAATACCAACGTTATAAATGCACAAATAATACACAAAAAAGCAGCAAATAGCTATTTCGAACAGTTCTTGTATTCTACAAGTGAGATTCTTCTTCAGAGCGACAAAGAGCAAAGCACAGCGTGCTAGAAAAAGCAAGACTGGAAAAACGACAGAGGGGTGGTGGCTTATACACCCGATGCGGATAGAGAACGCGCCAAAAGCAACCAATGAGAAGATAGCAGCATGAAACAACTGATTGGACAAGTAGAGACATCTGCCGGAGAACAAAAGAAACGAAAACCAAAAAAGGGAAAATAAATTAATGGCACCAATTAATATAAGCCACCACCCCTCTGTCATTTTGCCCAGTCTTGCTTTTTCTGGCACACTGCGATTTTCTCTTTGTCGCACTGAAGAAGAATCTCGCTTGTAGATTCCAAATAGCTATTTGCTGCTTTTTGTGTATTATTTGTGCATTTATAAAGTTGGTATTCTTCCTTTTAATATTATTGCACAAATGTTTTATTTGCTATTTTTAAGTAATAGGCTTATTTTAAATTTTTGTGGTCTTATTTTATGTAAATGTAATATGCAACAATGGTTATCCGTGTTAGCTGCAAAAAATAGTGGTTATGATATGCGCCAAGGTACTTTTCTCACTTTCAAAAGCAACGATTTGTTGAAAAGGTTGATTTTCTTTGAATGGAATATAATTAATATAATAACAAAAAATGTAATAATTTATTTTGTTTCATTCTTCTTTAAAAAAGTTACAAATAAACAAAAAAATTATTTTATAGGACAAAGTGGAAAAAATTTAGTAATAAGTTGTATGCATATAATTATATTTCTTAATTTAGATAGTGAAGATTTTTAAAGTATTCATGATGTAATTCTGATTCTGCTTGTTAATATTATGCAACATAATTTTATTCAAAGTGGATTTTCAAAATCAACGCTTTTGAAATATCGTTGACAAAATAAATTACTAGTAACAAATTTATATTGATACTAACTAATTTGACCGGCGTTGTCTGGAAATTATAAACTTTCTTTTGCGTTTTCAATAAAAATAGTAATTTTCGGCGCGCATTCTGTTCTAAAAAAACCTCCTTCTGAACGAAACTCCGGCACTCGTCCCCGTTGCCTACGGCATTGTAAAGCAGGCGTGCTGCGCACGCGCTGCAATATCGTTTAGTTTCAATTTCCACCGCTAGGGAGCGCGAAATCATCTTACTTAGTTATCTATATCTTAATTAGTTCATGTTAAGTTGAATGAAAAAAATTCCGTTGAAGAAGATTCCAAACACTTTTTAGAACACTTTGGTCGAAATATGAAAATGCCCTAGGTCGACCACTTTCAACCACCATATCTCCCACACACCCACAGCTACCGACATGCAACCACCATAGTGCACGATGGGAGATTCGAGGCTACTACCACACATACAAACACCAGTGGTCTGCACTGGGTAGTTGAGACTGCAAAGTGAAATATAGGGACACACACGTCTATATATATATATATATATAGCACAAGTTAATTATTAGCTATGTGGTATTCTGATTGCACAATATCATTAATTATCTCTTTGTAGATTTTAGTAGAATGATATTAGAACTTGATATGTTTTTGAAATTCATAGATATTATAATTATATATATATATATATATATATATATATATATATATATTAAAAGATATTTATTGTGAATTGATTAAAATATGTTAATTTGTAATAAAATTTAGCTTTAACTTTTTTTTTTTTTCACAAAATGGACTTTTCTCAGTTTTAAAATCAGCGGCTCATACAGTAAAAGAAAAAATACAAAAGAAAATACAAGCTTAATCCTAAATACATATCCCTAAAATTACAAGTTATTCTATGCAAGGGTAAAATTGACATAATTTTCATTCCACAAATTCCGAAATAAAGGGCGAAATCTTTGAAGGATGAAATGCTTTTGAAAAATGACGTCATTGAATTCGGGAAATTTCACAGAGAAAAGCTGGACCATTTTATACACTGCAAAAATTGTTGATTTTACGCGTAAAATTAACAGTAAAATAAGCAGTAATACGGTACCGCGCATGCGCGGCAGCGTATTACTGCTTATTTTTGAGTGGAATTAACTGTCGCCTGCGGTATATGGTGATTTGCATCTCAATTCTGTTTTGTTAGAAGGGAGTTTCGATACTATAACATATATTAAGTTATTTTTCTTTCCCTAATATATTTTACTTGCAGATGTTTATTCTGAATGCACGTTGTTGTTATTATTATTATTTAATTTTAGGTTTTCTGAGTTTGATTTAAGTTTTTTGTAAGTAATTACATTGCAGTAATTCTTTCGAAGAAATGTTTAATTCTTAAGTTGTATTTTTTAACTTTGTAATTATTACAGGTTTAATTAAATGAAACTCATAATTTGTTTTTGAGCGAAATATTTTTCTGATAACTCTGAACTCGCTGAACTATTAATTCAATTAAAACATTTTTTTTCCCTCTTAAATGGAATGGTAGATCTTTTGGCTTAGATGCTTTACACTCACGCTAAAAAAAAAAAATAATAATAATCGGTTAAAAAAAAGAAAAAAGTCGCCAAATTTAGGGGATTTTTTCCTTTAATGGCAACCTAGCCATTGTATTAAGTTATTCGTTTGGCGCAGTCTTGGAAATCGTGCCAACCAAACAGTCGCCAATCTTTTGTTTACATTTTAGCGTGAGTGTAACACATCTGTTCCGATCTTTTTATTTTTCGATCCAATAAGCGCGATATCTGAATTTTGTTTTATAATTTATTTTTATTCTGGTTAAACTTTAAGTTAAATGAATTGGATAAATGCATACTTTTTATTGCAGATTTTTTTTTAAATTTTAGACTTCTAAATGTCATACCCAAGTCATACCATTTTCTGGTTAAACTTTGGTGTAAATATTTTTTTTAATTTAAAATAAAATTACGTCTTTTCACACTTTCCAACATCAACATAGTTGGAAAGTGTTTATGAATTCGGTTTGTCTGTCTGTCTACCGTCTGCCCGTGCTCTAACTTGCGCAAATATACTCAGATGGCCATGCAATTGATATATATTATTGAGATTTACTATAGCATGTTTGGTATTGAAAATGAAGTGTGTAACATCTATAGTTCATTTACAGGGACGCTCAAAAGAATTTCGTTACATTACGCTCTATGGGGGAAAATCATTTGCGGTGTATTTTAATGTTATTAAGTACTTCAAACATATTGAAATTGATATCTATCACTGAGGTACACTACAAGAGGCTTACTATAGGCTTACATTCATCGTTTATTTACAGGGCCACACAAAAGAATTCAGTTACGGTAATGTCTATGAACATTGATTGCTGGAAGTGCGTTTTCAGTTGTGGTACGCGTTTTTATATTTAGCTAATTTTTTACATATTACTTGGTGTGTATAATTGCTATAGGTCATATACAGGGCAGCACAAAAGATATCGAATACAATTTGGATTTATTGACGGAAATTGCGGAATAGGAATTTTTAACTGTACTATGCGTTTTCTAACAGAACTAAATTTTAGCATATTATGTAATATATATACAAATTTATAGATTATATACAGATCTGCACAAAATAATTCGGATACTTTTCCGACTATTGGTGATAATTGCTGAAATCGTGTTTTCAAATTTGTTATGCGATTTCCAAATTGTTTACTCAGACATCAACTTTCACCTTATTAATCGGTAAAATGTTGTTAAAGTATTCTGGAAGTGTTTGAAAGTGTTTCATAATCTATGCTTGACGCATGACTTTTCGTTCTTGTTTTTTAATCAAAAGATTTCTTAAAACGCAAATACAAGTCAGCTAGAAACAGTAATAATAAAGCTTGAAATCCTGTCAGACTTCAAGATTGATATTAAAAATGCACATTAATACCATAGCTACCAACTTTTACACTCTTTGTCACCCCTAAAATTTAATAACATATTTTGCCTCATTTAATCGCAGATTTCGGCGATTAAAAAGACAAAATTTACTATTAAATTTTAGTGGTAAACAAAAGCGTAAAACTTAGCAACTATGCATGCAACCTTATTTTACCTCACCTTTTTTTAACTGAACTACTTAACTTGTGAAAACTTTCGTTGAAAACTTTCGTATTTATACCCTTTATAAAAGGACTCCCACAACTACACATACACATATACAAATACACACACGTGTGTGTTTATACAGATAGATAGATACACTGTAAAAAATTTGGCGTAAAGTTCCTGACAAAACCTGTGGCACCTTTCTGCCACGGGTTTTCCCAGGAATTTCACCAAAGAAATGCCAGGAAACTTACACAAGTCAGTTACACACAAAACATATGGAACTGTACACAGATCACCGATCACTCTTTTACAACAATTCCGAAAAGTTACACAAAAGTTCAAAAGTATACCTGAGAAAACTAAGGAATGTTACACACAAAACATACACTCTAAATAAGAAAGAGTGACTATTCACTCCGGAGGAGTGGATATTCACTCTATCGCAGAGTCAAAATTTGCCCAACCTCTTTTTGGAGTGACTATTCACTCTAGGAAAAAGTGAAATTCTTGACTCTCTGAAAGAGTGAATACTCACTCCTGAGAAGTGAATATTCACTCTGAACAGGAGTGGATACTCACTCTTTCAGAAGAGTGACTATCCACTCTTGCAAAAGGAGTGAGTTTTTTCACCCCTGATAGGAGTGAATAGTCACTCGCTTAGGAGTGACTAAAATTCTTGAATAAAAAAGAGAAACTCATTTTACACACACACGCAGGCATTCTTGTTCGCAGGCGGTCACCCTCCCAAATACTAACCGAGCTCGTTGCTGCTTGACTTCTGCGCTCGGACTAGAGCTGGTACCTACAGCATGCTACAGCCGCTAACGATAAAAAAAAGCTCTTATTACATTATTTTAGCTTTGTTTCTTTTGTGATATTGGAGCACACTTATTTGTGTAGAAATCACAAATATTTACGGTGTTTCTCAACTGTGTAAATAAGAAAACTGAAACTTTCTTTTTGTATCATATAATACAGAGACTGTTCGCACATTTTTTAGACAAATTTGATAAATGATTTTAAAAAATGGAATTATTTTAGAGGAAAAAAATCCGACAACAACTTATTATGTGTAATTTATATTATCCTCTGATACTTTCAAATTTATTCTTATTTCAAGATTGCGCATGCAAAAAAGCTATGAATGGGAATATGCGGGTTTTTTTTCCTTCCGAACAGAAGTATGCTAATTCGACAGTCTAAAATGATTGCAAAGCGCATAATATAAAAACTTTTTAGTGCGAAATAAACATAACAATTGATTGGAAAGTGCTATTCCAAAAATCAGTACATATACATAGTAAAAAGATACCAGATGGAAAAAAAAGAGCCCATTTCAAGGCGGAAAACAAAGTTTCAGGTAAGGATTTATGACTATCGCAAATTTATCTTACAATTCGAAAATAAAAATAAGATTATTGGACAAAAATGTTACAATCAATTCATTATATTATTAAGAGAATGTGTTACATCCGATATTTACAGAAAAAATGCCATTTTCTTTATTACAATGACTTTTAAAGGGTGAAACTGCATCAAAGCAAAGCTACTGCTCATACTTCAAAAACTACCGCTGTATTCGTTGAAAACATTAAAAACTCACACAGGTATTGTATTTATACCTTTCAACATATTCCTCCAGTCACCTGACGTTTCTCTAATAGTTTATTGTGCATTTGGTCTGCTGAAAAGAGCTCTTTCAAAGGGCAAAAACCACCACGATTTATCGAATCGGGAAAGTTTTTAAAGAGGCATGAGAAGCAATAACCCTGTAAATTTTACAAAAAAAACCTTCTACCATCGAAAGCATTACGCAGAATTAGAATCAAGAAACAAGATTATCATACAGATTACTTCAGAAAGCAATATTCATATTTTAAACGTTAAAAACAACAACGCCGAAATCGTCCAAAAAATGGGCGAACACCCGTCTGTACATTTCCGCTATGACAAAAATTCCGTTACAACAAAACAGTTATTTATTTATTCATTTTTTTCTTGCTAATAATGTTTCCATAATTAAAGCCCGATTAAGATTGTCCGAGGCCCAGGGCCTGTTTATCAAATAGGCCCGTGAAGCCGAAGCTTACCCACTGAAATACAAAGGTGCCCCCAAATTTACTTTTCAAAACTAATTTTTAGGGGGAAATTTTCAGTCAGGGTAAAAAACATATTTTTTTTCTTAAATTATAGCTGTTAAATTTTTCCTAAGACTATTACCGACACATTTATACTCTTTTTTTTTGTGTGTGTGCTAGCTATAATAAATGGTATAAAATCAGTGATTAAATGCAACGTTTTTCATTTCTCTTATGTTTTACATTTTAATTTCAAACGTGCTAAAAATAACAGAAAATTTAATCTGTATAATTATATTTTGTTTATATTCATAAAGAGGTTAGAAATGATATAAAATATGTAGAATAGGTTATTTAAATAAAGAGGAAAATAATTAGCATTCAGAGATATTAAATTTCTGTTTATAAAATAGAAGCAAAATTGTGTTGCAGCTAAGCATATATTTACTTCAAATATTTGTTTTCCCTGCCCTGTTCTTAGCACTGGCAAATCCTGCAATTTGTAAAGCATAAAATATATTTCCTGTCCATAATTCTATCGATTCATTTATTATTTCAAAGCCTTTTTCAGTTTTTTAAAAATCGTGCTACTATATATAAAGGATTTCATTTTAGGCGTTTCGTTTCGATAACGGGGTATCTGAGAGCTGGCGCCATCTTGTGGTTTTGTTGGAAGAAACTGTTTTTCTTCACTCTCAACGGAGTGAACGATTCACTCTTGTCAACGGAGTGAAACAGTCACTCTCGACAACGGAGTGAGATATTTCACTCCTTTCTAGAGAGTGGAAAATTCCACTCTTTAAAGAGTGCATATTTATAAAATTCACTCCTAAAAGAGTGAAAATGCCTCTCACTCTTCCAAAGAGTCAACTTCTCACTCCTTTCAATTTTAGAGTGTATGGAACGTTTCACAGTTGATCAATAAATTCCACTTTCTCAAGTATTCCGAAAAGTTACACAACATTGTGGAATATGTTACATCAGATTTCTGGGTATTATCGGATCAGCAGAAATAATCCTATAGGAAACCCAGGAATGTTACTCAGTAAACGTCAGGAACATTACGCAGATATTTTACAGTGTATAGAGAGATTCATATAGATAGATAGATAGAGATTTATATATATATAGCTAATTCTATGGAACGGATGCTGTGATCTTTATGTTCATGATTTATCATAGCTATATTTTTTTAAATAGACATTTTCTCAGACAACACTTACAACGTATATTGCTACAATTAAAACGATTAACAAACTTTTCTTTGACACTAAATGGTTTTTTCTGCCGTCTGTTATTTAAAAGTTATTAATTTTCTGCCCACCGACATGACTCAATTTCTTTTGACGGTAAGTATTTATCAAATAAAACTATAAATAAACAAAATTCCCCTTTGAAATTGAACTTGATATTAACTTTAAAAAGCATTGTATTTAAAAATAATGTATCACGATAAAAGTTTTAAATCAACTTAACAGACACAGTAATTGGTACAAACTAGGACTGTGAAAGGCCATGGGTATGATTTGTCAAGCTATTTGTCACACACATTTTTTATATGAAAAATTAATATTTTTAAAATTATTATTTAATCATTTATATGTACAATTTGAGTATACCACACTCACACAATATTTCCATTGGAACATTTTTTCAATTACATTGCGATTACATTTTTAATAAATACTCTGTGACATTGTTTTATACGTTTCTAGGAGAATGATCCATAAGCATTTCTGCATTTTTCATTCATATTACACGTTTATTCATCTAAACTCCATTATTCACGAATTGAGGAAGGCAAATAAAATCAATGTGGCAGCATATAACTCTTCTCCTTCGTACACTTTTCTGTGTAAATTTTAGTTTGTTCTTTGCGCATATACGGGAATCTTAACAAAAAAGTCGATTTCATACAATTATTTATTGAGATTGGTGGTTATTTTCCTTCTTTGATGCATAAAGTACGAATAGTGTTGCCAAGTATACTGATTTATGCGGGACGTCACAATTTTCAAAAGTCCAAAGTTCCGTTCCGTCGAACCATTGCACGAGACGTCAAAAAGTCCCAATTTTTCACAATGCATATTTTTTGTTGTTGTTGTTGTTGTTATTGTTGTTCATTTTTTTGTCTTGCTCCATGCTATTTATTTATCTTTATGAAAGTCTTGAACTGTAAAATCTAAGAAAAATAACTAAGAAGTTTCTGTTTATTAAAACTTCGTAGATTTTCGTGTAGAATTTTCTGACAGATTTTTCATTAAGTTTGTATTTTCAAAAAAGTTCACAATATGATTTTAGAATTTAAAAAAATGATTTGTGATAAAAGGGTTTTTTTTTTTTTTCTGCTGCGAAATTGGAAATTTTCTAACTTAACTGAAAAGTCATTTTTATTCCGGCACATATGAAGTTTTCAGGCATTCTTCTTCCAATGACAAAATATCGAAAAGTGTTTTCTTTTCCTCTAGAGCTATAATACATCTTTAGTTAATGTCGACTTTTACCTTACATGTCGACTTTTAGATTACATTTCCATGATAGTCAGGTTACGAAAATCAGTTTAATGTTCCAATTTTGAAAGTATGTTCTGAACGATGCTTTACTTTTTTGGAAAAATGAAAAGAAATAAAAAAAAGTGAATTTGTATTTAAGAGCAGTCTTGAATAAAACTGCAACCATCCAGATTAAATTTTATTATCTAAAGTTCATACTGTATCAAAGTTGAGCGTCACTTGTTATAATATTGTTAATAAGTAGAAAAACTTTACAATGCTTGTGTAAAATACTTAGTTTTGTATATGGCAGTGACTAATGTGATATATTCTTAAATATAGCATTGATTAAGTTTCATTTATGAAGATTGAATTGTTGGTATGAAGTATATATTGTTATTTGTTCGAAGGACTTGGTATGTTTAATTTACCTCTTACTCCCTTAAGGATGGTTTAATTTACATAAGTTTAATATATTAAAAAGGAAAAGTTTTGTATTTTATATCCCGATTTAGAAACAGTTGTCTCGCTTTTCTTTGACACATCTGTTCCGCTATTTTTTGTACAAGACCTGGCAACAGAAAGTGCGAATGAAACTGGAAATCTACCAAAATCAACAACAGGACATGATTTTTATTGCTTTACCTGTTAAAATCTTATTTGTTTAAATTCTAATGTACGAAGAAATCTTTCATATACTCCTTTTCATTGAAGCTACTTAATGCTACTTCTTCTAATGTTCGTGTTATCAAGAAAATAATTCATAACTCGGGTATAATGTATCTAACAAAAACATAACTGTGAAATAAGGGAGCCAAGTTCTGTAACAAAAAATGCCAAGAAAAGAAGTGATATGTAAGTGGGTGCAAAGTTTAAATAAAATTCACTCAAGCGTACCTACTGAAGTATTATAGCATTGTTTAAATTGTTTAAAAATAAAAATTATTAATGGCATTGTAACAACGGCTGCAGGGTGCAGTATTTCTCCAAGAGAACGCTTGTTTCCTTCTGAACGTTAGAAGATGCTCGCAGAAGGGGGGAGGGGGTTGGTCATTTTGGAGCAATGACCGAGAACTTCCGCCCTTACCCCCAGTGGACAGTGTACACGTAGACGTAGAGAAGCAGGGAGTCGGTTGATGGAAAGCGAGCGAGGAGGTTCGCTTGAAAACAGCTCCGGTTTGAGTGAGATGTCTTTTTAGTGCTTTCCGCTGTGTTCTGCGGTGATTATGAAGATCACGATTAAATTGTAAATCACAAAGAACTTGTACAGAATATTTTTTTTAATTAAATAATTTTTAATTGAATCCAGTGGATTCTTTATTAGTTTAGCTGTGCGTGAATGTTTATGTTTGATATTAACACTCGCTACACCACAGCTTATGATTAATGGTGGCAGTGCTCGGTGGGATGTTGGAACTAGATTAATTAGTTCCACGAATCCTTAGCCACCTTCTGCAAAAAAATTATAATTATAAAAGTCGTGCAGTTATCGTATAAGCACGCATTTTGTGGTAGAACTTTGTCGACGATTTCCACGAGTTTTGGAACGGCCAAGTATCCAGAGTTTTATTTTCTGACATTTGGAGTCTCTGTAAAGAAGAATCAGTGTTCTGTCCGGAAGGTCAAGGATTCATTCTTGTGAAGTGGAGCGAGTGGATACCATCGATAAAGATCCGGTGTGGAGCTTCATTGCTGTTGGACTGTTTATCTGCCGACCCTGGAATTTGCTATGTGTCCCCCAGCGTAAACATCAAATATGGAATGGTAAGCCCCTATATTTCTCGTGCATGCTGAATTTTGGGAGGTCCCATTGTTATATATACATGTACATAAATTTAGTAGAAATAATGTTGGGCTAAGTAATTTGAAGTAGGGTTTATTATTATTATTATTACTTCAAGGTTCATGCGTACGGGATAGCTATAAGTTATTTTATATTCTCTGGTTATTGTACTAATGTTCTCAGGTAAATATTTATTGCAGAAGTGGCGGGTTATTTATTTTATGTGTGTTTTTGTTCTTTTGTGATAAGTATAAAGATTAAATTATTTTTTATGCATATGTAGAGTGCTAATGCAGCTAAACAATATGTGTTACAGTGTGAAAGCATTTGTTTAGAGGTAGGAGATTGAATTAATGAAAATTATCACTGTGAAATCATTTTTAAATTAAATTCATATTCCTAGTAGAAAGGAATTTTGTTTAAATTAATCTACTAAGTCTTTTCTTTACTGTGTAGTATTTTTATGAGTGTTTTTTGGGTTTATCTTATCATTTATGGTGTTTTATTTAGGGAGTTACTCAGTTTTGAAAAGAAAAGTAGATCCTTGATTTTCTTTGCTTTTTTATTGCTAATTGTGTTCGGGAAAATTATTGTGCTTTTTTGTATTTTGTGTTGAGATATTTTCTGTGTTTAATTATGGCCAGTTTCTTGAATAAACAAAATAAAAGCGTTCTGCTATTGCTCGCGGCCGATTTTGATACAGAATTACCTGCGGACAGTAAAAAGGTAGCGATAATTCAGGCAATTTTGCGTGCCTCTGATTATGAGGAGCAAATGGCTAAAGATATGTTGGAAGGGATATTAATAGAGAGGGAAAAACTGGCAGAGCAAGAAAGATCAGACAAATTAGCGGAGCAAGAAAGGTTAGATAAATTGGCAGAAAGAGAGAAAGATAGACAGTTGGAGTTAGAGAAGGCGAAGTTACAATACAATGTAGATACTACCTCTGTAGCTTCCACTGTTTCTGTAGTGGCAGAAAGTAAAGATAAAAAAGTAAGTTTAAAAGATTTAGTCCCAAAATTTGACCCTAAATCCATTGACATTACTTTATTTTTTATGATTTTTGAGAGTCAGGCGTTAAAAGAAAATTTAGATGAATCTAATTATGTATCACAGCTTATACCCTTGTTGCCTGTAGATGTTGCGGAAATTATTGTAAAGGAACCGCTAGAGAAAAGGGATGACTATCAGCACATCAAAAGCGTTTTGTTAAAAAGGTTTAGATTAGGAGCTGGTGCCCTTAAAACTAAATTTGAAAACCATCAAAGGAAGTCAGGTGCACTGTGGTCTGAACTTGTGTATGAGCTGAGAGGGTATTTGGATAACTGGTTGGAAACGGTTGAAGTGAATGATTTCGAATCCCTCAAAGAACTTATACTCACAGAGCAGGTGAAACGTAGAGTCCCTTTTGAAATTAAAGAGAAATTCTTAGACGAATGGGATGAGTTGAAGACAGCATCCTATTTAGCAGAAAAATGCGATAAATATGAGAGTGTGAGAGGGAATTTTAAGAAAATGGAAAATAAATTTTGGAATAATAAGTCATTTGGTAGGGACAGGAACGGTCAGGATAACTTCAAGAGTAAGGGGGAACAGGCAGTAAAGTCGGGAGGGGCTGATAAAAAGGATCACGCAAGTAGAAATTCTTGGAATAAAGATAAGTTTGATAGAAGGAAACCTATTGTCTGTTTCCAGTGTAACCGTGCAGGGCATATCAGACCGGATTGCCCAGATTTAAAACGTAAAGACTCTGGAGATGTAGTTAGTCACCTGGGTGTAGATGTTAGTTTAGGAGAGTGTTTTGCACCGTATTTCAAAAAGGCAGAAATTAATGGAATAGAACGGGATTACTTACGAGATACTGGGGCTGGCATTGATCTTTGTGACCGTAGTTGGATTGATAATGAGGATTTAATTGGTGAAGTCACTTGGATTAAACAACCCCTGGATAATGAATGTAAATGTTTGCCATTGGCAAGAGTTACAATTAAAGGAGATTTTGGAACGGTGGTCACTAAGGCAGCTGTGAAACCTATCGAGTTAGAACAAGGTTATTATTTGTTAGGAAACAAAACGGCTGAGCTTATTGAGGAGTCGAGGGGTAATTCTGTACCGGTAAATGCTGTAATGACGCGCAGTCAGAGGCGTGAACATGAGAGAGAAATGCCCGCTGTGCAAGTTGAGAGTGAATTTAGTTCGGAGGATGGAGAACCGGATAAAGAGGAGTCTAGTGGCGGTGAGGAAGAAGATGGGATAGTTATTCCGGAAAGGTTAGAGGCAGAGAAGGGGTTGGAGAAGGTATCCACAGAGAAATTTAAGGAAGAGCAGATAAATTGCGCTTCACTTAAGCAGTTGTGGGAGAAGGCCAGTAAACCTAACGAAAAAGAATTTTGTGTTAGAGATGGTAAGCTTGTGCGGGTATCGCAGTCACGGAGAGGTGATGATAAAGTGCATATGACGAATAGGTTGAAAAGGTGTCAGGATTTAGCAACTAGGCGTATGGAGGAATGTCAGGACAAAAGGAAGACATGGTATGATAGGAATGCGGTAACTAGAAAATTCAAAGTTGGTGACCAGGTGTTGGTTTTGGCAACATCAAAGCCTCATAAGATGGCCGTAAATTGGGTCGGGCCGGGAACTGTCACTGGAGTGATTTCGGAAACAAATTACACAGTTGACTTGCCAGAGAGGCGCAATAAGGCGACTATCTACCATGTGAATCTTTTGAAACCTTATTACAAGCGGCCTGAATTTGTTAATCTGCTGATTGACATAGATGCGGAAGAGGTGGAAGAAAATGCTGAGATCCCTTATCCCCTGCCAAACCCCACACAAATTGACTTCTGGGAAGTTGTGTATAACAGCGAGTTAGAGAAAAAAGTGACAGATAGCCAAATAGGTTTATTTAAGGAGGTTATAGAGAGAAATAGAAAAGTTTTTTCTTCAGACCCTGGACGTACCCATCTGGTAGAGATGGATATCGAGTTGACAGATGAATCGCCGGTGAGGGCGAAACCTTATAGAATGTCACCTAGGCAGACCGAAATTTTAAGAGAGGAAATCAGGAGACTATTGGAATTAGGAGCGATAGAAGTAGGGCAGTCTGATTTTACGTCCCCCATGATTTTGGTAGAGGTTCCGGGAAAGGATCCTCGTCCCTGTGTGGACTATCGCAGATTAAATGCGAAGACCCGAACGGAATTTTTTCCACTCCCCAATATAGAGGAGGTCGTAGAAAAAGTGAGTTCGGCGACTTTCATCACGGTAATGGATTTAACCAAAGGTTATTTCCAGATACCACTGACCAAAAGGGCCCAAAGGTACGCTGCGTTTGTGACACCTTTCGGAGTATTTTTACCCAAGGTCATGATGTTTGGTCTCCTGAACGCACCTTTCTACTTTTGCAAATTAATCGCAAGTGTTTTGGGTGGGCTTGAATTGTTTGCCTTGCCATATATCGATGACATTGCGGTGTTCTCTCTTACATGGGAGAGTCACATGAAGGACATCGCTGAGGTTCTGAAGCGATTGTTAGAGGCCGGCCTAACAGTGAAACCCACAAAGTGTAAATTTGCACAGGATAGTGTGAGGTTTTTGGGTCACGAGGTAGGTTCGGGGAAGCGGTCTCCCAGTGACATAAAAGTGAAGGCTATCCAGGAATTTCCAACGCCTTCCACTAAGACGCAAGTGAGGTCATTTCTGGGAATGACGGGTTATTATTCACGGTATATAAAGGATTATGCTGTAATTGCAGTCCCCTTAACAAATGTTTTGAAAGGGAAGATCAAAAAAGAAAAGATAGAGTGGAGTGAGGAGTGCGAAAAGGCTTTCCAGGAATTAAAAGAGAAGTTAACCCAGAGTCCCGTATTGTACGCCCCAGATTATAGTCAGGAGTTTATTGTGCAGACCGACGCAAGTTTATATGGTGCTGGTATAGTCCTGTCACAGGTACGAGATGGGGAGGAACATCCCATTCTGTACTTGAGTAAAAAATTTTCCAGGGCAGAGCAGAATTACAGCACTGTTGAACGGGAATTGGCCGCTATTGTGTACGGTCTGAAAAAACTGAATCACTACCTGGACGGGCAGCGGTTTGTAGTCCAAACAGATCACAATCCTCTGACGTACTTAAAAACTATGATGGGGAACAATGCGAGATTGACTAGGTGGGCATTGTATTTGCAGTCATTCAACTTCAAAATCGAACACAAACCTGGGAAACTTCACGGGAATGCAGATGGGTTAAGTAGGACCGAATAGTGTAATTTCTTTACTTGATTCCCGAATTAGTATTTGTTTATAATTTTTATTTACGAGTTATTGTTTTTTTTTTGTTATTTATCACTTGTATATATTTTGTGTGTAATTTAGTATTTTTTTTAGAATTAATGTCAAGGAATCGCACTGTGTCAGTTATTGAACTCAGATAAATATCTCATCTGTTATATTAGATTTGATTACGAAAATGTTTTTATTATTTGAATTGTTATGGAAATTCATAAGTGAAATCTAGGATTATCATGAGTCTTTCAAAACTGAGTACGCGTGCGTCTATATGAACCTTGTATAGAGAAAAAAAAAAAGTGTATAAAGTTATTAAGGTATTAGCAAAAGGTAAAAGTATTAAGGTAAAGTTATTAAGGTATTTCCTTAGCACTTCCAACTGGAGTTTAGGTGTTGGGACCTCTCAGATTTAGTGTGTTAAGAATGAGGGGCTCGGTACCTGATTCAAATTTACATTTTCATAGGTGTATGCACCGTATGAAAATTCTTTAGGGGGAAGGAGCTGTAACAACGGCTGCAGGGTGCAGTATTTCTCCAAGAGAACGCTTGTTTCCTTCTGAACGTTAGAAGATGCTCGCAGAAGGGGGGAGGGGGTTGGTCATTTTGGAGCAATGACCGAGAACTTCCGCCCTTACCCCCAGTGGACAGTGTACACGTAGACGTAGAGAAGCAGGGAGTCGGTTGATGGAAAGCGAGCGAGGAGGTTCGCTTGAAAACAGCTCCGGTTTGAGTGAGATGTCTTTTTAGTGCTTTCCGCTGTGTTCTGCGGTGATTATGAAGATCACGATTAAATTGTAAATCACAAAGAACTTGTACAGAATATTTTTTTTAATTAAATAATTTTTAATTGAATCCAGTGGATTCTTTATTAGTTTAGCTGTGCGTGAATGTTTATGTTTGATATTAACACTCGCTACACCACAGCATATTAATAATAAATCTAGAACTTGGCAAGTTTTTACCTATGAGTCATTTATTTTTATTAATGACATTAATATATCAAAACTTGTTATTTCATGTTTGGAGGCTTTAATTTAAGTGTATTGGGGCTCCTGAAAGGGGTAGAGTCTCTAAAAGTGATGGCCACAAGGACAAGCTTGTTTCTAAGTCAGGCCTTAGTCTGTTTGTATTGAGGTTTCCGAAGTGGGGGAGGGGTCGCTAGAGTGATAATCAAAGAGGAGCGGAAGTGTATCTGCGTGTTTATTTGTTTATCAAATATTTAACAGGAGTCATTTGTTTATAATAATAACAATATTAAAAATTACTATAAAGACATTGTTATTAATATTATCATCATCATTTTATTAAGATATGAAAATGACAGGCATAACATTATTCAAAAACTTGCCAAGTTCTAGATTTATTATTAATATGCTATCAATAATTTTTATTTTTAAACAATTTAAACAATGCTATAATACTTCAGTAGGTACATTTGAGTGAATTTTATTTGAACTTGGCACCCACTTACATATCACTTCTTTTCTTGGCATGTTTTGTTACAGAACTTTGTACAGTTCTATATATACAATATACTTTGATACTTTACTTAATGATTTTTAATGTGGTTACAAGTGACTATTTTATTCACCAGGCAACACTCAATTTAATTTAAAACAAAATATTTGGGTGTCAATTTGCGGCAGAAATCTATATTTTAATACTGCTGTATTAAATGTATGTTTTGAAACGAAATGTATTGATTCGAATTTTTTATTGTTTCTGAAACAACAATAATCATATTTATATAATTTTATGTTTTACCATTATAGACTCATTAACATGTAAATCAACAGTATTCCTATTTACAAATAAAATGAAGCTATCCAAATAACATCAAACAAATAGTATAAAATTTAAACAAACACTAACAAGAAAATCCGGCTAACTTTTATTAATGTAGGTTTTTCGTCTGGTGAATAAAAATATTGGCTCAACCTATAATTAAAAACAACATGCTAATGCACCTTTTGCTTAATTATAACATTTATTTGACACACAGCATATAAACTTGAAAGTAAACAGATAGTAAGTATTCAAATTCGAATTCGTCCACCGTAACTACAGTATAGCAAGAATTTTGCATCTTCAAAACCTTACGTATCCAACAGTTTGAAAGTTCGTGTCGCTATCGAACGACATCGAAATGATACTTGATAGTCCCCTGCAGGCATTATCTATATACTCAGAGGTAATCTGTAGAGTACCTTTATACTCAGCGGCAATCGGTAGAGTATCTTTATACTCAGCGGAAATTGATAGAGTATCCGCAGCACTGACATTGAACGCGACCTGCGGTATACACGGCCGGTGCATGACGTTTAAAACGTCACATGTAGTGGATCATTTTTACAAGGTGATTGGTACAAAACGGGGGGCGCGTCGCTTTACACCAATCACAGTGTAAAAATGATCCACTACATGTGACGTTTTAAACGTCATGCACCAGCCGTATATAACCAGGGCTACACTACATACCGGGCTTGCTCATTTATTATGATGACGTCAAAAAAGGTGGCTGACTAGGAGGAAAGACATACAGCGATTGGCACAAAACGATGGGCGCGTTGCTTTGGACCAATCGCTGGGCGCGGTCAGCCACCATTTGTGACGTTTTGAGAGTGAATGAGCAAGCCCGGTATCTAGTGTTGCCTTGGTATAACGCAGGTCGCGCATTGAGAGTCCATGACACCGCAAGGTTGTCCACAGCTAGACTGCCTAGATCCATGGTAGCCAAACATCCATGATCAATATTTATTTGAATCATAGGAATGATTAACTTGTGTTTACATTTTTAATTCTGGGATTAGATGAATTTCAACTGCGGATGCCTCGAAGTATATACGTTTTTCGATATATGTATTCTCTCAATGTGTTTTTTTTTTCAGAATGTGCCTAAAAAAGTAAATTTTATGCACCATTATTTAAAAAAATATATTCTCTGAAATTAGCCAAAAATGTCTAATCTTTAGGTGATTTTGCTGCATGGTCAACCCGGATTCAACATTTGACACCTTTTTTTTTAAGTTGGCAAATTAAATTTTCGCCTAATAGACGTAATGTTAAAGTAAAAATGGACACCACCAAGTGGGTAATGAATCAATTTTCACATTTTTTTTTATTTCTTATTTTTATAGTCTAAACGAACTTCGTGCCAAATTTTAAGCGTGTAGGTGCAGCAGATATATGAGATCTTTTTTATGAGTGAGTGAGTCAGTGATAAAATTATCGATTATCAGACATTTTCAAATATCATTATCTTGGAAACTAATAATCCGTTATGTGTAAAATTTCGGATTTTGGGTAATTAGGGAGGTCTTACCACACATCTTAAATTACAAGTACGTAGGTCAAATACATTTTCAGTAGTAGAGTGTCGAAATTTGGCGAAAACAGCTCGAAATGGTTCGTGTAATATAACACACTAGTATGTCAGACGAACTTGGCTCACACACTACCGTGTGTCTAGATGCTATTTTTCATATACTTCTGTTATATTTCTGACTTTTACATAGACAGGACTTTAGAATAAAATTAAAGTATGTTACAGAAATTCTCATACAGACGTTGAAAATGTTCATGTTAGGATTTCCTGTTTAGTTATTGTGTAGTATCTGGTAAAACATTTTCCCACAAATTCAAGAATATAATTTTCTTAGTAGAGTAGATTTATTATATGTTTTTAAAATTTTAAGATGTAAAACTAAACTAAACTCTGTGGTGTTTATAATCCATTAATGGCCTACAGTGCCCAACCCTGTTACTGTACCATGAGCCCTGAGGTTTTATACAGAATATGTCCCGATCAAATGATTAATCCAACGAGTAACCCTCAGTTCCCAAGAGAGCTTGGTACACAATTTTAAGATCTAGATAGCCCAAAACTGACTGAGGAAAAGTGTAGCAATCATGCAATAGCGAAAATGAAAAGGAGGCGAACATGAAGTCCAACATAGTCTAAGATCAAGTATATTTATAGATTAATGTCAAAACATTGCTTTACTGTAAATAATATTATCTAAGTTTTAATTTAAGTTAAAAGTATATTTCATCGTATTATTGTAAATAATAACAAAGGTGTTGAAAGTAAATAAAAAAATAAATTGATGAAAAATAATTTTCTAATTAAATTTTTGATAACTTAATTAACAAGTAGAAAATGAAAATAAAACATTTTTATAAAATAAATTTTAATTAAAATTAACAAAATAATGAACGAACTAATAGAAAAATATAATTTACAACATAGTTTAATGGAAACAAAAGATTAAATAATTATCTTTAAAAAATTATGTTGCAATTTTACATCTAGATTAATAAAATCGTGGGCTACCTAAAAACTAGTAAACCTACAGATCAGAGACCTCCACGTCAACTCTACAAATCATTGTTTATTAATCTCACTAATTTTTAATATAATCTGCATAATATTTAATATCATACAATCCTATTTTTTAAAGTTATATGTACATTTATAAGCATATAAGATTTATCGAAGCTTCAGACAATTTTAGAAGTATCACATTAAACACAATTTTATGCAATAATATGATAAACTACTTATTCTTGTATTTTTTCAGAATAAGAATCCTTCTTTTATTTTTTCACTTTCCATTGTGCTATTTCATTATTCGAGCATATGTCTGAATGCATTTACTATTGTAATTTCATTAGATTAACAATCTCCTTGTACAGGAGATTTTATCATATCCTTAAAAGAAAATTTATGTTTTAACCACTAAACATCATCATATGTTGCTGAAATGGAATAAAATTTCGTGTAATAAATATATTTATACAAATTTAAATTCATTTTATGATGTTATATTCAATTTACACATTCAAAGTTTTTACAATTATCATTTGGAAAATCGATTTGGAAATATTTCTTTAGTAGTTAAAATAAATCCTCATCTATTTCATTAGAAAAAGCATATTAAAAATTAAAATCACCCGAAAATCAGCTATTTTGTTAATAAAATTTTGCGTCAAAATAATACGATTTACTTGAATTTTCATTTTTTTTATATCCTTTAAATTCAGTTGCTGAACAACCATTTAATGAAAGAGAAGAAAAAAGAAATGCATTGGACATTTTTGTAAAGAATGGAAAATTAAAATGCTTTATATAGCTCAAACTGATGCATAAAATTTCCCAATGATTTATTCATTTAACCCTCCACCTACCACATGGGTTCAATGGACCCGACAGGTACATTCAAAATGATTATTCGAACGAAATTTGTTTCATAAAATAAGTTAAATATAAACCACAGAGAACTAAAGTAAATAAATAAGTTAAATAGTTTTAAATAAAAATTCTGGTGTGAAATGTTTCTATCAAGGTTGAGTAAAATTCCCGCAACTTCTATGGTTAATTTCGAAATTCTAATAAATATACTGGCAAATTTTCAAAGCGATCGGATTAATTTAAGATCTCCATTTCGGAAATTTAGCGTCCATAATTTAACACTTAAATCAATTATCCCAATGCGTCATTTTCCTTTCCATGAATGTTAAAATTTAACAAGTTGGAAATTGTACGTCAAACGTGACAAATCAGGTACGTTCGTACTATAACTAGTTTTATTACAAAATTTATTTTATGCGCAGATTTTAATATTATAGATATTAGTTTTATTTTATGAAATTAAGTTTCAATACACTTTTACAAACAATTAATTACAATTCTGTTACATTAAAATGATACTATGTGCAAATATCAAATACAAGACAATATAAAAAAAAAAAAATCATCGTTACTATTTCAGTGAAATGAATTATATCGTCTGTTATTATGATATGATTAATTTCCGTAATAAAATAAGTATATTTTAAGTTGGCAACATTTTATCTTTTGTTGACATTTACGGAAAATTCCAAAACTTGAAAATCCATATTTAGACTCTTTTTCCATTTAATATCTATTTCTCTTGAAACATCTAACCAAAAAACTGTCGGTAGATTATATGATTGCTATAATTAAACAATTTTAGTATACAAATTCGGTTTTTAAAATCAGTAATACGGAAATAATACGACTCCATCTTAAATATGACGTAATTACCATGGCAACCTAGAATCTATCATGGGATATCATTGGGATATAATGATATCATGGGATATCATTGAATTAATTACGTATGATAGGATTCAATAGAATGAAGAAAACTTTTATTAATATATTTTTAAGTTTTGATTCGATTTTCATAAAATTTGAAATGATTCGACAAAATTCTGCAACGATTATATATATTAAATTTCAAACTATTTGCTTTGGTATTTTTTACGCTGTTAGATGCGGACAGATGGAATGACAAGACGACGACTATAGGTGCTAAGTATTTATATAATTACGAACGCAGCTAAGAATCGTCTGATTTCCCATTGAAAAGCATTATCACTTAAAAGAAAATGTTCTATATTTTTCGAACGAATGAATCAAATTTAACCAAAAACTATACAGCTAATTCCGGGTACCTCGCCAACATACCTACCTAATTACAGATTAAAATAATAAATGCTTTTTTCGGTAGTTATCGCGAGACATACAAACAAACAGACAGACAACAAAAACTTTTGGGGTCTCAACAATAAGCCTCAAGTGACGTTTCGGCAATGAAATCTAACAATCAAGCTGCGCTGTCAAAAGTATAATACATTACCTAATAAATTGTGCATACATCTCTCCTATATCTTGAAATAATACATTTTATATAAGAAATTTGAACTAAAAGGAATGTTTGGTGAAACTTGAAAAGACCATAGTGTGTGGGCAATGATAAACTCGCCAAAAACGAGCTCTTTTTGACAAGCCTCTTTAAGTTTGTTTTGATAAATGTACTCACCCAATTCAATTTTGCCGAAAACTCGAATGCAAGGAATATAATACTTTTGACTGGCCAATCTTGGTGAAAAAACTTTCAAACATTAAAAGTAGAGCAAATCTCTATTATTAAAAGCCAATGTAATAAATAATTATTTATACATTAAACTTCAAGGGCGCTCCACGTTTTTATAATTCTAAATCTAATCCTCTAGATGAATTTTCTGAACAGTATTAATATTTTTTCAATTAAAACAAGTATTTTTCTTTTCTTACGTAATTAATTTTTATGCATTTCTAATAAATTGTAATTTATTTTAAAAAAAATTCTTTTATTTATTTTTATTTTCTGAATTACATTGTAATATACTACACAAACAGATTATCTTGCAAAAAAAAAGTGATATATCATCCAAAAACAACTCGTTGTAAATGGTCACGCCAAGCTATAAAAAGAAGTGATATCTCATGTGAGGGCCTTGTGAAAATCTATCACTATTTATAAATGTTACAAATGCCTCGGAGTGTGGTACAGTATATGAAAACTGTTTGGCGATCTGTAGGCATGTGTAATGTGTGAAAGTTTTAGATAATGCTTTAAAAATATTAGCATGATCATGTACCTTAAAGTATCAAATTTCTGTTTTAGCCCGTTCGTGTCTGGCGTCCTATTAATAAGACATGTCTGCACATTAACTCTTAATTTCTCTTAACAACTATTTTTGTTATCTGCATGTAATAATGATAGTATATGTCTATACATTTATTTTTATGATTTCATTTATGCTTCAGCATTTAGTAATAAAGCAACAAAAAAAGGGGGTTCACTTAAATCCCTTTGCACTGTTGGTGATTCTTTTATTTCAAACATACACTGAGTGGCCAAAAAATTAGAGATACCCACTAAAAAAGAGTTTGTCCACCTTTAGCTCTGATCACAGCCGATATTCTTCTTGGCATGGGCTCAACAAGTTGCTGATACTGTTGCTGAGGAATGTTGGCATGCTGAGATAATGACAGCTGTAAGTTGGATCAGATTGGATGGTGACGTTTCCAAGTTTTGAAGTGCTCTTTCGACTCCGTCCTCCAAATTCTAGTCAAGGGACTGAGCTGACCATGGAAGCAGGTTAAACTCTGATTGATTTTCCTCAAACCAATTTAAGATCAATCGAGCACTGTAGCAAAGTGCATTGTCGTGCTG
Organism: Maratus michaelseni; assembly: GCA_963931845.1. Classification (NCBI taxonomy): domain Eukaryota; kingdom Metazoa; phylum Arthropoda; class Arachnida; order Araneae; family Salticidae; genus Maratus; species Maratus michaelseni. The sequence goes on from OZ007586.1 coordinate 304,448,212, forward strand.
AAAGTGACCATCTCCATAAGAGAACATTACAGCCATAAACGAGTGTAGGTGATCGGCAAAGATGTTGAAGTAAGCTGTGCTGTTCAGAGTTGTGTCCACAGATATCAAGGGACCCAGTGCATTCCAGAAAAACCTTTCCCACACCATAATTCCACCACCACCAGCCTGAAAAGTTTTCATTTGACAGGAGGTGTGCATGAATTCGTACTCTTTGTGCCATATTCTGCTCCTTCCATCTACATAATGGAGCAGCAAACGAAATTCATTGGACCAGTCTACTTTTTTCCCGTCATCAAGTGACCAATTTCGTCGTTCCTTTACCCACAACAGGCGTCTTTTCCCAGTTTTCTGTGATACCAAACGCAATCTTGATGATCACTTGCTGTTCAAATTCCGTCTTGTTGTGCATTAGGATATGCTTTGTGATGCACCTGCATTGATTTCAGCTGTAATTTGTTGTGTTGATGTCCTTCTGTTGCTGCAGACTGTGCGTGTGCTACTCGCCTTTCACCTCTCTCGTTCACCAGCCTTTTTCGACCAGAGTGGTCCTTATCGCTTGAAGTTTTTTTTATCAACTACCACTCTCTAAACACCCGAGATACTGTTGGGCGACAAAAACCTAAAAGATTCTCCGTTTCAGAGATATCGGCACCAGCTCTTCTTGCACCGACGATCAACCGTCGTTCAAAGTCACTTCAATTTTTCATCTTACCCATTTTTACAGTAACTTTCGTGCTAACTACATCGTACAAAGCTAAGAGTTCCTTGTATGAGCAACTCTGGGTTGTTATATTATTTTATACCACTGTCGGACAGGTTTACTTTCAAATAGTCTTTAAAAAAATTAGAGGGGTGTCTCTAATTTTCTAATTGTTTGGCCACTCAGTGTATGTTTCACTCTTTAAATTCCATATAAATTCCCACTCTTTTCCAAACGAATGATTTATGATTTTAAAAAACTGGAAAGCTATTATGTCTGTTTAATTTTGTTGTAATATGACATTTTCTAAACGTTTTCGAAAATTCTTAGCTTATTGTCATGTTAATTAGAATGCAAAATAACTATATTCGTTAGATTTCAACAAATGATATATTCGTTCAATTTCAGTAAATGACGTATTCGTTAAATTTCAATAAATCTTAGTTTTTGGGATTTGGTTAGCTACTTTTAATTTTTAAATGTATTTTTACCTTAAAAAAACTGGACCTGAAAGGGTTAAAAATAATTTTATGAGAAAACCAGCAAATAATGCATAAAACGTTGTAAGCTGATACATAAAATTGGTTGTAACCATGGTCAGTACTCATTGTGGAAATTGCATTCCTAATTATTTCTAAACCTAATCTCCAATAATATTGTTATGAATTTTGTATATATCTGTAAATATTCCATTTGTTTAAATTTATTTTATTTTATTATTGTGAAAATTGCAGTATTATTAATGTATTTCCTATTGAGCATCATGTAACTCAATGCTAAATGCCTCAGGTGGTTTGCAAGGAAAACAACCTTACAGCATCGGTTTTTATAATGAGTTCTATTGGAAAATCGCCAAGGAATGGGTTTATCGCCAAGTTGGCGATGGTTTTGGCGACTTATTTTTGTCGCCAAATTTGGCGATATATCGCCAAATGTCGCCAAGTTGGCGACGGATTTGGCGACTTTTTGTGCAACCACCCCCCCCACCTTATACCTGTACATTGGGATCCTTTCTCGCTTAGGTTCTCTATCGAAAGTTAAAGCACTTTCTGGTAATTTCTAGCATCTGAAGGCTCTGGAAAATTCTACAGTTATCTTTAAAGCCTATATAAGGGATCTCCACCAGTTCAGTTCAGTTAGTTGTCTGTCAACTGCGATTGAATTCATACGAGAGGCTTTGCATTGAGAACTGTGTTTCTCGGATCGATTTTGTCGTTGATACGTCGTATTGAACGCATTGTTTCTGTGTGAAATTTTGCTGTGTTTTTATTGAATTTGAAGATTACTGAATATCTTGTAGTTTTCAGAAGATATTAGTGTTCGTATTGCACTGTTTATAGTGAATAAAGCCTTTTGATTGTTCTTATATATTGGCATCAGTCCTTTAGAACCCCGAGCTCATAACATTTGGTGTCAGAAGTGGGATTGAATGCCGATCACCAGAGCAATGGAGGCTGAACTGAAACAATTATTGGAGAAATTAGCTGCGAACCTTGGCGAGTTGAAAGCAGAAATGAAGAAAGATATGTCAGCGATGGATGAGAAAATGAGTGAGATATTTCACTCCTTTCTAGAGAGTGGAAAATTCCACTCTTTAAAGAGTGCATATTTATAAAATTCACTCCTAAAAGAGTGAAAATGCCTCTCACTCTTCCAAAGAGTCAACTTCTCACTCCTTTCAATTTTAGAGTGTATGGAACGTTTCACAGTTGATCAATAAATTCCACTTTCTCAAGTATTCCGAAAAGTTACACAACATTGTGGAATATGTTACATCAGATTTCTGGGTATTATCGGATCAGCAGAAATAATCCTATAGGAAACCCAGGAATGTTACTCAGTAAACGTCAGGAACATTACGCAGATATTTTACAGTGTATAGAGAGATTCATATAGATAGATAGATAGAGATTTATATATATATAGCTAATTCTATGGAACGGATGCTGTGATCTTTATGTTCATGATTTATCATAGCTATATTTTTTTAAATAGACATTTTCTCAGACAACACTTACAACGTATATTGCTACAATTAAAACGATTAACAAACTTTTCTTTGACACTAAATGGTTTTTTCTGCCGTCTGTTATTTAAAAGTTATTAATTTTCTGCCCACCGACATGACTCAATTTCTTTTGACGGTAAGTATTTATCAAATAAAACTATAAATAAACAAAATTCCCCTTTGAAATTGAACTTGATATTAACTTTAAAAAGCATTGTATTTAAAAATAATGTATCACGATAAAAGTTTTAAATCAACTTAACAGACACAGTAATTGGTACAAACTAGGACTGTGAAAGGCCATGGGTATGATTTGTCAAGCTATTTGTCACACACATTTTTTATATGAAAAATTAATATTTTTAAAATTATTATTTAATCATTTATATGTACAATTTGAGTATACCACACTCACACAATATTTCCATTGGAACATTTTTTCAATTACATTGCGATTACATTTTTAATAAATACTCTGTGACATTGTTTTATACGTTTCTAGGAGAATGATCCATAAGCATTTCTGCATTTTTCATTCATATTACACGTTTATTCATCTAAACTCCATTATTCACGAATTGAGGAAGGCAAATAAAATCAATGTGGCAGCATATAACTCTTCTCCTTCGTACACTTTTCTGTGTAAATTTTAGTTTGTTCTTTGCGCATATACGGGAATCTTAACAAAAAAGTCGATTTCATACAATTATTTATTGAGATTGGTGGTTATTTTCCTTCTTTGATGCATAAAGTACGAATAGTGTTGCCAAGTATACTGATTTATGCGGGACGTCACAATTTTCAAAAATCCAAAGTTCCGTTCCGTCGAACCATTGCACGAGACGTCAAAAAGTCCCAATTTTTCACAATGCATATTTTTTGTTGTTGTTGTTGTTGTTATTGTTGTTCATTTTTTTGTCTTGCTCCATGCTATTTATTTATCTTTATGAAAGTCTTGAACTGTAAAATCTAAGAAAAATAACTAAGAAGTTTCTGTTTATTAAAACTTCGTAGATTTTCGTGTAGAATTTTCTGACAGATTTTTCATTAAGTTTGTATTTTCAAAAAAGTTCACAATATGATTTTAGAATTTAAAAAAATGATTTGTGATAAAAGGGGTTTTTTTTTTTTTCTGCTGCGAAATTGGAAATTTTCTAACTTAACTGAAAAGTCATTTTTATTCCGGCACATATGAAGTTTTCAGGCATTCTTCTTCCAATGACAAAATATCGAAAAGTGTTTTCTTTTCCTCTAGAGCTATAATACATCTTTAGTTAATGTCGACTTTTACCTTACATGTCGACTTTTAGATTACATTTCCATGATAGTCAGGTTACGAAAATCAGTTTAATGTTCCAATTTTGAAAGTATGTTCTGAACGATGCTTTACTTTTTTGGAAAAATGAAAAGAAATAAAAAAAAGTGAATTTGTATTTAAGAGCAGTCTTGAATAAAACTGCAACCATCCAGATTAAATTTTATTATCTAAAGTTCATACTGTATCAAAGTTGAGCGTCACTTGTTATAATATTGTTAATAAGTAGAAAAACTTTACAATGCTTGTGTAAAATGCTTAGTTTTGTATATGGCAGTGACTAATGTGATATATTCTTAAATATAGCATTGATTAAGTTTCATTTATGAAGATTGAATTGTTGGTATGAAGTATATATTGTTATTTGTTCGAAGGACTTGGTATGTTTAATTTACCTCTTACTCCCTTAAGGATGGTTTAATTTACATAAGTTTAATATATTAAAAAGGAAAAGTTTTGTATTTTATATCCCGATTTAGAAACAGTTGTCTCGCTTTTCTTTGACACATCTGTTCCGCTATTTTTTGTACAAGACCTGGCAACAGAAAGTGCGAATGAAACTGGAAATCTACCAAAATCAACAACAGGACATGATTTTTATTGCTTTACCTGTTAAAATCTTATTTGTTTAAATTCTAATGTACGAAGAAATCTTTCATATACTCCTTTTCATTGAAGCTACTTAATGCTACTTCTTCTAATGTTCGTGTTATCAAGAAAATAATTCATAACTCGGGTATAATGTATCTAACAAAAACATAACTGTGAAATAAGGGAGCCAAGTTCTGTAACAAAAAATGCCAAGAAAAGAAGTGATATGTAAGTGGGTGCAAAGTTTAAATAAAATTCACTCAAGCGTACCTACTGAAGTATTATAGCATTGTTTAAATTGTTTAAAAATAAAAATTATTAATGGCATATTAATAATAAATCTAGAACTTGGCAAGTTTTTACCTATGAGTCATTTATTTTTATTAATGACATTAATATATCAAAACTTGTTATTTCATGTTTGGAGGCTTTAATTTAAGTGTATTGGGGCTCCTGAAAGGGGTAGAGTCTCTAAAAGTGATGGCCACAAGGACAAGCTTGTTTCTAAGTCAGGCCTTAGTCTGTTTGTATTGAGGTTTCCGAAGTGGGGGAGGGGTCGCTAGAGTGATAATCAAAGAGGAGCGGAAGTGTATCTGCGTGTTTATTTGTTTATCAAATATTTAACAGGAGTCATTTGTTTATAATAATAACAATATTAAAAATTACTATAAAGACATTGTTATTAATATTATCATCATCATTTTATTAAGATATGAAAATGACAGGCATAACATTATTCAAAAACTTGCCAAGTTCTAGATTTATTATTAATATGCTATCAATAATTTTTATTTTTAAACAATTTAAACAATGCTATAATACTTCAGTAGGTACATTTGAGTGAATTTTATTTGAACTTGGCACCCACTTACATATCACTTCTTTTCTTGGCATGTTTTGTTACAGAACTTTGTACAGTTCTATATATACAATATACTTTGATACTTTACTTAATGATTTTTAATGTGGTTACAAGTGACTATTTTATTCACCAGGCAACACTCAATTTAATTTAAAACAAAATATTTGGGTGTCAATTTGCGGCAGAAATCTATATTTTAATACTGCTGTATTAAATGTATGTTTTGAAACGAAATGTATTGATTCGAATTTTTTATTGTTTCTGAAACAACAATAATCATATTTATATAATTTTATGTTTTACCATTATAGACTCATTAACATGTAAATCAACAGTATTCCTATTTACAAATAAAATGAAGCTATCCAAATAACATCAAACAAATAGTATAAAATTTAAACAAACACTAACAAGAAAATCCGGCTAACTTTTATTAATGTAGGTTTTTCGTCTGGTGAATAAAAATATTGGCTCAACCTATAATTAAAAACAACATGCTAATGCACCTTTTGCTTAATTATAACATTTATTTGACACACAGCATATAAACTTGAAAGTAAACAGATAGTAAGTATTCAAATTCGAATTCGTCCACCGTAACTACAGTATAGCAAGAATTTTGCATCTTCAAAACCTTACGTATCCAACAGTTTGAAAGTTCGTGTCGCTATCGAACGACATCGAAATGATACTTGATAGTCCCCTGCAGGCATTATCTATATACTCAGAGGTAATCTGTAGAGTACCTTTATACTCAGCGGCAATCGGTAGAGTATCTTTATACTCAGCGGAAATTGATAGAGTATCCGCAGCACTGACATTGAACGCGACCTGCGGTATACACGGCCGGTGCATGACGTTTAAAACGTCACATGTAGTGGATCATTTTTACAAGGTGATTGGTACAAAACGGGGGGCGCGTCGCTTTACACCAATCACAGTGTAAAAATGATCCACTACATGTGACGTTTTAAACGTCATGCACCAGCCGTATATAACCAGGGCTACACTACAAACCGGGCTTGCTCATTTATTATGATGACGTCAAAAAAGGTGGCTGACTAGGAGGAAAGACATACAGCGATTGGCACAAAACGATGGGCGCGTTGCTTTGGACCAATCGCTGGGCGCGGTCAGCCACCATTTGTGACGTTTTGAGAGTGAATGAGCAAGCCCGGTATCTAGTGTTGCCTTGGTATAACGCAGGTCGCGCATTGAGAGTCCATGACACCGCAAGGTTGTCCACAGCTAGACTGCCTAGATCCATGGTAGCCAAACATCCATGATCAATATTTATTTGAATCATAGGAATGATTAACTTGTGTTTACATTTTTAATTCTGGGATTAGATGAATTTCAACTGCGGATGCCTCGAAGTATATACGTTTTTCGATATATGTATTCTCTCAATGTGTTTTTTTTTTTCAGAATGTGCCTAAAAAAGTAAATTTTATGCACCATTATTTAAAAAAATATATTCTCTGAAATTAGCCAAAAATGTCTAATCTTTAGGTGATTTTGCTGCATGGTCAACCCGGATTCAACATTTGACACCTTTTTTTTTAAGTTGGCAAATTAAATTTTCGCCTAATAGACGTAATGTTAAAGTAAAAATGGACACCACCAAGTGGGTAATGAATCAATTTTCACATTTTTTTTTATTTCTTATTTTTATAGTCTAAACGAACTTCGTGCCAAATTTTAAGCGTGTAGGTGCAGCAGATATATGAGATCTTTTTTATGAGTGAGTGAGTCAGTGATAAAATTATCGATTATCAGACATTTTCAAATATCATTATCTTGGAAACTAATAATCCGTTATGTGTAAAATTTCGGATTTTGGGTAATTAGGGAGGTCTTACCACACATCTTAAATTACAAGTACGTAGGTCAAATACATTTTCAGTAGTAGAGTGTCGAAATTTGGCGAAAACAGCTCGAAATGGTTCGTGTAATATAACACACTAGTATGTCAGACGAACTTGGCTCACACACTACCGTGTGTCTAGATGCTATTTTTCATATACTTCTGTTATATTTCTGACTTTTACATAGACAGGACTTTAGAATAAAATTAAAGTATGTTACAGAAATTCTCATACAGACGTTGAAAATGTTCATGTTAGGATTTCCTGTTTAGTTATTGTGTAGTATCTGGTAAAACATTTTCCCACAAATTCAAGAATATAATTTTCTTAGTAGAGTAGATTTATTATATGTTTTTAAAATTTTAAGATGTAAAACTAAACTAAACTCTGTGGTGTTTATAATCCATTAATGGCCTACAGTGCCCAACCCTGTTACTGTACCATGAGCCCTGAGGTTTTATACAGAATATGTCCCGATCAAATGATTAATCCAACGAGTAACCCTCAGTTCCCAAGAGAGCTTGGTACACAATTTTAAGATCTAGATAGCCCAAAACTGACTGAGGAAAAGTGTAGCAATCATGCAATAGCGAAAATGAAAAGGAGGCGAACATGAAGTCCAACATAGTCTAAGATCAAGTATATTTATAGATTAATGTCAAAACATTGCTTTACTGTAAATAATATTATCTAAGTTTTAATTTAAGTTAAAAGTATATTTCATCGTATTATTGTAAATAATAACAAAGGTGTTGAAAGTAAATAAAAAAATAAATTGATGAAAAATAATTTTCTAATTAAATTTTTGATAACTTAATTAACAAGTAGAAAATGAAAATAAAACATTTTTATAAAATAAATTTTAATTAAAATTAACAAAATAATGAACGAACTAATAGAAAAATATAATTTACAACATAGTTTAATGGAAACAAAAGATTAAATAATTATCTTTAAAAAATTATGTTGCAATTTTACATCTAGATTAATAAAATCGTGGGCTACCTAAAAACTAGTAAACCTACAGATCAGAGACCTCCACGTCAACTCTACAAATCATTGTTTATTAATCTCACTAATTTTTAATATAATCTGCATAATATTTAATATCATACAATCCTATTTTTTTAAGTTATATGTACATTTATAAGCATATAAGATTTATCGAAGCTTCAGACAATTTTAGAAGTATCACATTAAACACAATTTTATGCAATAATATGATAAACTACTTATTCTTGTATTTTTTCAGAATAAGAATCCTTCTTTTATTTTTTCACTTTCCATTGTGCTATTTCATTATTCGAGCATATGTCTGAATGCATTTACTATTGTAATTTCATTAGATTAACAATCTCCTTGTACAGGAGATTTTATCATATCCTTAAAAGAAAATTTATGTTTTAACCACTAAACATCATCATATGTTGCTGAAATGGAATAAAATTTCGTGTAATAAATATATTTATACAAATTTAAATTCATTTTATGATGTTATATTCAATTTACACATTCAAAGTTTTTACAATTATCATTTGGAAAATCGATTTGGAAATATTTCTTTAGTAGTTAAAATAAATCCTCATCTATTTCATTAGAAAAAGCATATTAAAAATTAAAATCACCCGAAAATCAGCTATTTTGTTAATAAAATTTTGCGTCAAAATAATACGATTTACTTGAATTTTCATTTTTTTTATATCCTTTAAATTCAGTTGCTGAACAACCATTTAATGAAAGAGAAGAAAAAAGAAATGCATTGGACATTTTTGTAAAGAATGGAAAATTAAAATGCTTTATATAGCTCAAACTGATGCATAAAATTTCCCAATGATTTATTCATTTAACCCTCCACCTACCACATGGGTTCAATGGACCCGACAGGTACATTCAAAATGATTATTCGAACGAAATTTGTTTCATAAAATAAGTTAAATATAAACCACAGAGAACTAAAGTAAATAAATAAGTTAAATAGTTTTAAATAAAAATTCTGGTGTGAAATGTTTCTATCAAGGTTGAGTAAAATTCCCGCAACTTCTATGGTTAATTTCGAAATTCTAATAAATATACTGGCAAATTTTCAAAGCGATCGGATTAATTTAAGATCTCCATTTCGGAAATTTAGCGTCCATAATTTAACACTTAAATCAATTATCCCAATGCGTCATTTTCCTTTCCATGAATGTTAAAATTTAACAAGTTGGAAATTGTACGTCAAACGTGACAAATCAGGTACGTTCGTACTATAACTAGTTTTATTACAAAATTTATTTTATGCGCAGATTTTAATATTATAGATATTAGTTTTATTTTATGAAATTAAGTTTCAATACACTTTTACAAACAATTAATTACAATTCTGTTACATTAAAATGATACTATGTGCAAATATCAAATACAAGACAATATAAAAAAAAAAAAAATCATCGTTACTATTTCAGTGAAATGAATTATATCGTCTGTTATTATGATATGATTAATTTCCGTAATAAAATAAGTATATTTTAAGTTGGCAACATTTTATCTTTTGTTGACATTTACGGAAAATTCCAAAACTTGAAAATCCATATTTAGACTCTTTTTCCATTTAATATCTATTTCTCTTGAAACATCTAACCAAAAAACTGTCGGTAGATTATATGATTGCTATAATTAAACAATTTTAGTATACAAATTCGGTTTTTAAAATCAGTAATACGGAAATAATACGACTCCATCTTAAATATGACGTAATTACCATGGCAACCTAGAATCTATCATGGGATATCATTGGGATATAATGATATCATGGGATATCATTGAATTAATTACGTATGATAGGATTCAATAGAATGAAGAAAACTTTTATTAATATATTTTTAAGTTTTGATTCGATTTTCATAAAATTTGAAATGATTCGACAAAATTCTGCAACGATTATATATATTAAATTTCAAACTATTTGCTTTGGTATTTTTTACGCTGTTAGATGCGGACAGATGGAATGACAAGACGACGACTATAGGTGCTAAGTATTTATATAATTACGAACGCAGCTAAGAATCGTCTGATTTCCCATTGAAAAGCATTATCACTTAAAAGAAAATGTTCTATATTTTTCGAACGAATGAATCAAATTTAACCAAAAACTATACAGCTAATTCCGGGTACCTCGCCAACATACCTACCTAATTACAGATTAAAATAATAAATGCTTTTTTCGGTAGTTATCGCGAGACATACAAACAAACAGACAGACAACAAAAACTTTTGGGGTCTCAACAATAAGCCTCAAGTGACGTTTCGGCAATGAAATCTAACAATCAAGCTGCGCTGTCAAAAGTATAATACATTACCTAATAAATTGTGCATACATCTCTCCTATATCTTGAAATAATACATTTTATATAAGAAATTTGAACTAAAAGGAATGTTTGGTGAAACTTGAAAAGACCATAGTGTGTGGGCAATGATAAACTCGCCAAAAACGAGCTCTTTTTGACAAGCCTCTTTAAGTTTGTTTTGATAAATGTACTCACCCAATTCAATTTTGCCGAAAACTCGAATGCAAGGAATATAATACTTTTGACTGGCCAATCTTGGTGAAAAAACTTTCAAACATTAAAAGTAGAGCAAATCTCTATTATTAAAAGCCAATGTAATAAATAATTATTTATACATTAAACTTCAAGGGCGCTCCACGTTTTTATAATTCTAAATCTAATCCTCTAGATGAATTTTCTGAACAGTATTAATATTTTTTCAATTAAAACAAGTATTTTTCTTTTCTTACGTAATTAATTTTTATGCATTTCTAATAAATTGTAATTTATTTTTAAAAAAATTCTTTTATTTATTTTTATTTTCTGAATTACATTGTAATATACTACACAAACAGATTATCTTGCAAAAAAAAAGCGATATATCATCCAAAAACAACTCGTTGTAAATGGTCACGCCAAGCCATAAAAAGAAGTGATATCTCATGTGAGGGCCTTGTGAAAATCTATCACTATTTATAAATGTTACAAATGCCTCGGAGTGTGGTACAGTATATGAAAACTGTTTGGCGATCTGTAGGCATGTGTAATGTGTGAAAGTTTTAGATAATGCTTTAAAAATATTAGCATGATCATGTACCTTAAAGTATCAAATTTCTGTTTTAGCCCGTTCGTGTCTGGCGTCCTATTAATAAGACATGTCTGCACATTAACTCTTAATTTCTCTTAACAACTATTTTTGTTATCTGCATGTAATAATGATAGTATATGTCTATACATTTATTTTTATGATTTCATTTATGCTTCAGCATTTAGTAATAAAGCAACAAAAAAAGGGGGTTCACTTAAATCCCTTTGCACTGTTGGTGATTCTTTTATTTCAAACATACACTGAGTGGCCAAAAAATTAGAGATACCCACTAAAAAAGAGTTTGTCCACCTTTAGCTCTGATCACAGCCGATATTCTTCTTGGCATGGGCTCAACAAGTTGCTGATACTGTTGCTGAGGAATGTTGGCATGCTGAGATAATGACAGCTGTAAGTTGGATCAGATTGGATGGTGACGTTTCCAAGTTTTGAAGTGCTCTTTCGACTCCGTCCTCCAAATTCTAGTCAAGGGACTGAGCTGACCATGGAAGCAGGTTAAACTCTGATTGATTTTCCTCAAACCAATTTAAGATCAATCGAGCACTGTAGCAAAGTGCATTGTCGTGCTGAAAGTGACCATCTCCATAAGAGAACATTACAGCCATAAACGAGTGTAGGTGATCGGCAAAGATGTTGAAGTAAGCTGTGCTGTTCAGAGTTGTGTCCACAGATATCAAGGGACCCAGTGCATTCCAGAAAAACCTTTCCCACACCATAATTCCACCACCACCAGCCTGAAAAGTTTTCATTTGACAGGAGGTGTGCATGAATTCGTACTCTTTGTGCCATATTCTGCTCCTTCCATCTACATAATGGAGCAGCAAACGAAATTCATTGGACCAGTCTACTTTTTTCCCGTCATCAAGTGACCAATTTCGTCGTTCCTTTACCCACAACAGGCGTCTTTTCCCAGTTTTCTGTGATACCAAACGCAATCTTGATGATCACTTGCTGTTCAAATTCCGTCTTGTTGTGCATTAGGATATGCTTTGTGATGCACCTGCATTGATTTCAGCTGTAATTTGTTGTGTTGATGTCCTTCTGTTGCTGCAGACTGTGCGTGTGCTACTCGCCTTTCACCTCTCTCGTTCACCAGCCTTTTTCGACCAGAGTGGTCCTTATCGCTTGAAGTTTTTTTTATCAACTACCACTCTCTAAACACCCGAGATACTGTTGGGCGACAAAAACCTAAAAGATTCTCCGTTTCAGAGATATCGGCACCAGCTCTTCTTGCACCGACGATCAACCGTCGTTCAAAGTCACTTCAATTTTTCATCTTACCCATTTTTACAGTAACTTTCGTGCTAACTACATCGTACAAAGCTAAGAGTTCCTTGTATGAGCAACTCTGGGTTGTTATATTATTTTATACCACTGTCGGACAGGTTTACTTTCAAATAGTCTTTAAAAAAATTAGAGGGGTGTCTCTAATTTTCTAATTGTTTGGCCACTCAGTGTATGTTTCACTCTTTAAATTCCATATAAATTCCCACTCTTTTCCAAACGAATGATTTATGATTTTAAAAAACTGGAAAGCTATTATGTCTGTTTAATTTTGTTGTAATATGACATTTTCTAAACGTTTTCGAAAATTCTTAGCTTATTGTCATGTTAATTAGAATGCAAAATAACTATATTCGTTAGATTTCAACAAATGATATATTCGTTCAATTTCAGTAAATGACGTATTCGTTAAATTTCAATAAATCTTAGTTTTTGGGATTTGGTTAGCTACTTTTAATTTTTAAATGTATTTTTACCTTAAAAAAACTGGACCTGAAAGGGTTAAAAATAATTTTATGAGAAAACCAGCAAATAATGCATAAAACGTTGTAAGCTGATACATAAAATTGGTTGTAACCATGGTCAGTACTCATTGTGGAAATTGCATTCCTAATTATTTCTAAACCTAATCTCCAATAATATTGTTATGAATTTTGTATATATCTGTAAATATTCCATTTGTTTAAATTTATTTTATTTTATTATTGTGAAAATTGCAGTATTATTAATGTATTTCCTATTGAGCATCATGTAACTCAATGCTAAATGCCTCAGGTGGTTTGCAAGGAAAACAACCTTACAGCATCGGTTTTTATAATGAGTTCTATTGGAAAATCGCCAAGGAATGGGTTTATCGCCAAGTTGGCGATGGTTTTGGCGACTTATTTTTGTCGCCAAATTTGGCGATATATCGCCAAATGTCGCCAAGTTTGCGACGGATTTGGCGACTTTTTGTGCAACCACCCCCCCCCACCTTATACCTGTACATTGGGATCCTTTCTCGCTTAGGTTCTCTATCGAAAGTTAAAGCACTTTCTGGTAATTTCTAGCATCTGAAGGCTCTGGAAAATTCTACAGTTATCTTTAAAGCCTATATAAGGGATCTCCACCAGTTCAGTTCAGTTAGTTGTCTGTCAACTGCGATTGAATTCATATGAGAGGCTTTGCATTGAGAACTGTGTTTCTCGGATCGATTTTGTCGTTGATACGTCGTATTGAACGCATTGTTTCTGTGTGAAATTTTGCTGTGTTTTTATTGAATTTGAAGATTACTGAATATCTTGTAGTTTTCAGAAGATATTAGTGTTCGTATTGCACTGTTTATAGTGAATAAAGCCTTTTGATTGTTCTTATATATTGGCATCAGTCCTTTAGAACCCCGAGCTCATAACATTTGGTGTCAGAAGTGGGATTGAATGCCGATCACCAGAGCAATGGAGGCTGAACTGAAACAATTATTGGAGAAATTAGCTGCGAACCTTGGCGAGTTGAAAGCAGAAATGAAGAAAGATATGTCAGCGATGGATGAGAAAATGAGTGAGATATTTCACTCCTTTCTAGAGAGTGGAAAATTCCACTCTTTAAAGAGTGCATATTTATAAAATTCACTCCTAAAAGAGTGAAAATGCCTCTCACTCTTCCAAAGAGTCAACTTCTCACTCCTTTCAATTTTAGAGTGTATGGAACGTTTCACAGTTGATCAATAAATTCCACTTTCTCAAGTATTCCGAAAAGTTACACAACATTGTGGAATATGTTACATCAGATTTCTGGGTATTATCGGATCAGCAGAAATAATCCTATAGGAAACCCAGGAATGTTACTCAGTAAACGTCAGGAACATTACGCAGATATTTTACAGTGTATAGAGAGATTCATATAGATAGATAGATAGAGATTTATATATATATAGCTAATTCTATGGAACGGATGCTGTGATCTTTATGTTCATGATTTATCATAGCTATATTTTTTTAAATAGACATTTTCTCAGACAACACTTACAACGTATATTGCTACAATTAAAACGATTAACAAACTTTTCTTTGACACTAAATGGTTTTTTCTGCCGTCTGTTATTTAAAAGTTATTAATTTTCTGCCCACCGACATGACTCAATTTCTTTTGACGGTAAGTATTTATCAAATAAAACTATAAATAAACAAAATTCCCCTTTGAAATTGAACTTGATATTAACTTTAAAAAGCATTGTATTTAAAAATAATGTATCACGATAAAAGTTTTAAATCAACTTAACAGACACAGTAATTGGTACAAACTAGGACTGTGAAAGGCCATGGGTATGATTTGTCAAGCTATTTGTCACACACATTTTTTATATGAAAAATTAATATTTTTAAAATTATTATTTAATCATTTATATGTACAATTTGAGTATACCACACTCACACAATATTTCCATTGGAACATTTTTTCAATTACATTGCGATTACATTTTTAATAAATACTCTGTGACATTGTTTTATACGTTTCTAGGAGAATGATCCATAAGCATTTCTGCATTTTTCATTCATATTACACGTTTATTCATCTAAACTCCATTATTCACGAATTGAGGAAGGCAAATAAAATCAATGTGGCAGCATATAACTCTTCTCCTTCGTACACTTTTCTGTGTAAATTTTAGTTTGTTCTTTGCGCATATACGGGAATCTTAACAAAAAAGTCGATTTCATACAATTATTTATTGAGATTGGTGGTTATTTTCCTTCTTTGATGCATAAAGTACGAATAGTGTTGCCAAGTATACTGATTTATGCGGGACGTCACAATTTTCAAAAGTCCAAAGTTCCGTTCCGTCGAACCATTGCACGAGACGTCAAAAAGTCCCAATTTTTCACAATGCATATTTTTTGTTGTTGTTGTTGTTGTTATTGTTGTTCATTTTTTTGTCTTGCTCCATGCTATTTATTTATCTTTATGAAAGTCTTGAACTGTAAAATCTAAGAAAAATAACTAAGAAGTTTCTGTTTATTAAAACTTCGTAGATTTTCGTGTAGAATTTTCTGACAGATTTTTCATTAAGTTTGTATTTTCAAAAAAGTTCACAATATGATTTTAGAATTTAAAAAAATGATTTGTGATAAAAGGGTTTTTTTTTTTTTTCTGCTGCGAAATTGGAAATTTTCTAACTTAACTGAAAAGTCATTTTTATTCCGGCACATATGAAGTTTTCAGGCATTCTTCTTCCAATGACAAAATATCGAAAAGTGTTTTCTTTTCCTCTAGAGCTATAATACATCTTTAGTTAATGTCGACTTTTACCTTACATGTCGACTTTTAGATTACATTTCCATGATAGTCAGGTTACGAAAATCAGTTTAATGTTCCAATTTTGAAAGTATGTTCTGAACGATGCTTTACTTTTTTGGAAAAATGAAAAGAAATAAAAAAAAGTGAATTTGTATTTAAGAGCAGTCTTGAATAAAACTGCAACCATCCAGATTAAATTTTATTATCTAAAGTTCATACTGTATCAAAGTTGAGCGTCACTTGTTATAATATTGTTAATAAGTAGAAAAACTTTACAATGCTTGTGTAAAATACTTAGTTTTGTATATGGCAGTGACTAATGTGATATATTCTTAAATATAGCATTGATTAAGTTTCATTTATGAAGATTGAATTGTTGGTATGAAGTATATATTGTTATTTGTTCGAAGGACTTGGTATGTTTAATTTACCTCTTACTCCCTTAAGGATGGTTTAATTTACATAAGTTTAATATATTAAAAAGGAAAAGTTTTGTATTTTATATCCCGATTTAGAAACAGTTGTCTCGCTTTTCTTTGACACATCTGTTCCGCTATTTTTTGTACAAGACCTGGCAACAGAAAGTGCGAATGAAACTGGAAATCTACCAAAATCAACAACAGGACATGATTTTTATTGCTTTACCTGTTAAAATCTTATTTGTTTAAATTCTAATGTACGAAGAAATCTTTCATATACTCCTTTTCATTGAAGCTACTTAATGCTACTTCTTCTAATGTTCGTGTTATCAAGAAAATAATTCATAACTCGGGTATAATGTATCTAACAAAAACATAACTGTGAAATAAGGGAGCCAAGTTCTGTAACAAAAAATGCCAAGAAAAGAAGTGATATGTAAGTGGGTGCAAAGTTTAAATAAAATTCACTCAAGCGTACCTACTGAAGTATTATAGCATTGTTTAAATTGTTTAAAAATAAAAATTATTAATGGCATATTAATAATAAATCTAGAACTTGGCAAGTTTTTACCTATGAGTCATTTATTTTTATTAATGACATTAATATATCAAAACTTGTTATTTCATGTTTGGAGGCTTTAATTTAAGTGTATTGGGGCTCCTGAAAGGGGTAGAGTCTCTAAAAGTGATGGCCACAAGGACAAGCTTGTTTCTAAGTCAGGCCTTAGTCTGTTTGTATTGAGGTTTCCGAAGTGGGGGAGGGGTCGCTAGAGTGATAATCAAAGAGGAGCGGAAGTGTATCTGCGTGTTTATTTGTTTATCAAATATTTAACAGGAGTCATTTGTTTATAATAATAACAATATTAAAAATTACTATAAAGACATTGTTATTAATATTATCATCATCATTTTATTAAGATATGAAAATGACAGGCATAACATTATTCAAAAACTTGCCAAGTTCTAGATTTATTATTAATATGCTATCAATAATTTTTATTTTTAAACAATTTAAACAATGCTATAATACTTCAGTAGGTACATTTGAGTGAATTTTATTTGAACTTGGCACCCACTTACATATCACTTCTTTTCTTGGCATGTTTTGTTACAGAACTTTGTACAGTTCTATATATACAATATACTTTGATACTTTACTTAATGATTTTTAATGTGGTTACAAGTGACTATTTTATTCACCAGGCAACACTCAATTTAATTTAAAACAAAATATTTGGGTGTCAATTTGCGGCAGAAATCTATATTTTAATACTGCTGTATTAAATGTATGTTTTGAAACGAAATGTATTGATTCGAATTTTTTATTGTTTCTGAAACAACAATAATCATATTTATATAATTTTATGTTTTACCATTATAGACTCATTAACATGTAAATCAACAGTATTCCTATTTACAAATAAAATGAAGCTATCCAAATAACATCAAACAAATAGTATAAAATTTAAACAAACACTAACAAGAAAATCCGGCTAACTTTTATTAATGTAGGTTTTTCGTCTGGTGAATAAAAATATTGGCTCAACCTATAATTAAAAACAACATGCTAATGCACCTTTTGCTTAATTATAACATTTATTTGACACACAGCATATAAACTTGAAAGTAAACAGATAGTAAGTATTCAAATTCGAATTCGTCCACCGTAACTACAGTATAGCAAGAATTTTGCATCTTCAAAACCTTACGTATCCAACAGTTTGAAAGTTCGTGTCGCTATCGAACGACATCGAAATGATACTTGATAGTCCCCTGCAGGCATTATCTATATACTCAGAGGTAATCTGTAGAGTACCTTTATACTCAGCGGCAATCGGTAGAGTATCTTTATACTCAGCGGAAATTGATAGAGTATCCGCAGCACTGACATTGAACGCGACCTGCGGTATACACGGCCGGTGCATGACGTTTAAAACGTCACATGTAGTGGATCATTTTTACAAGGTGATTGGTACAAAACGGGGGGCGCGTCGCTTTACACCAATCACAGTGTAAAAATGATCCACTACATGTGACGTTTTAAACGTCATGCACCAGCCGTATATAACCAGGGCTACACTACATACCGGGCTTGCTCATTTATTATGATGACGTCAAAAAAGGTGGCTGACTAGGAGGAAAGACATACAGCGATTGGCACAAAACGATGGGCGCGTTGCTTTGGACCAATCGCTGGGCGCGGTCAGCCACCATTTGTGACGTTTTGAGAGTGAATGAGCAAGCCCGGTATCTAGTGTTGCCTTGGTATAACGCAGGTCGCGCATTGAGAGTCCATGACACCGCAAGGTTGTCCACAGCTAGACTGCCTAGATCCATGGTAGCCAAACATCCATGATCAATATTTATTTGAATCATAGGAATGATTAACTTGTGTTTACATTTTTAATTCTGGGATTAGATGAATTTCAACTGCGGATGCCTCGAAGTATATACGTTTTTCGATATATGTATTCTCTCAATGTGCTTTTTTTTTTTTCAGAATGTGCCTAAAAAAGTAAATTTTATGCACCATTATTTAAAAAAATATATTCTCTGAAATTAGCCAAAAATGTCTAATCTTTAGGTGATTTTGCTGCATGGTCAACCCGGATTCAACATTTGACACCTTTTTTTTTAAGTTGGCAAATTAAATTTTCGCCTAATAGACGTAATGTTAAAGTAAAAATGGACACCACCAAGTGGGTAATGAATCAATTTTCACATTTTTTTTTATTTCTTATTTTTATAGTCTAAACGAACTTCGTGCCAAATTTTAAGCGTGTAGGTGCAGCAGATATATGAGATCTTTTTTATGAGTGAGTGAGTCAGTGATAAAATTATCGATTATCAGACATTTTCAAATATCATTATCTTGGAAACTAATAATCCGTTATGTGTAAAATTTCGGATTTTGGGTAATTAGGGAGGTCTTACCACACATCTTAAATTACAAGTACGTAGGTCAAATACATTTTCAGTAGTAGAGTGTCGAAATTTGGCGAAAACAGCTCGAAATGGTTCGTGTAATATAACACACTAGTATGTCAGACGAACTTGGCTCACACACTACCGTGTGTCTAGATGCTATTTTTCATATACTTCTGTTATATTTCTGACTTTTACATAGACAGGACTTTAGAATAAAATTAAAGTATGTTACAGAAATTCTCATACAGACGTTGAAAATGTTCATGTTAGGATTTCCTGTTTAGTTATTGTGTAGTATCTGGTAAAACATTTTCCCACAAATTCAAGAATATAATTTTCTTAGTAGAGTAGATTTATTATATGTTTTTAAAATTTTAAGATGTAAAACTAAACTAAACTCTGTGGTGTTTATAATCCATTAATGGCCTACAGTGCCCAACCCTGTTACTGTACCATGAGCTCTGAGGTTTTATACAGAATATGTCCCGATCAAATGATTAATCCAACGAGTAACCCTCAGTTCCCAAGAGAGCTTGGTACACAATTTTAAGATCTAGATAGCCCAAAACTGACTGAGGAAAAGTGTAGCAATCATGCAATAGCGAAAATGAAAAGGAGGCGAACATGAAGTCCAACATAGTCTAAGATCAAGTATATTTATAGATTAATGTCAAAACATTGCTTTACTGTAAATAATATTATCTAAGTTTTAATTTAAGTTAAAAGTATATTTCATCGTATTATTGTAAATAATAACAAAGGTGTTGAAAGTAAATAAAAAAATAAATTGATGAAAAATAATTTTCTAATTAAATTTTTGATAACTTAATTAACAAGTAGAAAATGAAAATAAAACATTTTTATAAAATAAATTTTAATTAAAATTAACAAAATAATGAACGAACTAATAGAAAAATATAATTTACAACATAGTTTAATGGAAACAAAAGATTAAATAATTATCTTTAAAAAATTATGTTGCAATTTTACATCTAGATTAATAAAATCGTGGGCTACCTAAAAACTAGTAAACCTACAGATCAGAGACCTCCACGTCAACTCTACAAATCATTGTTTATTAATCTCACTAATTTTTAATATAATCTGCATAATATTTAATATCATACAATCCTATTTTTTTAAGTTATATGTACATTTATAAGCATATAAGATTTATCGAAGCTTCAGACAATTTTAGAAGTATCACATTAAACACAATTTTATGCAATAATATGATAAACTACTTATTCTTGTATTTTTTCAGAATAAGAATCCTTCTTTTATTTTTTCACTTTCCATTGTGCTATTTCATTATTCGAGCATATGTCTGAATGCATTTACTATTGTAATTTCATTAGATTAACAATCTCCTTGTACAGGAGATTTTATCATATCCTTAAAAGAAAATTTATGTTTTAACCACTAAACATCATCATATGTTGCTGAAATGGAATAAAATTTCGTGTAATAAATATATTTATACAAATTTAAATTCATTTTATGATGTTATATTCAATTTACACATTCAAAGTTTTTACAATTATCATTTGGAAAATCGATTTGGAAATATTTCTTTAGTAGTTAAAATAAATCCTCATCTATTTCATTAGAAAAAGCATATTAAAAATTAAAATCACCCGAAAATCAGCTATTTTGTTAATAAAATTTTGCGTCAAAATAATACGATTTACTTGAATTTTCATTTTTTTTATATCCTTTAAATTCAGTTGCTGAACAACCATTTAATGAAAGAGAAGAAAAAAGAAATGCATTGGACATTTTTGTAAAGAATGAAAAATTAAAATGCTTTATATAGCTCAAACTGATGCATAAAATTTCCCAATGATTTATTCATTTAACCCTCCACCTACCACATGGGTTCAATGGACCCGACAGGTACATTCAAAATGATTATTCGAACGAAATTTGTTTCATAAAATAAGTTAAATATAAACCACAGAGAACTAAAGTAAATAAATAAGTTAAATAGTTTTAAATAAAAATTCTGGTGTGAAATGTTTCTATCAAGGTTGAGTAAAATTCCCGCAACTTCTATGGTTAATTTCGAAATTCTAATAAATATACTGGCAAATTTTCAAAGCGATCGGATTAATTTAAGATCTCCATTTCGGAAATTTAGCGTCCATAATTTAACACTTAAATCAATTATCCCAATGCGTCATTTTCCTTTCCATGAATGTTAAAATTTAACAAGTTGGAAATTGTACGTCAAACGTGACAAATCAGGTACGTTCGTACTATAACTAGTTTTATTACAAAATTTATTTTATGCGCAGATTTTAATATTATAGATATTAGTTTTATTTTATGAAATTAAGTTTCAATACACTTTTACAAACAATTAATTACAATTCTGTTACATTAAAATGATACTATGTGCAAATATCAAATACAAGACAATATAAAAAAAAAAAAATCATCGTTACTATTTCAGTGAAATGAATTATATCGTCTGTTATTATGATATGATTAATTTCCGTAATAAAATAAGTATATTTTAAGTTGGCAACATTTTATCTTTTGTTGACATTTACGGAAAATTCCAAAACTTGAAAATCCATATTTAGACTCTTTTTCCATTTAATATCTATTTCTCTTGAAACATCTAACCAAAAAACTGTCGGTAGATTATATGATTGCTATAATTAAACAATTTTAGTATACAAATTCGGTTTTTAAAATCAGTAATACGGAAATAATACGACTCCATCTTAAATATGACGTAATTACCATGGCAACCTAGAATCTATCATGGGATATCATTGGGATATAATGATATCATGGGATATCATTGAATTAATTACGTATGATAGGATTCAATAGAATGAAGAAAACTTTTATTAATATATTTTTAAGTTTTGATTCGATTTTCATAAAATTTGAAATGATTCGACAAAATTCTGCAACGATTATATATATTAAATTTCAAACTATTTGCTTTGGTATTTTTTACGCTGTTAGATGCGGACAGATGGAATGACAAGACGACGACTATAGGTGCTAAGTATTTATATAATTACGAACGCAGCTAAGAATCGTCTGATTTCCCATTGAAAAGCATTATCACTTAAAAGAAAATGTTCTATATTTTTCGAACGAATGAATCAAATTTAACCAAAAACTATACAGCTAATTCCGGGTACCTCGCCAACATACCTACCTAATTACAGATTAAAATAATAAATGCTTTTTTCGGTAGTTATCGCGAGACATACAAACAAACAGACAGACAACAAAAACTTTTGGGGTCTCAACAATAAGCCTCAAGTGACGTTTCGGCAATGAAATCTAACAATCAAGCTGCGCTGTCAAAAGTATAATACATTACCTAATAAATTGTGCATACATCTCTCCTATATCTTGAAATAATACATTTTATATAAGAAATTTGAACTAAAAGGAATGTTTGGTGAAACTTGAAAAGACCATAGTGTGTGGGCAATGATAAACTCGCCAAAAACGAGCTCTTTTTGACAAGCCTCTTTAAGTTTGTTTTGATAAATGTACTCACCCAATTCAATTTTGCCGAAAACTCGAATGCAAGGAATATAATACTTTTGACTGGCCAATCTTGGTGAAAAAACTTTCAAACATTAAAAGTAGAGCAAATCTCTATTATTAAAAGCCAATGTAATAAATAATTATTTATACATTAAACTTCAAGGGCGCTCCACGTTTTTATAATTCTAAATCTAATCCTCTAGATGAATTTTCTGAACAGTATTAATATTTTTTCAATTAAAACAAGTATTTTTCTTTTCTTACGTAATTAATTTTTATGCATTTCTAATAAATTGTAATTTATTTTAAAAAAAATTCTTTTATTTATTTTTATTTTCTGAATTACATTGTAATATACTACACAAACAGATTATCTTGCAAAAAAAAAGCGATATATCATCCAAAAACAACTCGTTGTAAATGGTCACGCCAAGCCATAAAAAGAAGTGATATCTCATGTGAGGGCCTTGTGAAAATCTATCACTATTTATAAATGTTACAAATGCCTCGGAGTGTGGTACAGTATATGAAAACTGTTTGGCGATCTGTAGGCATGTGTAATGTGTGAAAGTTTTAGATAATGCTTTAAAAATATTAGCATGATCATGTACCTTAAAGTATCAAATTTCTGTTTTAGCCCGTTCGTGTCTGGCGTCCTATTAATAAGACATGTCTGCACATTAACTCTTAATTTCTCTTAACAACTATTTTTGTTATCTGCATGTAATAATGATAGTATATGTCTATACATTTATTTTTATGATTTCATTTATGCTTCAGCATTTAGTAATAAAGCAACAAAAAAAGGGGGTTCACTTAAATCCCTTTGCACTGTTGGTGATTCTTTTATTTCAAACATACACTGAGTGGCCAAAAAATTAGAGATACCCACTAAAAAAGAGTTTGTCCACCTTTAGCTCTGATCACAGCCGATATTCTTCTTGGCATGGGCTCAACAAGTTGCTGATACTGTTGCTGAGGAATGTTGGCATGCTGAGATAATGACAGCTGTAAGTTGGATCAGATTGGATGGTGACGTTTCCAAGTTTTGAAGTGCTCTTTCGACTCCGTCCTCCAAATTCTAGTCAAGGGACTGAGCTGACCATGGAAGCAGGTTAAACTCTGATTGATTTTCCTCAAACCAATTTAAGATCAATCGAGCACTGTAGCAAAGTGCATTGTCGTGCTGAAAGTGACCATCTCCATAAGAGAACATTACAGCCATAAACGAGTGTAGGTGATCGGCAAAGATGTTGAAGTAAGCTGTGCTGTTCAGAGTTGTGTCCACAGATATCAAGGGACCCAGTGCATTCCAGAAAAACCTTTCCCACACCATAATTCCACCACCACCAGCCTGAAAAGTTTTCATTTGACAGGAGGTGTGCATGAATTCGTACTCTTTGTGCCATATTCTGCTCCTTCCATCTACATAATGGAGCAGCAAACGAAATTCATTGGACCAGTCTACTTTTTTCCCGTCATCAAGTGACCAATTTCGTCGTTCCTTTACCCACAACAGGCGTCTTTTCCCAGTTTTCTGTGATACCAAACGCAATCTTGATGATCACTTGCTGTTCAAATTCCGTCTTGTTGTGCATTAGGATATGCTTTGTGATGCACCTGCATTGATTTCAGCTGTAATTTGTTGTGTTGATGTCCTTCTGTTGCTGCAGACTGTGCGTGTGCTACTCGCCTTTCACCTCTCTCGTTCACCAGCCTTTTTCGACCAGAGTGGTCCTTATCGCTTGAAGTTTTTTTTATCAACTACCACTCTCTAAACACCCGAGATACTGTTGGGCGACAAAAACCTAAAAGATTCTCCGTTTCAGAGATATCGGCACCAGCTCTTCTTGCACCGACGATCAACCGTCGTTCAAAGTCACTTCAATTTTTCATCTTACCCATTTTTACAGTAACTTTCGTGCTAACTACATCGTACAAAGCTAAGAGTTCCTTGTATGAGCAACTCTGGGTTGTTATATTATTTTATACCACTGTCGGACAGGTTTACTTTCAAATAGTCTTTAAAAAAATTAGAGGGGTGTCTCTAATTTTCTAATTGTTTGGCCACTCAGTGTATGTTTCACTCTTTAAATTCCATATAAATTCCCACTCTTTTCCAAACGAATGATTTATGATTTTAAAAAACTGGAAAGCTATTATGTCTGTTTAATTTTGTTGTAATATGACATTTTCTAAACGTTTTCGAAAATTCTTAGCTTATTGTCATGTTAATTAGAATGCAAAATAACTATATTCGTTAGATTTCAACAAATGATATATTCGTTCAATTTCAGTAAATGACGTATTCGTTAAATTTCAATAAATCTTAGTTTTTGGGATTTGGTTAGCTACTTTTAATTTTTAAATGTATTTTTACCTTAAAAAAACTGGACCTGAAAGGGTTAAAAATAATTTTATGAGAAAACCAGCAAATAATGCATAAAACGTTGTAAGCTGATACATAAAATTGGTTGTAACCATGGTCAGTACTCATTGTGGAAATTGCATTCCTAATTATTTCTAAACCTAATCTCCAATAATATTGTTATGAATTTTGTATATATCTGTAAATATTCCATTTGTTTAAATTTATTTTATTTTATTATTGTGAAAATTGCAGTATTATTAATGTATTTCCTATTGAGCATCATGTAACTCAATGCTAAATGCCTCAGGTGGTTTGCAAGGAAAACAACCTTACAGCATCGGTTTTTATAATGAGTTCTATTGGAAAATCGCCAAGGAATGGGTTTATCCCCAAGTTGGCGATGGTTTTGGCGACTTATTTTTGTCGCCAAATTTGGCGATATATCGCCAAATGTCGCCAAGTTGGCGACGGATTTGGCGACTTTTTGTGCAACCACCCCCCCCCCACCTTATACCTGTACATTGGGATCCTTTCTCGCTTAGGTTCTCTATCGAAAGTTAAAGCACTTTCTGGTAATTTCTAGCATCTGAAGGCTCTGGAAAATTCTACAGTTATCTTTAAAGCCTATATAAGGGATCTCCACCAGTTCAGTTCAGTTAGTTGTCTGTCAACTGCGATTGAATTCATATGAGAGGCTTTGCATTGAGAACTGTGTTTCTCGGATCGATTTTGTCGTTGATACGTCGTATTGAACGCATTGTTTCTGTGTGAAATTTTGCTGTGTTTTTATTGAATTTGAAGATTACTGAATATCTTGTAGTTTTCAGAAGATATTAGTGTTCGTATTGCACTGTTTATAGTGAATAAAGCCTTTTGATTGTTCTTATATATTGGCATCAGTCCTTTAGAACCCCGAGCTCATAACATTTGGTGTCAGAAGTGGGATTGAATGCCGATCACCAGAGCAATGGAGGCTGAACTGAAACAATTATTGGAGAAATTAGCTGCGAACCTTGGCGAGTTGAAAGCAGAAATGAAGAAAGATATGTCAGCGATGGATGAGAAAATGAGTGAGATATTTCACTCCTTTCTAGAGAGTGGAAAATTCCACTCTTTAAAGAGTGCATATTTATAAAATTCACTCCTAAAAGAGTGAAAATGCCTCTCACTCTTCCAAAGAGTCAACTTCTCACTCCTTTCAATTTTAGAGTGTATGGAACGTTTCACAGTTGATCAATAAATTCCACTTTCTCAAGTATTCCGAAAAGTTACACAACATTGTGGAATATGTTACATCAGATTTCTGGGTATTATCGGATCAGCAGAAATAATCCTATAGGAAACCCAGGAATGTTACTCAGTAAACGTCAGGAACATTACGCAGATATTTTACAGTGTATAGAGAGATTCATATAGATAGATAGATAGAGATTTATATATATATAGCTAATTCTATGGAACGGATGCTGTGATCTTTATGTTCATGATTTATCATAGCTACATTTTTTTAAATAGACATTTTCTCAGACAACACTTACAACGTATATTGCTACAATTAAAACGATTAACAAACTTTTCTTTGACACTAAATGGTTTTTTCTGCCGTCTGTTATTTAAAAGTTATTAATTTTCTGCCCACCGACATGACTCAATTTCTTTTGACGGTAAGTATTTATCAAATAAAACTATAA
Organism: Maratus michaelseni; assembly: GCA_963931845.1. Classification (NCBI taxonomy): domain Eukaryota; kingdom Metazoa; phylum Arthropoda; class Arachnida; order Araneae; family Salticidae; genus Maratus; species Maratus michaelseni. The sequence continues at coordinate 304,475,175 of OZ007586.1, forward strand.
ATAAACAAAATTCCCCTTTGAAATTGAACTTGATATTAACTTTAAAAAGCATTGTATTTAAAAATAATGTATCACGATAAAAGTTTTAAATCAACTTAACAGACACAGTAATTGGTACAAACTAGGACTGTGAAAGGCCATGGGTATGATTTGTCAAGCTATTTGTCACACACATTTTTTATATGAAAAATTAATATTTTTAAAATTATTATTTAATCATTTATATGTACAATTTGAGTATACCACACTCACACAATATTTCCATTGGAACATTTTTTCAATTACATTGCGATTACATTTTTAATAAATACTCTGTGACATTGTTTTATACGTTTCTAGGAGAATGATCCATAAGCATTTCTGCATTTTTCATTCATATTACACGTTTATTCATCTAAACTCCATTATTCACGAATTGAGGAAGGCAAATAAAATCAATGTGGCAGCATATAACTCTTCTCCTTCGTACACTTTTCTGTGTAAATTTTAGTTTGTTCTTTGCGCATATACGGGAATCTTAACAAAAAAGTCGATTTCATACAATTATTTATTGAGATTGGTGGTTATTTTCCTTCTTTGATGCATAAAGTACGAATAGTGTTGCCAAGTATACTGATTTATGCGGGACGTCACAATTTTCAAAAGTCCAAAGTTCCGTTCCGTCGAACCATTGCACGAGACGTCAAAAAGTCCCAATTTTTCACAATGCATATTTTTTGTTGTTGTTGTTGTTGTTATTGTTGTTCATTTTTTTGTCTTGCTCCATGCTATTTATTTATCTTTATGAAAGTCTTGAACTGTAAAATCTAAGAAAAATAACTAAGAAGTTTCTGTTTATTAAAACTTCGTAGATTTTCGTGTAGAATTTTCTGACAGATTTTTCATTAAGTTTGTATTTTCAAAAAAGTTCACAATATGATTTTAGAATTTAAAAAAATGATTTGTGATAAAAGGGTTTTTTTTTTTTTTCTGCTGCGAAATTGGAAATTTTCTAACTTAACTGAAAAGTCATTTTTATTCCGGCACATATGAAGTTTTCAGGCATTCTTCTTCCAATGACAAAATATCGAAAAGTGTTTTCTTTTCCTCTAGAGCTATAATACATCTTTAGTTAATGTCGACTTTTACCTTACATGTCGACTTTTAGATTACATTTCCATGATAGTCAGGTTACGAAAATCAGTTTAATGTTCCAATTTTGAAAGTATGTTCTGAACGATGCTTTACTTTTTTGGAAAAATGAAAAGAAATAAAAAAAAGTGAATTTGTATTTAAGAGCAGTCTTGAATAAAACTGCAACCATCCAGATTAAATTTTATTATCTAAAGTTCATACTGTATCAAAGTTGAGCGTCACTTGTTATAATATTGTTAATAAGTAGAAAAACTTTACAATGCTTGTGTAAAATACTTAGTTTTGTATATGGCAGTGACTAATGTGATATATTCTTAAATATAGCATTGATTAAGTTTCATTTATGAAGATTGAATTGTTGGTATGAAGTATATATTGTTATTTGTTCGAAGGACTTGGTATGTTTAATTTACCTCTTACTCCCTTAAGGATGGTTTAATTTACATAAGTTTAATATATTAAAAAGGAAAAGTTTTGTATTTTATATCCCGATTTAGAAACAGTTGTCTCGCTTTTCTTTGACACATCTGTTCCGCTATTTTTTGTACAAGACCTGGCAACAGAAAGTGCGAATGAAACTGGAAATCTACCAAAATCAACAACAGGACATGATTTTTATTGCTTTACCTGTTAAAATCTTATTTGTTTAAATTCTAATGTACGAAGAAATCTTTCATATACTCCTTTTCATTGAAGCTACTTAATGCTACTTCTTCTAATGTTCGTGTTATCAAGAAAATAATTCATAACTCGGGTATAATGTATCTAACAAAAACATAACTGTGAAATAAGGGAGCCAAGTTCTGTAACAAAAAATGCCAAGAAAAGAAGTGATATGTAAGTGGGTGCAAAGTTTAAATAAAATTCACTCAAGCGTACCTACTGAAGTATTATAGCATTGTTTAAATTGTTTAAAAATAAAAATTATTAATGGCATATTAATAATAAATCTAGAACTTGGCAAGTTTTTACCTATGAGTCATTTATTTTTATTAATGACATTAATATATCAAAACTTGTTATTTCATGTTTGGAGGCTTTAATTTAAGTGTATTGGGGCTCCTGAAAGGGGTAGAGTCTCTAAAAGTGATGGCCACAAGGACAAGCTTGTTTCTAAGTCAGGCCTTAGTCTGTTTGTATTGAGGTTTCCGAAGTGGGGGAGGGGTCGCTAGAGTGATAATCAAAGAGGAGCGGAAGTGTATCTGCGTGTTTATTTGTTTATCAAATATTTAACAGGAGTCATTTGTTTATAATAATAACAATATTAAAAATTACTATAAAGACATTGTTATTAATATTATCATCATCATTTTATTAAGATATGAAAATGACAGGCATAACATTATTCAAAAACTTGCCAAGTTCTAGATTTATTATTAATATGCTATCAATAATTTTTATTTTTAAACAATTTAAACAATGCTATAATACTTCAGTAGGTACATTTGAGTGAATTTTATTTGAACTTGGCACCCACTTACATATCACTTCTTTTCTTGGCATGTTTTGTTACAGAACTTTGTACAGTTCTATATATACAATATACTTTGATACTTTACTTAATGATTTTTAATGTGGTTACAAGTGACTATTTTATTCACCAGGCAACACTCAATTTAATTTAAAACAAAATATTTGGGTGTCAATTTGCGGCAGAAATCTATATTTTAATACTGCTGTATTAAATGTATGTTTTGAAACGAAATGTATTGATTCGAATTTTTTATTGTTTCTGAAACAACAATAATCATATTTATATAATTTTATGTTTTACCATTATAGACTCATTAACATGTAAATCAACAGTATTCCTATTTACAAATAAAATGAAGCTATCCAAATAACATCAAACAAATAGTATAAAATTTAAACAAACACTAACAAGAAAATCCGGCTAACTTTTATTAATGTAGGTTTTTCGTCTGGTGAATAAAAATATTGGCTCAACCTATAATTAAAAACAACATGCTAATGCACCTTTTGCTTAATTATAACATTTATTTGACACACAGCATATAAACTTGAAAGTAAACAGATAGTAAGTATTCAAATTCGAATTCGTCCACCGTAACTACAGTATAGCAAGAATTTTGCATCTTCAAAACCTTACGTATCCAACAGTTTGAAAGTTCGTGTCGCTATCGAACGACATCGAAATGATACTTGATAGTCCCCTGCAGGCATTATCTATATACTCAGAGGTAATCTGTAGAGTACCTTTATACTCAGCGGCAATCGGTAGAGTATCTTTATACTCAGCGGAAATTGATAGAGTATCCGCAGCACTGACATTGAACGCGACCTGCGGTATACACGGCCGGTGCATGACGTTTAAAACGTCACATGTAGTGGATCATTTTTACAAGGTGATTGGTACAAAACGGGGGGCGCGTCGCTTTACACCAATCACAGTGTAAAAATGATCCACTACATGTGACGTTTTAAACGTCATGCACCAGCCGTATATAACCAGGGCTACACTACATACCGGGCTTGCTCATTTATTATGATGACGTCAAAAAAGGTGGCTGACTAGGAGGAAAGACATACAGCGATTGGCACAAAACGATGGGCGCGTTGCTTTGGACCAATCGCTGGGCGCGGTCAGCCACCATTTGTGACGTTTTGAGAGTGAATGAGCAAGCCCGGTATCTAGTGTTGCCTTGGTATAACGCAGGTCGCGCATTGAGAGTCCATGACACCGCAAGGTTGTCCACAGCTAGACTGCCTAGATCCATGGTAGCCAAACATCCATGATCAATATTTATTTGAATCATAGGAATGATTAACTTGTGTTTACATTTTTAATTCTGGGATTAGATGAATTTCAACTGCGGATGCCTCGAAGTATATACGTTTTTCGATATATGTATTCTCTCAATGTGTTTTTTTTTTTTCAGAATGTGCCTAAAAAAGTAAATTTTATGCACCATTATTTAAAAAAATATATTCTCTGAAATTAGCCAAAAATGTCTAATCTTTAGGTGATTTTGCTGCATGGTCAACCCGGATTCAACATTTGACACCTTTTTTTTTAAGTTGGCAAATTAAATTTTCGCCTAATAGACGTAATGTTAAAGTAAAAATGGACACCACCAAGTGGGTAATGAATCAATTTTCACATTTTTTTTTATTTCTTATTTTTATAGTCTAAACGAACTTCGTGCCAAATTTTAAGCGTGTAGGTGCAGCAGATATATGAGATCTTTTTTATGAGTGAGTGAGTCAGTGATAAAATTATCGATTATCAGACATTTTCAAATATCATTATCTTGGAAACTAATAATCCGTTATGTGTAAAATTTCGGATTTTGGGTAATTAGGGAGGTCTTACCACACATCTTAAATTACAAGTACGTAGGTCAAATACATTTTCAGTAGTAGAGTGTCGAAATTTGGCGAAAACAGCTCGAAATGGTTCGTGTAATATAACACACTAGTATGTCAGACGAACTTGGCTCACACACTACCGTGTGTCTAGATGCTATTTTTCATATACTTCTGTTATATTTCTGACTTTTACATAGACAGGACTTTAGAATAAAATTAAAGTATGTTACAGAAATTCTCATACAGACGTTGAAAATGTTCATGTTAGGATTTCCTGTTTAGTTATTGTGTAGTATCTGGTAAAACATTTTCCCACAAATTCAAGAATATAATTTTCTTAGTAGAGTAGATTTATTATATGTTTTTAAAATTTTAAGATGTAAAACTAAACTAAACTCTGTGGTGTTTATAATCCATTAATGGCCTACAGTGCCCAACCCTGTTACTGTACCATGAGCTCTGAGGTTTTATACAGAATATGTCCCGATCAAATGATTAATCCAACGAGTAACCCTCAGTTCCCAAGAGAGCTTGGTACACAATTTTAAGATCTAGATAGCCCAAAACTGACTGAGGAAAAGTGTAGCAATCATGCAATAGCGAAAATGAAAAGGAGGCGAACATGAAGTCCAACATAGTCTAAGATCAAGTATATTTATAGATTAATGTCAAAACATTGCTTTACTGTAAATAATATTATCTAAGTTTTAATTTAAGTTAAAAGTATATTTCATCGTATTATTGTAAATAATAACAAAGGTGTTGAAAGTAAATAAAAAAATAAATTGATGAAAAATAATTTTCTAATTAAATTTTTGATAACTTAATTAACAAGTAGAAAATGAAAATAAAACATTTTTATAAAATAAATTTTAATTAAAATTAACAAAATAATGAACGAACTAATAGAAAAATATAATTTACAACATAGTTTAATGGAAACAAAAGATTAAATAATTATCTTTAAAAAATTATGTTGCAATTTTACATCTAGATTAATAAAATCGTGGGCTACCTAAAAACTAGTAAACCTACAGATCAGAGACCTCCACGTCAACTCTACAAATCATTGTTTATTAATCTCACTAATTTTTAATATAATCTGCATAATATTTAATATCATACAATCCTATTTTTTTAAGTTATATGTACATTTATAAGCATATAAGATTTATCGAAGCTTCAGACAATTTTAGAAGTATCACATTAAACACAATTTTATGCAATAATATGATAAACTACTTATTCTTGTATTTTTTCAGAATAAGAATCCTTCTTTTATTTTTTCACTTTCCATTGTGCTATTTCATTATTCGAGCATATGTCTGAATGCATTTACTATTGTAATTTCATTAGATTAACAATCTCCTTGTACAGGAGATTTTATCATATCCTTAAAAGAAAATTTATGTTTTAACCACTAAACATCATCATATGTTGCTGAAATGGAATAAAATTTCGTGTAATAAATATATTTATACAAATTTAAATTCATTTTATGATGTTATATTCAATTTACACATTCAAAGTTTTTACAATTATCATTTGGAAAATCGATTTGGAAATATTTCTTTAGTAGTTAAAATAAATCCTCATCTATTTCATTAGAAAAAGCATATTAAAAATTAAAATCACCCGAAAATCAGCTATTTTGTTAATAAAATTTTGCGTCAAAATAATACGATTTACTTGAATTTTCATTTTTTTTATATCCTTTAAATTCAGTTGCTGAACAACCATTTAATGAAAGAGAAGAAAAAAGAAATGCATTGGACATTTTTGTAAAGAATGGAAAATTAAAATGCTTTATATAGCTCAAACTGATGCATAAAATTTCCCAATGATTTATTCATTTAACCCTCCACCTACCACATGGGTTCAATGGACCCGACAGGTACATTCAAAATGATTATTCGAACGAAATTTGTTTCATAAAATAAGTTAAATATAAACCACAGAGAACTAAAGTAAATAAATAAGTTAAATAGTTTTAAATAAAAATTCTGGTGTGAAATGTTTCTATCAAGGTTGAGTAAAATTCCCGCAACTTCTATGGTTAATTTCGAAATTCTAATAAATATACTGGCAAATTTTCAAAGCGATCGGATTAATTTAAGATCTCCATTTCGGAAATTTAGCGTCCATAATTTAACACTTAAATCAATTATCCCAATGCGTCATTTTCCTTTCCATGAATGTTAAAATTTAACAAGTTGGAAATTGTACGTCAAACGTGACAAATCAGGTACGTTCGTACTATAACTAGTTTTATTACAAAATTTATTTTATGCGCAGATTTTAATATTATAGATATTAGTTTTATTTTATGAAATTAAGTTTCAATACACTTTTACAAACAATTAATTACAATTCTGTTACATTAAAATGATACTATGTGCAAATATCAAATACAAGACAATATAAAAAAAAAAAAATCATCGTTACTATTTCAGTGAAATGAATTATATCGTCTGTTATTATGATATGATTAATTTCCGTAATAAAATAAGTATATTTTAAGTTGGCAACATTTTATCTTTTGTTGACATTTACGGAAAATTCCAAAACTTGAAAATCCATATTTAGACTCTTTTTCCATTTAATATCTATTTCTCTTGAAACATCTAACCAAAAAACTGTCGGTAGATTATATGATTGCTATAATTAAACAATTTTAGTATACAAATTCGGTTTTTAAAATCAGTAATACGGAAATAATACGACTCCATCTTAAATATGACGTAATTACCATGGCAACCTAGAATCTATCATGGGATATCATTGGGATATAATGATATCATGGGATATCATTGAATTAATTACGTATGATAGGATTCAATAGAATGAAGAAAACTTTTATTAATATATTTTTAAGTTTTGATTCGATTTTCATAAAATTTGAAATGATTCGACAAAATTCTGCAACGATTATATATATTAAATTTCAAACTATTTGCTTTGGTATTTTTTACGCTGTTAGATGCGGACAGATGGAATGACAAGACGACGACTATAGGTGCTAAGTATTTATATAATTACGAACGCAGCTAAGAATCGTCTGATTTCCCATTGAAAAGCATTATCACTTAAAAGAAAATGTTCTATATTTTTCGAACGAATGAATCAAATTTAACCAAAAACTATACAGCTAATTCCGGGTACCTCGCCAACATACCTACCTAATTACAGATTAAAATAATAAATGCTTTTTTCGGTAGTTATCGCGAGACATACAAACAAACAGACAGACAACAAAAACTTTTGGGGTCTCAACAATAAGCCTCAAGTGACGTTTCGGCAATGAAATCTAACAATCAAGCTGCGCTGTCAAAAGTATAATACATTACCTAATAAATTGTGCATACATCTCTCCTATATCTTGAAATAATACATTTTATATAAGAAATTTGAACTAAAAGGAATGTTTGGTGAAACTTGAAAAGACCATAGTGTGTGGGCAATGATAAACTCGCCAAAAACGAGCTCTTTTTGACAAGCCTCTTTAAGTTTGTTTTGATAAATGTACTCACCCAATTCAATTTTGCCGAAAACTCGAATGCAAGGAATATAATACTTTTGACTGGCCAATCTTGGTGAAAAAACTTTCAAACATTAAAAGTAGAGCAAATCTCTATTATTAAAAGCCAATGTAATAAATAATTATTTATACATTAAACTTCAAGGGCGCTCCACGTTTTTATAATTCTAAATCCAATCCTCTAGATGAATTTTCTGAACAGTATTAATATTTTTTCAATTAAAACAAGTATTTTTCTTTTCTTACGTAATTAATTTTTATGCATTTCTAATAAATTGTAATTTATTTTAAAAAAAATTCTTTTATTTATTTTTATTTTCTGAATTACATTGTAATATACTACACAAACAGATTATCTTGCAAAAAAAAAGTGATATATCATCCAAAAACAACTCGTTGTAAATGGTCACGCCAAGCCATAAAAAGAAGTGATATCTCATGTGAGGGCCTTGTGAAAATCTATCACTATTTATAAATGTTACAAATGCCTCGGAGTGTGGTACAGTATATGAAAACTGTTTGGCGATCTGTAGGCATGTGTAATGTGTGAAAGTTTTAGATAATGCTTTAAAAATATTAGCATGATCATGTACCTTAAAGTATCAAATTTCTGTTTTAGCCCGTTCGTGTCTGGCGTCCTATTAATAAGACATGTCTGCACATTAACTCTTAATTTCTCTTAACAACTATTTTTGTTATCTGCATGTAATAATGATAGTATATGTCTATACATTTATTTTTATGATTTCATTTATGCTTCAGCATTTAGTAATAAAGCAACAAAAAAAGGGGGTTCACTTAAATCCCTTTGCACTGTTGGTGATTCTTTTATTTCAAACATACACTGAGTGGCCAAAAAATTAGAGATACCCACTAAAAAAGAGTTTGTCCACCTTTAGCTCTGATCACAGCCGATATTCTTCTTGGCATGGGCTCAACAAGTTGCTGATACTGTTGCTGAGGAATGTTGGCATGCTGAGATAATGACAGCTGTAAGTTGGATCAGATTGGATGGTGACGTTTCCAAGTTTTGAAGTGCTCTTTCGACTCCGTCCTCCAAATTCTAGTCAAGGGACTGAGCTGACCATGGAAGCAGGTTAAACTCTGATTGATTTTCCTCAAACCAATTTAAGATCAATCGAGCACTGTAGCAAAGTGCATTGTCGTGCTGAAAGTGACCATCTCCATAAGAGAACATTACAGCCATAAACGAGTGTAGGTGATCGGCAAAGATGTTGAAGTAAGCTGTGCTGTTCAGAGTTGTGTCCACAGATATCAAGGGACCCAGTGCATTCCAGAAAAACCTTTCCCACACCATAATTCCACCACCACCAGCCTGAAAAGTTTTCATTTGACAGGAGGTGTGCATGAATTCGTACTCTTTGTGCCATATTCTGCTCCTTCCATCTACATAATGGAGCAGCAAACGAAATTCATTGGACCAGTCTACTTTTTTCCCGTCATCAAGTGACCAATTTCGTCGTTCCTTTACCCACAACAGGCGTCTTTTCCCAGTTTTCTGTGATACCAAACGCAATCTTGATGATCACTTGCTGTTCAAATTCCGTCTTGTTGTGCATTAGGATATGCTTTGTGATGCACCTGCATTGATTTCAGCTGTAATTTGTTGTGTTGATGTCCTTCTGTTGCTGCAGACTGTGCGTGTGCTACTCGCCTTTCACCTCTCTCGTTCACCAGCCTTTTTCGACCAGAGTGGTCCTTATCGCTTGAAGTTTTTTTTATCAACTACCACTCTCTAAACACCCGAGATACTGTTGGGCGACAAAAACCTAAAAGATTCTCCGTTTCAGAGATATCGGCACCAGCTCTTCTTGCACCGACGATCAACCGTCGTTCAAAGTCACTTCAATTTTTCATCTTACCCATTTTTACAGTAACTTTCGTGCTAACTACATCGTACAAAGCTAAGAGTTCCTTGTATGAGCAACTCTGGGTTGTTATATTATTTTATACCACTGTCGGACAGGTTTACTTTCAAATAGTCTTTAAAAAAATTAGAGGGGTGTCTCTAATTTTCTAATTGTTTGGCCACTCAGTGTATGTTTCACTCTTTAAATTCCATATAAATTCCCACTCTTTTCCAAACGAATGATTTATGATTTTAAAAAACTGGAAAGCTATTATGTCTGTTTAATTTTGTTGTAATATGACATTTTCTAAACGTTTTCGAAAATTCTTAGCTTATTGTCATGTTAATTAGAATGCAAAATAACTATATTCGTTAGATTTCAACAAATGATATATTCGTTCAATTTCAGTAAATGACGTATTCGTTAAATTTCAATAAATCTTAGTTTTTGGGATTTGGTTAGCTACTTTTAATTTTTAAATGTATTTTTACCTTAAAAAAACTGGACCTGAAAGGGTTAAAAATAATTTTATGAGAAAACCAGCAAATAATGCATAAAACGTTGTAAGCTGATACATAAAATTGGTTGTAACCATGGTCAGTACTCATTGTGGAAATTGCATTCCTAATTATTTCTAAACCTAATCTCCAATAATATTGTTATGAATTTTGTATATATCTGTAAATATTCCATTTGTTTAAATTTATTTTATTTTATTATTGTGAAAATTGCAGTATTATTAATGTATTTCCTATTGAGCATCATGTAACTCAATGCTAAATGCCTCAGGTGGTTTGCAAGGAAAACAACCTTACAGCATCGGTTTTTATAATGAGTTCTATTGGAAAATCGCCAAGGAATGGGTTTATCGCCAAGTTGGCGATGGTTTTGGCGACTTATTTTTGTCGCCAAATTTGGCGATATATCGCCAAATGTCGCCAAGTTGGCGACGGATTTGGCGACTTTTTGTGCAACCACCCCCCCCCCACCTTATACCTGTACATTGGGATCCTTTCTCGCTTAGGTTCTCTATCGAAAGTTAAAGCACTTTCTGGTAATTTCTAGCATCTGAAGGCTCTGGAAAATTCTACAGTTATCTTTAAAGCCTATATAAGGGATCTCCACCAGTTCAGTTCAGTTAGTTGTCTGTCAACTGCGATTGAATTCATACGAGAGGCTTTGCATTGAGAACTGTGTTTCTCGGATCGATTTTGTCGTTGATACGTCGTATTGAACGCATTGTTTCTGTGTGAAATTTTGCTGTGTTTTTATTGAATTTGAAGATTACTGAATATCTTGTAGTTTTCAGAAGATATTAGTGTTCGTATTGCACTGTTTATAGTGAATAAAGCCTTTTGATTGTTCTTATATATTGGCATCAGTCCTTTAGAACCCCGAGCTCATAACATTTGGTGTCAGAAGTGGGATTGAATGCCGATCACCAGAGCAATGGAGGCTGAACTGAAACAATTATTGGAGAAATTAGCTGCGAATCAGGCTGAGATGTCAACCAACCTTGGCGAGATGAAAGAAGAAATGAAGAAGGAAATGACTGAGAATCAGGCTGAAATGAAGGAAATGTCGGAAGAAATGAAGAAGGAAATGTCAGCGATAGACGAGAAAATGACTGCAAACCAGGCTGAAATGAAGGAGATGTCAACCAACCTTGGCGAGTTGAAAGAATTAATAGATAATAAAATAACATCTTTAAATGAAAGAATTGACAGCGTGGAAAACAAATTTGAAGGAAGATTTCAAGAAATAGAAGAAAATGTTCAATTGACAGCCAAAACCGTAGAAGAAAGAGTAGAAGAAAAAGTTCAGAAGATCGCCAAGACCGTTGAAGAAAGCATAGAGAATGTAAAAAAAGATTTGGAAAATGTGAAGAAACAAAAGATAACTGCCGAAAACTATCCCGAAGATGTCAAGTATCAAGCTATGCTTCCTCGGGCCTTTATTAAGCTCTCGACCTATGACGGAAAATCCTCATGGCCAGTTTTTAAGACACAATTTGGGATCGTAGCGGACGCCAATGGATGGGATTCCCAGACAAAGGCTTGCCAGTTAGCTGCTTCTCTACGAGCTGATGCTGCCGACGTCCTACAGACTTTGCCTGCAAATGAACCGCTGGATTTTGAAACGCTCGTCAGTGCCTTAGAATTATGCTTTGGCGAGAAATGCATGAAGGAATATAGCAGACTCCAGCTCAAATCTCGACAGCAGAAATCCACTGAATCCCTGCAAGAGCTTGCTACGGATGTCGAGAGACTTTCCCATCTTGCTTATCCTGACTGTCTGACTGAAATTAGAGAAAGCTTAGCTCTACAGCATTTTATCGATGGTGTGCGTGACTCTGAGATCCAGACAGCCCTCCGGATTGCAGATCTCAATGATTTAAAAGGGGCTTTGGTTTACGCTCTGAAATTCAAGGCAGCCCAGCAAGCTACTAGGAAAGATCGACACTTTGTGCGAGCAGCCAACCTGCCTGAGACGTCGGATAGAGCTGTGGAGCGCTTACAGCAGCAGATGAATGACATAATGAGAAAGATGAACTCCTTAATGGCCAACAAACCTTACAGGCAGATCAAGTGCTGGAAATGCGGTGGAGAAGGCCATATCCAAATCGACTGCCCAAGACGACCCAGCACCGAAGGTAATATCTCTCCCGCTAACGGAGGAGCAGAAAAACTGATTAATAGTCATCTTGCGGGGCGGAGGTTGCCAGATTTTGAGAAGCCCCATTTTCAAGTATGTGAAATTTCTGCAAGAAGTTGCGGCGAGAACGGAGTTTTTCTAGTCGGAAGTGTGAATGATTTGCCCTGTAATATGATCATCGATACAGGAGCCAATGTGACCATCATTCGGAAAGATCTAGCTCAGCGGCTGAAAGAAAAACTCTTTTGGACCCCGCCGCGTGTTATTCTTCAAACTGTGACCGGAGATAAGATCGATATACATGGAAGAATGACACTGAAAATAAAGTTTGGGAACGCCGCTTATCGCCATACAGTCTACGTGGCCTATATTTCAGACCCTTTCATACTCGGACTGGATTTTTTAAAAGAGCATGGATTTACACTGGACTTTAAGAATAATGAGTTACGCTCTGCTCAAGAAGATGTCACTATTTTCAAACTTGGAAATGAGTCCGGGTCTATTCAACGGATCACAGCCAAGGCAGATGTTATCATCCCTCCTCGGACCGAAATGATGATACCTGGATTAACTGGAAACGAAAGAATTTTCCAGTATGGCTTGACTGGATATCCTGAGAAGAGCCTAAAAGGAGTGCTAATAGCATCAGCGCTGGTAGATCTGTCGAGAGATGTGATACCCGTGAGGATGGCGAATGTGAGTGAAAAGTCTAGAATTATCCAGAAGGGTGAAGTGCTTGCTACCTGTGCTCCAGTCACCTGTGTTTGCAAAGACCCGAGCTTGACGTTGTCGGAGCCGCCTACAAGTTTAACACCTGAAACTGGACGAAATGAGAATTTATCTCCTGAGCAGAGACATGCCGCAGAAAGACTGTTCCAGGAATTTACGGATGTGTTTTCACAAAACGAGAATGATATAGATCGCACTTCTCTGACACGTCATAGAATTGATACTGCCGACCATCCACCGATTAAACAGCATCCAAGACGCTTGCCGTTTGCAAAACAAGAAGAGGTTTCTAAGCTCTTACGAGAGATGCAGGATAGTGACATCATCGAACCGTCATCAAGTCCGTGGGTCTCCCCCATCGTGTTGGTCCGAAAGAAAGATGGCTCCACAAGATTTTGTGTGGATTATCGTAAACTTAACGATATCACGAAGAAGGACAGCTATCCTCTACCAAGAATAGACGACACGCTAGACACTCTTTCAGGACATAATTGGTTTTCCACACTGGATTTGAAGAGTGGATATTGGCAAGTAGAGATCCATCCTGATGACAAAGAGAAGACCGCATTTACTACTGGACAAGGACTTTGGCAATTTAAAGTTATGCCGTTCGGGCTCTGCAATGCACCAGCAACGTTCGAGCGCCTCATGGAGACAGTGTTAAAAGGTCTGACTTTTGAAGCTTGTCTCATCTACCTAGATGACGTCATCATTGGCGGCCGCACGTTTGAAGAACATCTAGAAAATATTCGAAAAGTGTTAACGAGGCTAAGAGCGGCGAATTTAAAGCTGAACCCTTTGAAATGCAAGTTCTTCCAACGCGAAGTAAATTATCTAGGACACATCATTTCAGCTGAAGGTGTTCGAACAGATCCTGAAAAAGTGTCCGCAGTAAAGAACTGGAAACGTCCGGAAAATGTCCATCAGTTGCGAAGCTTTCTGGGACTATGCACTTATTACAGAAAGTTTGTCCAGGGGTTCTCCAACATCGCAAGACCATTGCATAGGCTCACTGAAAGCAAGCAGAAGTTTCTATGGACACAAGAATGCGAGAATTCCTTCCAGCGGCTGAAAGAAGCTCTCACATCCTCTCCAGTCCTTACCTATCCGCACCCCGAGAGACAGTTCATTGTGGACACGGATGCCAGTCATGAAAGTGTCGGCGCTATACTTTTCCAAGAAATAGATGGCCAAGAACGAGTCGTAGCATACTGGAGCAAATGTTTATCGAAACCAGAGCGGAATTATTGCGTCACTCGTAAGGAGTTATTAGCTATAGTGAAAGCCATAGAACACTTCCATCACTATCTCTATGGCAGGAAATTTCTCCTTTGTACTGATCACGCATCCCTAACATGGCTGATGAATTTTAAGAACCCAGAGGGCCAAGTAGCCAGATGGATACAACGGCTCCAGGAATACGACTTTGACATCAGGCATCGCAAAGGCTCATCGCATGGAAACGCCGATGCCCTATCAAGAAGACCGTGTACCGAGAGCTGTCGCTATTGTTCCAGAGCGGAGAGCAAGTATAATCCCGAATATGTCATACGCCAGACGAAGACTTCACTATTGACGCCACCAGATCCCTGGAGTGATGAGAAGATTCGAGAAGATCAAATGGCAGACTCTGAGATCAAACCAATCTTGGAGTTATTGGAATCTTCTAGCACGAAGCCCAGTTGGAAAGACATCTCGACTTACAGTCCTACGACGAAGCAATATTGGGCTCTTTGGAACTCTCTCCACGTCAGGAATGGTGTCCTGTTCCGAAAATTCGAATCGGAAGATGGGAAGACATCTCGGTGGCAGTTGGTATTTCCTCGATCCCGAATACCAGAGGTCCTCAAGGAATTACATGGCAGTCCCACTGGTGGCCATTTTGGAGTCATGAAAACATTACACAGAGTCCGAGAGCGCTTCTTCTGGGGAAAAGCGAGAGCTGGCGTCGAACGATGGTGCAAATCTTGCGATGCATGTGCAGCTCGAAAAGGACCAAAGAAACGTAGCCGAGGAAGACTACATCTCTACAATGTAGGAGCACCTTTCGAACGCATCGCCCTTGACATCCTAGGCCCTCTGCCAAGAAGTGCTGATGGCAACAAATACCTCCTTGTTGTCATGGACTACTTCACGAAATGGCCTGAAGTTTATGCCATCCCTGATCAAGAAGCTTCTACGGTTGCGGATGCCTTGGTACACCAGTGGATATCAAGGTATGGAGTCCCCCTTCAAATGCATTCTGACCAGGGGAGAAATTTCATCTCTGCTGTGATTGAGGGTCTCTGTCAACTTCTCGGAATGGACAAAACTAGGACGACGCCTTTACATCCACAATCGGATGGCATGGTTGAGAGATTTAATCGTACCATCCTCAACAATCTCTCACTGCTAGTCTCAAGAAACCAACAAGACTGGGACCAAAAACTTCCCTTGTTTCTTCTCGCCTATCGCAGCGCCGTCCATGAAACAACCGGCTATTCCCCGTCTCAGATGCTTTTCGGTCGAGATCTTCGTCTACCTTGTGATTTGATTTTTGGTCGCCCTCCAGATGCGCCTTCATCGCCAGAGGGATACGTGCAGAATCTCCAGGCACGATTTGAAGACGTCCACAACTTGGCTCGAGAGCGGATCAATATACAGACGGAGAAGATGAAGACCAGGTACGACACGAAAGCCACGGGACATCAATTCAAAGAAGGTGACAAGGTTTGGTTTTATAATCCGACTCGACGTAAAGGACTTTCTCCCAAACTGCAATCGCACTGGGACGGTCCTTATACAGTCCTAAACAGACTGAACGATGTCGTAATTCGGATCCGAAAGTCACCAAGTTCGAAGCCTAGAGTCGTTCATTACGACAGGCTGGCTCCATACTATGGCCATAGTACTTAGTTCATTGATTGTAAATAGTGTAATGTAAATAATGTAAATTAGTATGACCATGGTCTTGTATATAAATTAATGTAATTATTTTATTTTGCTTAGCATTATCATTATTATTGTTATTATTATTTAAATACTTGTATGTAATAATGTCTATGCTTTAATTTAATTTTATTTTTAAATAAGTGTATATTTTGTATAATTCAGCATTATGAATGTGTTTTGAATAGTATAGCATTTGTTGGTAACGGGTTTGCTTTCCGATCAAAGGTTGAACTGCCCGGGACGTGCAGTCCTTGAGAGGGGGGCAATGTTATGAATTTTTTATATATCTGTAAATATTCCATTTGTTTAAATTTATTTTATTTTATTATTGTGAAAATTGCAGTATTATTAATCTATTTCCTATTGAGCATCATGTAACTCAATGCTAAAGGCCTCAGGTGGTTTGCAAGGAAAATAACCTTACAGCATCGGTTTTTATAATGAGTTCTATTGGAAAATCGCCAAGGAATGGGTTTATCGCCAAGTTGGCGATGGTTTTGGCGACTTATTTTTGTCGCCAAATTTGGCGATATATCGCCAAATGTCGCCAAGTTGGCGACGGATTTGGCGACTTAGGAATATCACTGAAAAATACAAACTGAGACTGAGTACTGACAAGTGTGAGTCAATGCTTTTTGGAAAGTGTCAATTAGAAAACAGAAGACCAATTTTTAAAATTGATAACACTTCTATTACAGTCAAAGATGCAATCACCTATTTGGTATTTATAATTGATGGTAATTTCACATGGATGCAACATTTTGAGGTTATTAGAGAAAATATTAAAAGTTTTGTGGGCTCTATTGCAAGGACGTCAAGGAGAGACAAAGGACTTAAAGCAGACTACAGGAAGATATGGTACTTAACCGTTATTGAGAAACAAATATTATATGGATGCGAGGCGTGTGCTAGAGATATTAAGAAACCGGCAATTAAACGAATCAGTTCATGTCAGAGAACGGGGTTATTCAGTGTAATAAGAGCATATAGAAACACATCTACGGAAGCTCTCTGTGTATTGGCGGGAGTTCCACCAATACATCATAAGATTAAGGCGATTTTGGAGAAATATCAAGTTAGAAATGAAGATACTGAAATTTCCATTCAGAATACTATAATAAATAGGCATAAACTAATGGATAATCTGAGTTCTTATGACTATGTAAATTATACCATACAGTCAAACATACACATTATAAATTCGGTATCAAAAATGGAACAAATAGTCACTGTAGATTTTCCTGTAATCTATACTGATGGATCCAAAATGGATAGTGGAGTAGCTGCTGCATTTACAGTGTTTCACAAGAATAACTATATCTATGAAGAAAAACTTAGATTGCATGATCTTAATACAATTTTTCAGGCGGAGCTGCAAGCCATAAAACAAGCAGTGAAATGGACAGTTTTTAATAGATGTAGTAAAGCAAGGATATACACAGATTCATTGTCATCAGTAATGTCATTACAACAATTATTCCCCAAAAATACAATAATAAGAGATATCTATTTACTTTTATTGGATAATCCATGGATAAAACTTGAACTTGGCTGGATAAAGGCGCATGCGGGTCTGCAAGGAAATGAGATTGCAGATGACTTGGCAAAAAATGCTATTTTAAAAGACGATTACGATGAAAGAATTGATTTAGATTTTTCGGTTTCTGCAATATCGAAATACCTTAAGGATAGAATGAATAAAGAATGGCAAGTTGAATGGTCAGAGTCCACTTTGGGCAGAGACACCTATTTGGTGTTCAAATATGTAAATACAGATTACGTATGTACAAGCCAGGTAGTGCAATATTTCATGACGGGACATGGTTCATTTCCAGTTTTTCTCTTTCGAATAAATAAATCACAATCAGATAAATGCCAATGTGGCATAAAGGGTGATGTTGTTCACTATATCTTTGGAAGATGCCCACTAATGCCGTGCTACTTTGATTTTAATTCAAATAAGACATTGAAAAAAAATCTGCAGGACGTATTTTTGAACTCAAAGAATTATGAAAGATTAAAAATAATTTATAACAAACTTAACAGTCTATATTCATTTATTAAGTATACATTTTGAACGTATTTATCTAACATTAACTTCAAGTATTCTAAAGGTTTTGAGTTGGATAAAGCATGATTTATAGATTGACTGTGACATAGTTGAAGATTTCTGCAATAACGTATATTGGTCATTTAATTGTATTTGGAACTGTTATATTTACTGATGATCTACATGAACATTGTACAGTGATTATTACTATTGTTATAATTATCAACAATCAGTATTATTTGCCTAAAGGAAGAATATTATGTTCTGAATTAAAGTTTTTTGTTGTTTCTTAGCAACGAGGTGGTATAAGTAATACAGTATATAGTGATGACTATCTGTTTTTAGGACATTATTTTCATGAACATTTGCTTTTAAGGACATTTTATTTTTATATACTGAACATTTTGGTGATCTTTACTGATCTTCTTATGCATCATAGTTAAATGAAGTTGTTCAGGCACAATTATCAAAACTTTTGGTAATTTTGATCATTGGAGGAAGAGAGATGGTGGACTGTGATATATTCATGAAATCTTGATGAACATTTGTTTATTTAAAGACATCATATCTTCATGAACATTTGTTTTTTAAAGACAATATATCTTTTCATAGTGAACTTTTTGGTGAACTTCAGTATAATTTTTCTGTTATTCATAGTTAGTTTAGTAGTACAGTAAGCTACTGTGATGATAGTTGATGTAATATTTAGTTAATTTATTGATAATTTAGTTTTAGTTTACTATTTAAAAGCAGGCATGTTGCCAACTTTGCTTTTGATTTGTCCCAGTGTGGGATGATTTGTGAATATTATCTTGAAAAAACGCCGCTGATCAAGCTTGATTCCTTGCGGAATCGCTGGATGGTTGGGGGGGGGGGAGTTTCCGCCAGGACATTTTCACTATAAACCTCGCGGTTAGTGTCCTAGCTGGTTGTTCTTGTGCAACCACCCCCCCCCCCCTTATACCTGTACATTGGGATCCTTTCTCGCTTAGGTTCTCTATCGAAAGTTAAAGCACTTTCTGGTAATTTCTAGCATCTGAAGGCTCTGGAAAATTCTACAGTTATCTTTAAAGCCTATATAAGGGACCTCCACCAGTTCAGTTCAGTTAGTTGTCTGTCAACTTCGATTGAATTCATACGAGAGGCTTTGCATTGAGAACTGTGTTTCTCGGATCGATTTTGTCGTTGATACGTCGTATTGAACGCATTGTTTCTGTGTGAAATTTTGCTGTGTTTTTATTGAATTTGAAGATTACTGAATATATTGTAGTTTTCAGAAGATATTAGTGTTCGTATTGCACTGTTTATAGTGAATAAAGCCTTTTGATTGTTCTTATATATTGGCATCAGTCCTTTAGAACCCCGAGCTCACAACAACATATTTACTGATTCATCACTAGTTCACTCGTTACAGCTTAAATGTATATTGTATGGTGCACCGACATTAATCTCCATGTTATTTTTAATTATTTTGGTTTCATTTTTACAAGCGCAAAACGCATACCTAAAGTATTCTTCCAATATACAATGCATATCCCTTTCATTAGAGTTCCTTAAGGCTGCTCGTCAGTAAACTTCCCGATTCCCCTCGTTAATGTTAATCCTATGGACGTAGGATGCATTCATATATTTAAAATATCTCCTCAGGAAATTAATATTTTTAACTTCTGTTTTCTGTGTACTGTTCTTAAAATATGTCTTTTTTTTTTTTAGTTATCAAAATATTTCTTAAATATGTGCTTAATGTATAATTTTATGTGTTAAATTCTAAGCGAAACTGAATAAGATTTTAACAATTCACATGAAATCAGGTATATATTTCAGAAAAATTTTGACAACTAAGAAAAAAAAAGAGACATTCTTTAAGAACAGTACAAAGAAAACAGAAGTTAAAAATATTAATTTCATCAGGCGATATTTTAAAAATACGAATGCACCCTACGCCCATAGTATTAACATTAGCGAGGGGAATCGGGAAGTTTACTGATAAGCAGCCTTAAGAGAGAGATTAGACAGTGGCGAAATATCCGCCATTTTTTTTTTTTTCAAACACAGATAGATCGCCATTGAACACAATATATTTTCCTTAGCGTCTAACATTTTTTATTCTATTAAAATAATGGAAAATTCGTTTTAAATGCCTTCAGAGAGCGATTCAGAACATAAATATAAGTGCTTTTTCACTTTAGTGAATAAGAATTCTTAGAAAATGCATTTTTATCAATGTCCAATCTCTCACTTATGTATGATCTCTACCTTACATACGCTACACATGCCTGCCTGCATGTAGACAAGCAGTTTTCATCTACTGTACCCATATAACTAGGAACAACTTATGTTCCTAGTTTTATGACTGTACCATACTCCGAGAAATTTGCAAAAATTATGAAAAGTGATAGATTTCACACGGCACTCACATGAGATATCACTTCTTTTTATGGGGGACGTTTTAAGTTTATGTCTTTACGAGACCATTTACAATGCCTTGTCTTTTAATCCGGGCTGATTAGGCCTAAGAAACTCAAATATAATACCAAAAATAGGAGTTACTATTTGAAAAAACAAAGTTGGTACAAGTTTTAATATGCACTTTTTAAAATCATTCCTATTGTTAGTTTTCGAAATATAGAGAATTTTTACTTTTCGGCAGTATAAGGGGACCGCCTCCTGTTATCGTTTGCATCCATAGAAAAACAAATTGTAGAAAATAACTATTTACGACATATCTCAAGAACTAATGCATGGAATTTGATAAAACTTTAGATTCAGTTAGACCTTGATATAAATTGGCGCTGATTCGTTTTTGGTGTATGTGAAGCCTATATGAGATAGAAGAAATTTTGGGATTTGCACATTCGACTAGTTACTTTTTTATTTGTTAAAGCAGGGAGAAAGATTTTCTAAATATAATAAAGATGTGAAAAGGGAACTTGCCTATAACGGAATCCTATCTTCAACCGCAAATTTCCACCTCCCTGCGGAAGGAAAGCATATATAATTATACTTTTTAAGATGGAAACTTGTTTAAAACGGAATTTTCCCTGTCCCTAACGATTCCTTTTTCACAGGCTTTAATGAATAATTTAATAAATTATAATCCGTTATTATAATTAGGTCTCGGGAAATTTTTCTTTCGTTAAACTCGGGTCGGCGGTGTCCAGTGTTACTTTTTTTTACTACCTAGGGCTTTACGGCTACTACGGCTGATTCTTTCTATACTTGAGGAACGTGGAAGTTGACAGTACACAATATACTGTAAACATTATACCTCCGCGAGAAGAAGTAGTGCGCTGCCTATTTTAATAAAATATCTCTCTGTATATGTTTTTTTTTTTTTTTTTTAATCTTTAAATAAAGAAACGATGAACCACTTAAATAAAGAAACGATGGACCACTTAAATAAAAGTAATTTAAGTTAAAATGTGCCACTATTATGATATATATATATTAATATTTTATAAAGAATGTATCTATTCGCTTGGCGGAATTTTGGCGAAAGACGGGGACAGGTTGAAGAGAAACTGCAAACCTAATGATGATAATTTCACCCCACTTCCGTCAAGTTTCAGATAATTACATTAAGATAGTGGTTTTAAATGCACAAGCGCCCCACCAGTGGCTGAGAGGTTCTGCTCTTGAAGCTGGTAGACGGGAGGTGCTGGGTTCGATCCCAATCGCTCCCGTCGGCCTAATCGTTCGGAGTTTTCGTGGTTTTCTTCGAGCCGTGGATTTATCCATGCGTAAATACGAGTTAGGTTCCCTTAGAAAGACCCCCACGAAGGGCACTCCCCCCGGGCCTATATCCCATGTGTAGATAATTGGCCGTCAATAATCAACCCAACCCAACCCTAAATGCACAAGCAAAAATGTTTGTGAATATGAACTTTTCGGGAAATTTTATCTGAAATACATACCAAGCATGCCAATAATATATTTAAAATAACAACAAAAAAAACTTTTGAAAATTAAATGAATGGAAATGTGTTCTCAAATGAAGTGCTTAACAACGCGAAACTTTCAGACACATTTCTGAATCATTTTTAAACGCAAAGAGAACGGCGGGAGTCTAGTGAGAGAAAATTGGCCCCATCCTGCGTCGAGGTGGCTTTTTTTCTAAAAATAATTTTTATATTGTACATTTCTTTACGGCTGTCCAGAGGAGTTACATTATGAGTGTTTATTTAATTGTTTCCAAGTGATCATTAGTACTGTTCCAGAAATACATAGCATTTAGTTATTTAAAGGATTTTGGCATGAACCTAACATCTCGAAAATTTTCTATATTTTTTCCCCTTTTTTTAATGACGTTATAAAATAAATGAAATTCTAAAAATAATAATATTATTATTAACTTTTTATTCTAGTAATCAGTTCTGTTTTTTTTTTTTTTTTTTTTTTTTTTTTTTTTTTTTTTTTTTATCACAAATTGTTGATTTAATGCAGATTTTTTTTTTTTTTTCAAAAAAAAAGAAAAGGAAAAGGAAAAGAAAAAGAGAAATATTTGCAATAGCTATTTGACACCTTTATTATTTTTCACAACTATTGATACATTCTCATTAAAGAAACTTATGAGTAGAATTATTTGATATAAGTCATGTGTATTTGACTTCATTGGTGAATTGAAGAGGTTGCCCGGGTGATAAATCACCCCCTCCCCCCTTTCCACCTGAGCTTCAAAAATCCCTCCCAAAGAAAATATCCGAATTCAATATTATTCGGTTTAGAACGTACTTAGTACAATTCATTGCGTGCCTCGGTAGCGCGGTAGGCAGCGCGTCAGTCTCATAATCGCTCTACCTGAGTAATCTGAAGGTCGTGAGTTCGATCCTCACCCGGGGCAAGTGTATTTTTGTATTATTCATGCCTTGTTTTTTCCTTTTTATATTATTCATCTAGAAGTTAGACTAGCAGCACAGGGATTTTAAACGTTACCATTCATAAAGTAGGTGTAGATGGATATTTTTAGGGAGCCACAAAAGACTCGGCGAGTAACCCATATTTTCAACTATTTAATAAAACACCCCTAGGTGTAAATATTCGTATTCATATCAATAAAAACCATCGAAAATAAAATATTGTGGGAAAACATATACGCAATTTAGTTACTTAACTTTTTGTTTATTGTGAATGCTATTGTATTAATTACATAAATATTGTTCAAAAATATACCAAATATAGACCATTTAATTTTACTATAAAATATATACTTGACACAAATAAATAAATCTGTAAATAGTTTAACATATTAAATTTTGATTTAATATTTCATTTTAATTAAATAAATAAAATTACTTCCTTCTGCTCTCTTTTCCACTCCTTCTCCTTTCTTAAGTTTTAGGTGTGTGTGTGGGGGGGGGGGGTCGTTTTTATTCCTAAACTGTTCAATCACATCAGACTTATATTTCCCCAATTTCCAATATATTTTACACCACCCCTTAAACTTTTCGCCCCTTGATGATGTGACCAATGATTTTGCCAACATGATAGTACGAAATAAAAAATATTGTTTCAAGATCAGGGCTTGACAAATATGGTCGCCAGGTCGCCTCTGGCGACCAAGTTATTGAACCTGGCAGGGTTTTTTTTTTTTTTTTTTTTTTTTCCTGTACAAAAAAGAAATTAACTTAGAAATTATATTCAAACAAAAAATATTTTAAACTTTTATTTTAATTTAGAAAAAATAAGTTCATCAAATGCAAATTTTAAAATAATAAAATCAGAAATATTTGACTGACTTTGGCAGAAAAATAGGCAAAAGATTGTTTTCCAGTTTTACTATTTCATCGATGCCTCCCTCAACAGATATAGATTTTGTAGCACTCAACTATGCGGACATTCACATAGGCAATCAGCATTTCCCAATCATGACAGATTATTCAGCCTTTACAGTATTTCTTTTTTTTTTTTTTTTCAGACATGCATAATTTTGATGTCTCATTAGAAAACATCGTTTATGTTATCTTTCTAAATTATATACTATTCTATTATTTAACTAATAATTCTAAACTATGCTTGTTATTACTCTTTCTCAATTAATTGATAAAAAAAACTTTAGTGCTTTTCGAAAATCAATGACGGGATAAAGAGAAGATATTTTTTACTGGCGACTATAATTTTTTGCTGGCTACCAGATTTTATAAAATTTGTAAAGCCCTGTTCAAGATATATAATGTATTCTCTTTCATTATTGCATGAATGTCTATGATTAGTGATTTCCCAATGATACCCCCTTTTTCTTTCTACTTTTCGAAAATATCCATATCTATCTTATTAATTTTGTTTTAACCACATTAAACATATAATAAATAATTCCCGAACAATAATCTTGTTTTGATTTTTTATGGAGGTGAAAAGGGAATTTGACATGCGAATTAATTTAGATTCTAGTTACACATTGAATAATTTTGCATTGTTAATTTCAGATTTAAAACTAGGCATTTCGAACAGGTTACAAAATTAGAATCAGTTTATTTTATTAAGCTAAGCAGAATTCTTTGACTAAATAAAAATATATAGAAAAATCTATATAATACGAACGTCAAATTCACCCAATAAAATATTTATAAAGCACAATGTAAACATATTGATAAGTTACGTTACTATCGAGGTGCAATAAATCAAAATACAGCTTCAAAACATTAAAACTGTAAGATGTTAAAATTTCATGAGCTTTCGGCTACACAATAGCCTTCCTCAGATGAACAACAAGCAGTCAACAAGCAGGACTGCTTGTTGACTGAGGAAGGCTAATGTTTAGCCGAAAGCTCATGAAATTTTAACATCTTACAGTTTTAATGTTTTGAAGCTGTATTTTGATTTATTGCACCTCGATAGTAACGTAACTTATCAATGTGTTTACATTGTGCTTTATAAATCTTTGACTAAAGACTATTAAATTTCTTTGCAGATTTGGTTTTCAACTTATATTTTTAAAAAAATGGCTTTATCTCGAAATGCACTTTAAAAAATTGAAATTGTGAAGAAAATTTCTTGACTATATGAATAATCAAGTTTTAATTGAAGATAGATTATTTTTATCATTTCTTCTTTGCGGGTAAATGGATATATAGATAAATAAGTATAAATAAAGATATCAATATACAGGGTGTCCTGGAATTCCCCATATAAACTTCGAGGGAAGGTAGAGCATACTACAAATGACACTATATATATATATATATATAAAAGAAATTAGTTGCAATCTATTTATTTAGTCAGATTTACAAGTTTTCTCACTCTAATCCAAACTCAGATATTTATTAAAAACTTCAAAAATAATGAAGATATAGGTTGCCATCAGTGTTTCCTCCAGGCATATCTCTGGGAGCACAGTGCCTCCCTGGAGCAAGTCACCCCCCCCCCCCTGCCCCGGAGATAATTTCGAGCTACATTACAATTAATAAATTACATTGTTTAAATTTATATGCTACCTCCCCAGGAACAAAATGGTCTGAGAAAATACTGGTAGCCATCCGCATCCAAACAGAGATGGAACGGACAGAAAGTAGTTCAAATTACATATTGTGTCGCTGACAGAAATACTCTGTTCTTCCAGCTCTTTTCCTAATGGTATCGTGTTTCACACAAAACAATGTAAATCTGTGACAAATTTCGTCAAGATGTTTTCTTTTTTTGTTAAAGTTATGAACAAAAATTTGGGTTCTGACTAAAGTGAGACGCCTGTATTTTTGACTGAGTAAATGGATGGCGACCCTAGTTTTTTTCATACAAAAATTTTGGTGTAGTATGCTCTGCTTTCCTCCAAAGTTTGTACGTTGAGTTCTGGGACACCCTGTAGAAAAAAAATTCAAACAGGAAAGCTACCTCCTCTGTACAGGAAAATGAGTCGCAATAACAGAACCACAATTTTAGTTGGAATTTAAAATGTTTGTTTCGATAGCTCTGTATGCTACGACCACTTTCCCATCCTATCTGTTCGTCATTGATGAAAATTGAATTTATCCCACAATTGAAAAGTTGTATTGTCTCTTCCAAATCTAATATGCATTTTAAAACGTTTTTATCCTTTTATTGGGCTTCATTGATTCTTTTCTCCCTATCAAAAGGTGTCTATGCACGTGCAGTGGTGCTGGTAAAAGAAGGGAAGTGTTCTACCGGATTATTAGCGAGCGCTCACTGCTTCGCACCTGCATGTACCGTAACCGGACACCAGCCAGATGAGACGCCGATTATTAGCGTTCGAAAGAGGGGTGCTTTGAATCTCTGTGTCGGTGAAACAAAAGACGACAACGCGAATTGGAGGGGGAAAGAAGTAATAGAAATAAAACTGGCGACTCGAACTTAAGGAGTAAGAGCGGAAATCGGATTTAATCCCTCCCCGAACGACAAAACTAATCAACTACCTCCGTAAAAATACGATCCTTGTGTAAGATACGCGGACATAATTTTGAATTAAACATTTGTAAATGATCAGGTCTGAAAAAGTTTTAATAATAAAATATTAATAATCATCCAACGCGCTCGCAAATGAAGGGTGCCACGGCAGGGGAAATGCTCCTCTATGGATTTAATTAACTTTTTTTTTTTCTTCTCTCACGATTTTGTAAAAAAAGTAATAGTAAAATTTATTCTTCTGGAATTATTTAAAATAACTAAACACTAAGATAAAAAGGATCAAATACCCCCCCCCCTTCCCTCCACGTCTTCTGAAAGACAATTTTATGTTCTTTTTTACTTTCATGTGGTTAAAAAATTATCTTAAATGGGGGTTTCAGGAGACAAAAAATAACAAACTGATCCAATTCTTCATTTTGAAAAAAGCTGGTATAGAAGATTATTCTTGTATTTTAATGTCTTATTTGTTACATTTCCGTATTGTTTTTATATTGATATGTTTAAAAATTGTCTGGTACGTGGGGTTAAAATAAATCAAACTCTTGGTTTAGATTATTTCATGTTTGTATTCTCCATTAGAAATTAGAAAAAAAGAAGAAGAAAAACGCGGCCTTTGTAGCAAGCTACACACCATGTGTTCCAAAATCTTACCCCTCTCTGGATTTTGTTTTGCGTGCGCCCATGACAATAATACAAGCATGATTGAGATATTATCTATCCGTTCAATAATGATTATTTTGTTGATATCGTCTAAAAATTTAAAAATATATCCATTTGCTTTTCCGGGGTAATAAAAAAGTCTGTCTCTTTTTAATATAAATAAGAAACACACGCTAGAAAATATTGAGCAATAAAATAGTTAATATAATAATTTATGGAACGTGAAAAATATTAATAAGGAATATAATAAGAACGTAAATAACTGTGCTGATCTTGAACAAACTTGTTTTAAACCTATTTTAATACGTGAAAAAAAAAATCCATAAAAAATTTCTGACGCTTTGCATTCATAATATTTCAAATTCTTTAATTGCTTAAAAGGCGTATTGTATGATACTTGTTCACTATATTGTCTATACGCCTTTTAAGCAATTAAAGAATTTGAAACTTGTTTTTTTTTTCTTTATTAGAGGGGATTAGAGTTGTGGTATTTTTAATAAATTGACAAAGTGTAGCAGTTTCCAAAATATCGGTGTTCAAAGCCAAGCTGTTTTTTTTGTGTGTGTGTGTGAGGTGGGGGGTACATTTTATTTTAAAATTAAAATTAAAAAAGAAAATTATCTAAAATAACGTTATTGATTTGTTGTTATTGTCTTTTTTTTTTTTTTTTTTTTTTTTTTGTTAAGACATAGTTATAGATATCTTTAGCGTCTAAATGTGGTCATATTTTTAGGAAACTATGTGCATTTATTCATATTTTTTCCGAAAAGCCCTTTTTTCTATATCACAGAATATATTCTTAACTTTTGATTAAATAAACATCTTGTAGTTGTAATAAAGCTCGCATCGTAAAAAAAATCCACGTGACCGGAAGAGGGAAAGTTAAATATTGGTTTCACTGCATAACACTATTAGGACTTACGAAATATGAATTTAAAGAATAAATAAACAAATTCTGAAAGTTTTACACTTCTTCTATAAATAACAATATCAATATAATCATAAGAATTAATCTGAAAATAAAGTACTTAAATAGTAGATTTTTGGAACCGACAATAAATGCGATCACACACTCTTAGTTCAATAGACGACAATATAAATGCCTCATGATAAATAAAACAAAATTATTTTTAACATTTTAGTAGCACATGTACATATACATTTAGATAATAACAAAATCTATAATATAATATATGATATATGTCATAAGAAGGATCGAAATATAGAAAATTATCTATGAGAGAAAAAAATTTAGACGAAAATTTACTGTTTTATTTTAAGAAACAACATTTTGACAAATATTACATTTTATCACACCCAATTTTCCAATAAAATAACAACAAAATTCGAATAAAAGCCTGTTCTACATGCTTTATCTGGTCACATGTTGGTCCGGTCATATCATTTGCTTCAAAAGCAATTTCATATTTACGCTAGTGCTGCCATCTAGGACAAAACTAATAAATACTTAATTAAATTCATCGCAGATGATAATCACCAGAATATAAATTCATCATTTCATCTTCTCATTTGCTTTAAAAGTTAAAAATATTCCCATATCATAAACGAGTTTTTTTTGTGATAAACAAATACTAAAATGGGGATATTTTTTCTACGTTTTTACCAATCAATGACTGCAACTTCATATTTTAATTTAGAATTTTTGGCATTTTTCTATATTCTGTTTACAAATTTTCTGTTCTGTTTCTGTAAACAAATTGCATGTTAAAACGTTGCAAAAATATATTTCCTACTGTCCTTCAGAGATATTCATTAAAATTATTGCTTTTTCTCTATGGAAATTGAAATATGAAAATAATAAATGTAAATGAATATATTAATAATATAAATATGCATAATATAATACAGCTTGATCAACTGTCATTGTTTTTAACCACAGAACGACAGTATTTTAAAGCTGTGATGCAGCTAAAATCAAAACTTTAAAATTTTAATAAATAAAACTAAAATACGGCATATGTATCCCCCCCCCCCTCCACCAAACGAAAAAAAAAAAGTCTATCTGTGATTAATTCGGCCCCATCATTTCAAATATATATATTTTTTTAAATATTCATTAGCTTTTTCAATTATTCTATGCCATCTTAATTCTTTTTATTGCTACAGTTGTGAAGTGCAAGTGGTTTTGTTCTTTACGAATAACAGTCTATGTAATATCGGTTGCATAAGGGATCTCCAAGCTACAGCCTCTAAACAACATAAATCCAATTCGCAGCACTTGGCTGAATTCCCCATAAATCCAATCTGACATACTGACTATATTATTTTAACTATACCATATAATAGTGAAATGTTCTTATTTACTCAATAAAAAAGATAATGACTGAGTAAAGTAAACTCGTACGTATATATTACAAACCAACATTATGACAAAAAATGGGATTTACGGGGACCAGAGCCCTATAAACTATTCCAAGACTTAGTAACAAGCACTATTTGAGCCCTCCCTTCCCTCCAGTTCCCGTAAGTTGACTGAAAGTAGTAGTTTAAAAAATCATAAATACAAAAAATTTTTAAAAATCTATAATGTTGATAACTAAATTATAGTTTAATATTTTTACTTTTAATAAAGTTTTAATTAAAATTTTGCATCTCTTTTATAGTTACTTGGTAGATTTGGGGGAACTTCTAAATTTGAAGCTCCTGTGCCACCACTGAGCTCCATAATATAACGGAGGGCTAACTCACCGGTCCACTTTCTACCGCAACCGCATCACACTTTCAATGCACACAAGCAATAAATCCTGCATTTTTTTTATATTATAGGCATTTTTTCACACTTTTCCGCATGCTTTTTATCACTTTTGCTTATTTCTAGACATTTTTCAAATTTTTATGTGTAATACTTAAACTTTTTTTTTTTAGTTTATTTAAAATTTCATTTGTAACTAATATCAAATTAAATATTTGCGATGAGTTTAAATGAAATCTGTAGTTTTTTTCAACAAAAGATATATATCTGTGAAAATTGTAGCAACTTCGTCATAATTTTACAAGATAATCCAATTTGAAAATATCTACCCCTATGGGAGGAAATCTGTGTTTGGCCAAAAATTTTCCTCGGAAATTCTTTGGCACTGTATTTATGGACGGACCGCTGGATTCAATGTATCAGAATAGGATGATAGCCCTACGTACAATTGGAGAGCTCAGTGTGCGCCACTGCTCCACGACATACCTGCGTACATCATGAACTCTTCATTTGCAATACCAGGACGCATGTGCGTACGTCCTCATTTTATGTCCAGATTGCAAGGTTCTAAGCATCTATTTTTTTGCATCGCTAATTGCTATTGTGATTGGTTTTGTACGGGCTTTATAGCAATGATTATTTTCGCATCCAATAGATGGCTTTTCGTGTGTCAAAAAAAAAAAACTCATTAGTTTTCTCGCTGCTTTGTTTCTTTCTTCGTCATTCGTTTGTTTATGGGTTGTTCATTCTGTTCAGTTGTCTTTCGTAAATTGTAGTGTTTCGCTTTCGGCTTTGTTTGTATCTCTGATAGATAGTGATTTTATAGAATAATTATGTCAGACAGGGATAGTGATTATGTTCCTAATTTTGATGATCACATAGACGATAGTGATGATAGTTTTTTATCAAGCAATGAAGATTGGAACTTCAAACCTTATTTATGTTTGTATAATATAAATAAAACTTTATTTCATCTCCTTACATTACATGTAATTAAATTATTCACATGGAATTAAAAATAATGACATAAACTACTTTTGACAAAATTTAATATATTGGGTTGTTCAGAAAGTTCCTTCTGCTTGAGAAAATCAATTCGTGCCGGAAAATTCTATCATTCAGTTATTAGACATTAATTTCGATAGCTAATGTATAATAATTGACGGGCAGAATTTTCCGATACGAATTTGTTTTCCCAAACGGAAGGAACTTTCCGAACCTTGCATTGGTTCATATTATATATATACCGGGTGATTATAATTAAAGTTACGATTTCAAAAATCGATAATTTTAAAACTACTGGTCAGAATGACTTGATATTTTAGCAGAACAATCGTGAGGCAATGGAATTTTGTTTGGCGAAGGAAAAAAAAAAGTTTCAAAATGTGCCCATAGATGGCGCTGTCTGGGTTCACATTGTCTGAAGATATGCAAATTACTAATACGTGAGATGCGCACCGCAGACATAGCAACCATAAAAATGCAGAGCAGCAGCTCTTTGCCTGAATGCTTCATCATGACTCTGACTATGAAGGATCGCGCTCTGCTCTTGAAGCTTTTTTATAAGAACGATGACTGTGCACTTACAGCTATTAGGAAGTTTCGGACATTAAAATCCATAAAAAAAGGTCCAATAACAACAAATGGTCTGCAAAAAACGATTGCTAAAATCGAAGAGACCGGTTCATTTGACGTTAAACGGGGTAGAGGAAGGAAACCAGTTTCAGCTGCGGCAGTGGAAGATGTGGCTACAGCATTACAGGAACATACTGACAGTGATGCTGGAATCAGCAGTGCAAGGGGGATTGGCCGAATGCTGGATATGCCGAACAGCACGGTGCGTAAAGTCCTACGGAACGTCTTACGCTGTTATCCGTACAAGATAACTCATGTGCAGGAGTTGCTACCTGCTGACCTGGAAGCACGTCAATCTTTTGCACTACAATTTCTTGCCCGGATGGAAGTGAACAACGGATGGCCATGGAACATTCTGTGGTCTGACGAAGCCCACTTTCATCTGCAAGGTTCTGTAAATACGCAAAATTGCAGGATATGGGCGACCGAGAATCCGTCCCAGCTACAGCCATTACCTCTTCAGTCTGAAAAGGTCACTGTGTGGTGCGGAATAACGGGAGCGTTTATCGTCGGTCCATTTTTCTTCGAGGAGATCATACCTGCGGATCCCGTTACCTGCACAGTTACTGGCAAGCGGTATGAAGCACTTTTGCGTAACCATGTTCTTCCGGCACTTCAACAGCGTCAGTGTGTGGATCGCATAATATTCATGCAAGATGGCGCTCCTCCGCACATTGCTACTACTGTGAAGCAGCTACTGAGTGATAATTTCGGAGATGATAGGATCATAAGCCGCCATTTTCCAACAACGTGGCCGCCACGTTCCCCCGACTTAAACCCGTGTGATTTCTGGCTTTGGGGGTACCTGAAGAATGTTGTTTATAGCGGGCGGATTCAGAATCTAGCCGACTTGAAGGCAAGCATCACACAACACACCCATTGCATTAGTACAGATACCCTCCGATCTGTTGTGGAGCATGCCGTTTTGCGCTTCCAATTAGTAGCGGAACAAGGCGGAGGGCATATTGAGCAACTTATGCCTTAATAATCAGTAAGGTGTTTGTTCCATGAAGCTCTTTTTTTTTTTTTTCATTTTTTGTCATTATCGCTGTAAACACGTAGTCTTGTCTTTTCGCTAATAAATTTTTAGTAAATCTCTGAACTCTATTTTTTTCCTTTTGGCAACATCATTCCTATGTTTAACCCTTTAACGGGGGGTGGTCACAAAAAAGGACATCCAATTTTAATTCTAAAACTGACAAACGGCACCAAGAATATTTAATTAAAATTTTCCTTTCATTAAGAACCAGAAAATAAGCAAGTTTCTTTTTACTAATGGATTCGTTTCTAAATTCCGGTGTCAGTCTATTATTTCATCATTTTGCAAACAAATTTACACCGCGCCGGAAAGGGTTCAAGAATACATTTTTGGGTCTTTCCCCTGACATTACCCTGACAACGCCATCTATCGGCACAATTTGGAACTTTTTTTTTTCCTTCGCCAAACAAAATTCCATTGCCTCACGATTGTTCTGCTAAAATATCAAGTCATTCTGACCAGTAGTTTTAAAATTATCGATTTTTGAAATCGTAACTTTAATTATAATCACCCGGTATATATGTGTGTGTGTATGTATATATATATACATACACAATATATAGTCGCCAAGCGTAATGGTTGGTGCAAAATGAAATTCCCGTGAATCAAAACATTAAAAAAAAAAACAATGTTAGTGAGCATTTAAAAAATATGACTTTTGAAAATTACAGACTTTTAAGCACTATTTTATTAAAATTAAAACACAAATATATATACTTAAAATAAGAAAACAGATAATTGTTATACAATAAAGGGGAAAATCCTGTGCCGGTAGATTTAGTGGGCTTTTATTGGCGATACATGTTTGATGTGGTTGTTGCGATCTTCAGCCTTTGGGATTGCATTTTTAACTACTGGAATGCACTTTATCTACCTGACGTCACACCCCTTTTGGCAACATTTTGTGTTTTTTCACCAATTACGCCAACCGCCACAGGATATGGAACTCTTACCCAATAAAGTAATAAAATAAAACTCTTATTAAACTGCTGGCATGAAATTACAAATGTGTTTTAGCATCGCAGTAAACATTTCATTTTTTGGAGGAAGACGTCGCCATATGAACTCTGTGAGATACGACTGTAAATGATGACGAACAGTTCCCCGATGTCTTTTTTTGCGCCAGTTTGCAATGCTCAATAATCTCTCAACATTTTGGGTATGACATCCGTTAGGGTCAACAAAATTATATTTGTGATTTACTGTGAAATGATCATATCTAACATCTCGCATTTCATCTGTTTTATATGTTCTCCAGCAATCTGTGTAGATAATACTTACATCATCTACATTGTTTTCTATTGCCGCCATTAAAATTTAACTGTACGATCAGGAATAGGAGTAAGGAAACATCCCTGTGTGTTTCACAACATAAACACAGTAATACCCATTGAGGAGGAAGAACCCGTTCTACATTGTTTTTTCTTCTGGTAAATAGACTTTCATCTACTTCTACAATTTTATTATGGCCACAGATTTTTCCATTTGGTCGTAAACACAAAGCATTGGCACAAACTTCTCTCAAATAGCTATTCAAGTCCACTGTGTCCCGCAGTGGCGCAGACGGTTAAGCTCGGCTCTCGTAAGATCATCGAAAGCCAAGCAGCATCGAATCGACCAAGGTCAGTGCTTGGGAGGGTGACAACCTCTCCCGACTGCCACTGCTGTGGGACCGTGTACGTTAATGGGAGCTGGTGCACGTAAAATCTGTTCGTGGCTCCAATGTCCTCCAAGTTTAGTATAAGCGTTACCTCTGGGGGTGCCAATCCAGGTGCAGGTATCTCATTGGGATTGGTTCAAAATTAGGAGACCAGCTTTAGAAGCCAACCTCTCTTGAGGCTCTTGCACCCCTTCTTTCAGAGAAGTGCCTTGGTACTTTCTCTGACACGCCAACAACAGCAAGTCCACTGTCGTATTCCTACCCACATAATCATAAGTTACATCTCCATTGCGGATAAAATTCAGAAGTCATCCATAATTTCATTTCATGTTTTTTCTTTTTTTGAACAAAACCTCTTTTTATAGAGAAATCCAAATTCCTGAAACAATTTTATCACAGTTTTCTCACCATCTGGCCAAATGGTAAAATCCATCTCAACCTCAATTGTTAAAGTCTGTAGAAAATACCTTTGATACGAAAAATAGCAAATTTAAATGTTTTGCAAGTTTATGGTTTAATAATAACAATAAAAAGTGATTCATGCTCCATAATTAGCAAATCACAATATTTGGTACTGTTTACAATAAAAATCCTTTTCACGGTCAGGGTTGAAATAATTGGCGTATTAGCATACATTTTGGCATGGTGTTTGTATAATGGAAAAATACACAGTATTCTCGAGACGTCAGAGTAAATATGAATTTTTATTCACTTATGAAAAAGGTCAGAAACATGAAAATTAAAAATATTACCTCCAAAAAATCCACGTATCTGAATATTTTTCATTATTTCTTTTTTTCTCTGCAAAAATGGAAGTACTAATCTACTGTTGTAATATGGATGTGTTCGTACCAGAATGCTTTGCACCACTGTGTTTTATTATATTTAGATATATCATCTATTTTGACGCGCGAAGTGAAATATTTTCTTTATTAAATTCACATTTATTTAAATTATATTGTAGTGAAACTGTCATCGTTTCCTATGGGAAACTGTGTCCCCGAGGTAAGGCATTTCGCTGCAGAGCTGCGGGTAGTGAGTTCGAACCCCGTTGGAGGCAAGTTTCCTAAAATTCGTTTTTGTTTAGAAATGTTTTTGTATTTGTTTCTTGTTTTTCGGGAATATTCTTATGTTAACTACCCGTAACTGGCTACCGGTTTGATCGTCCTTAAATGTATGTTAAGCATCGCAACACGGTACTTTTATTCAAAATATTTTTTTTTCCTTAATCCTTCGCCAAATTGGAAGATTCTAATCGACAAATCATGAACTTTTGCGGTCATGGTAACATTTCAGATATTTTTTGTTATGTATTTCATCTTTCTTGAAAAAAACCGCTTAACTCACTTAAACATTTATGCTTCATGTCCGTTTGCTTATCAGTTGCAATACGTTCGCTAATGCGGAGATTTTTAAAAATATTAAATAATTTTCCGTAATTGGGTTCATTGCTAATAGGCATATTTTAGTTAATACAATTTTATGCAATAAAGTGTATTTTGTGAAAAACCTTTAATCATACCCACATTTACACTGTATCCATATTGTTGATATAATATTTTTTGGTACTTTTCGGTTAACCAGGTGCCAGTGAAGTATATATATATACACACATATATATATACATACATATATATATTTCACTGGCGCTCGGCTAACCGAAAAGTACCTAATTTTTTTGTTTCTTGCTAACATTGGCTGTAGACTCGATTATGGAACATTAGAAAATCTTTCATTATTCTCATCTAAAAGGTCATGAATAAAGTGCCAATATCAGGCTGCATATTATTACACGTAATTTTCAAGTATTGTTTGGTGAAACATTTAACTTTAAATTCTGTTACAGACTGCATTTTTTCTCGAAAAGGTGGACACCATGTTACAAAGTTATATGATTTGAAACGATCAGAAAAACAAACTGGAATCAATGATTATAATCCCGCGATTTTGTTCATGTGAGCTACCAATATTGACATCCAGTTTGTTGGAGAACCCAGTTTGGTGTTAAATCGTTACATTACGCGTTATATAACCAAACCGGAAAAAAATCGTGGTGTAGATATTTGGAAGGCCATTGACGAAAACAAAAGTCTTGGTTCCAGATTACGAGCTTTTGCCAGATAAAACTTGATTAGTCGAGAAACTGGAAGTTACGAAGCTGTGGACAAAATTCTTGGCCATAAATGTTTCTATTCATGGGATGCTGTGCAATACTTAAGTACCAGCATGAAAAAAGACCGACGAAGAAAGCTGAAAGTCACCATGATTTGGTTTTATTGGCAAAAGAGGATGAACGATCTACGGAAATTTACTGTCGGAATTTGATTGATGATTATTACCCGAATCAACATGACAAATTAGAAAACATGTGTTTATACGAATTGGCCACTAGGTACTAATACGAACGAAATAAACCAAAATCTGTAGAATATTACGAATTAAAAAAAAAAAACCTCAGTTGGTTCAGAAAACGTTTAAAACCAGTTGTTTTGAAAACGCCCTATCATAACACGAAAAAGGACGCTGGAATTGAATTCTACTATTATTCATTGGTGATGTTGTTAAAGCCTTGGCGAAACGAAGAAGACCTATTGGGAGAATTTAAACTCTACCGTGAATCCTTTGAGCACAATGTGAAAAAATTTCCAGAGATAGAAGAATGTCTTGACTACAAGCTGCAATCGACTTGGCTGAAAAGTTGCAACAAGAAAGTGATTTGCACGACCAGCTTGAAAATATCGAAGAACCAAATGAAGACGTTGATATGATAGCCGCAGGTTTTGATAACATTGAAACTCACCAAGAATTAATCACCATTATTAATGAAGATAAATTGAAAAAAAATGAATGCTGACCAAAGGAAAATATTTGAATAAATTATAAAGCACATAAAGAACAAAAGAAAGACCCGTCTATCCCACCCATAAATCCGATTGTAAGCGGAGTTGCTGCTACAGGAAAAAGCTTTCTAATTTAATCACTCAATTAGAAAGTTCGTTTAATGAGTAATCACAATAATGATGCTGCTGCAGTACTAGCACCAACGGGAATTGCTGCCTTCAGCATTGGAAGAAGTACAATTCACACTTTTTTCAAATTGCCCGCCCAACATATGAATGAAGCAGAATAATTTAAGCTTAATTCTGACGATTTGAAATTATTTAAGCAATAATGGAAATCATTGGATTTAGTAATTATCGATCAGTGCGGTATGGTTCCGAATGCTACTTTGGCAATGATCAGCTTACGATTTAGTGAATGTTGTAAAAACAAGCGAGATTACAGTTTTGGTAGCAAAAATATTATTTTGTTTGGGGATTTATTGCAGCTAGCACCCGTAAATGCCCTATTTTGATTTCAGGAACTGCCTTTGAACAAAGTAAAACAATTGTTTGGTGGTGTTGGTACATACAACTTTTGGTACGAATTTGAATACAGCGAGCTAACAATAAACATTGTGTTATATACATAAATATATATATATATATTGCAGCATAACTTTCTTTAATAACAGTCTCATACACCAAATAACGATGCAAAATCAAAACTCAATTTTTATAGCATCATCATCATCACTGAACTGTTTGTTAGTATAATTATCAGAACCTAATATTCGGCCCCATTCAGCGATTTTAAGAAAGACTAAGAAGAGTAGTAAGGAAAGATACCACTGAAAGAACTGTTAGCCCTATATATATATTTTTGGACCTTGAAACTTATACTCAATGTCGCCTTTTCGTACTTGTCTAATTTTTCCATTCAATCCTGTATTCATTTTCTTCAGTCGCTATCGTTTTCCATTTCTAGTATCATTCAAATCTTTCTTTTCGTTTTTCAACTCGCCAATCTATGTTTATCTTCCAAACTGTTCGTTTCGATATCATTTCTCACATCGACCATCGTTTTCTCAGCCTTTTTCCGAATTCAGTTGCAACCGCCAGCTTCGATATCGTTTCAATCGTAATAGTATAGGGGAGCATGCGCCCAGACGCCGTGTAACAGTCTTCAAAGGCACTCTAGATTACTTTGCCGATGGGCAGTTTGAGAGCTTCTCAACTTAGCACATCAGAAAGGGGGCGTTTTCGGAAAGCGGTATGTTGATATTGTTTAAAAGGGATGAAAAGGCAGTTTGATGGGCGAGTGAAGGATAGCAGCAGCTAGGTTATACAACGATAGATTTTAAACAAATGTTTTAATGCTGCAATGATATTTATTCTTCCGAAGTCCATTTAATATTGTGTTCTGTTAATATGAAAGTGGTTTTATTTTAAAGTGACATGTGCACCCATATTCTGTTTTTGTGTTTTCCCTACTGTGATGTCAACTCATCTATTTTTGATTCCATCAAATATGAATAGAGAGGAAGTTTTACGTTAATATATTTTTACATCTTTTCGGCAGTGCTTCTATAATTATGTGGATTAAAAAATTGAGTTTTTTTTTTATACTGAACTTTGATAATAAATGAAGTGTTGAATACTCTTATGAAGAAACTCACCAGTATGTGAGTAGGACTTTGTTTTGTTTTGGAAAGTTTAAAGTATTACATGCTCTAATATTTTGCCACCTTTTTGTTTTTGTTGCCATATGCCATTAAATTTTATTTTATTAAATTGTCTTACATATTTTTCATATTTATTTTATTTTTGTGATATGTAAATAAACGTTAGTTTATTTTAAAAACCCTAAAACTGTTTTATCAATGTGTATTATCTACATTCAACACTTTTAGTCACTACCTTGCCAATATCAGCCAATAAACTTCCACGTACTCTGCTTTTCAATTTAATTCTATTTTTAGACCGGTCCCTGTATACGGACCGCGAACACGGTTATGGGCCCGGGCTCATTTAAAGCCATATTAACCCTTTAAGGGCCGTAACCTTTGGCAAGGATTAGCTGACAAGTGTTAGTAGATGGCGGCAGTTAGACCCACTAGTGAATTTTAGTGGGGGGGGGGGCGCATTTACATATAAATTTCATAAATTTCAG
This sequence comes from Maratus michaelseni, assembly GCA_963931845.1. Lineage (NCBI taxonomy): Eukaryota > Metazoa > Arthropoda > Arachnida > Araneae > Salticidae > Maratus > Maratus michaelseni. The sequence goes on from OZ007586.1 coordinate 304,514,467, forward strand.
TATGACAGTTAAATTTAAGATATTTATTTTTATGAAATTTTGTTGAAAAAATTAATTTTTTTGGTACTTTTTTGTACATTTAAAAAAAAAAAAATCTTCCTTGGCAATGGCTAACATACAGGTGAGCATAAACAAGCTAAATTTCCATAATTATGGAAACTGGTCAGCTGACATTAAGTTCCTTCTATTGGACAAAAATGCCTGGGGCATTGTTAACGGAACAGAGGCTGTGCCTGATACAAGTGGTGCAGCAGCATACAAGGACTATCAATCCAGAGTTCGTTCAGCACTGTCCATAATCTACATGAATGTCGAGCCTGACTTCCGTCGAATAATTGAGAACATTGACGATCCTAAAGATGCATGGGCAAAGCTCCGATCCCATTTCCAACCTGATAATAGAGCCCGCCACATGCAGTTATTTTCAGAGTTGTTGGCATGCAAAATAGCACCAGAGGAGTCGATAGATATGTACGCTGCTCGCCTCAACCGAATCGCTGACCAATTGAAGGCAATGAATGAGCCAATTAAAGAAATTTATCTGTCGTTCCAACTTCTTAGATGGCTCCCTCAAAAATACGACAGTCTAGTCCAGAAGATACTCCGTTGGCCAGATTCTAAATTTGTGTTTTGTGACATCTTGACTGAACTAGTCGCCGAAGAGTCTCGTCTTAAACTGAGGTCAGAGGACAAAAACCAACTTGCCGTCCATTGCCACTTTTCTAGAATTCGTCGTCCACCGAATAACACGAGTTACCGACGAAAACCTAAAGGCAGATGCCACAAGTGTGGAAAGACTGGTCATTTCAAAAATCAATGTAAGGCCTCTTCTCCAGCCATGTCAGGTCCCGAATCCTCAGTTGGCACCAGTTCCAGAGAGTCTTCTACATCCAGAGGTAGCCCTGTCCATCATCAGAATAGAAATGGAGCTCCTAGATCCAGATCGAGTCGAAATCAAAGTACATTCCATAGTCAGGTAAACTTCCTCATTCAATCTAACCTTAGTAAAGTTAAGGGGGAAGACGATGCCTGGGTGTTTGACACTGGTGCCTCGCACCACTTTTGCAAAGATCGAGGACTTTATGTGTCCTTTCAGCCTCTTCATAACCACGAACTTGCCGTTGCTGTCGATGGAGCAACATTCCCGATTGAAGGGACTGGTACTGTTAATCTTAATTTAAATGGATCAACTTTGTGTCTAGGGGATGTAATGTATTGTCCTAATTTAAGACGTAATCTTATTTCTGGCTCTCGCCTTGATGATAGAGGCGCAACATTCAAAGGAGGGAAAGGTAGAGTTAAGGCCTACACAACTGATAAAACACTATTTAGGGCTATCCTTAAAAATGGGATTTATTACATCCACCCTGATGCTAATTCTAAAAGTAAAAGTAAACCTAGCAACAACGTAAAATTTAAACAGGTCCGTTTTGAGGCCTCGACAGTACAAAAAGATGATTTCAGATTATGGCATCGTAGGCTAGGTCACCTCAGTCCCACACTAATAGAACATACACAGAGGTGTAATGGCGTAAAAGGCTTACCACACATTAAAGACCGAGACTTTCATTGCGAAACATGCAAATTGAATAAACATAGACGCACATCTTTTAAACCACTAAATCGAATCCGGACCAAGAAGCCACTTCAACTTTTACACACAGATTTGTGGGGACCTACTACAGTAACTGGGAGAGGTGGAGAGAAATACTTTTTAACAATAACGGATGATTTTTGCCGTAAGGCATCAGTTTATCCATTATGTAGTAAATCACAAGTCTTTAAAGTTTTCACAAACCATGTCAAAAGGGCCGAACGTTTTCTAAACACGAAACTTAAACATGTACGTAGTGACAATGGGCGGGAGTTTTCAAACGAAGCTTTTAAAAGATATTTTGAGGAAAATGGTATAAAACACGAGTTCACGAACACATATACTCCAGAAAAAATGGCGTCTCGGAACGGCTCAATCAAACCATTGTAGACGGGGCACGTTCTATACTGCATGAAAGTAAACTAAGTTTGAAGTTTTGGCCAGAAGCCATTTTGTATTTTACTTACTCTCTGAACCGCGTTTGCCACAAGTCACATAAGAAAACTCCATTTGAATATTATTGTGGAAATAAACCGTCCATAAGACACTTGCGTCCTTTTGGTACAGTTGCATATGTGGGAGTACCCAGACAACTCCGAAGTACAAAATTTGAGCCTAAGGCTAGAAAGGGGATTTTAGTAGGATATGCAATGTCTACAAAAGGGTATAGAATTTGGTTGCCAGACACAAATAAGATCATCGAAACAATTAACGTAAGATTCAGTGAAGAAGCAACCGTACCCAAAGACACCTACGTTGGAACTGAACAAGGCCCTATTTATTCTTTAGGCACAGACCCTTTTGCTAGTTTAGAGCAGCACAACGGAAGCGATCTGGGACCCACTTACACACTATCATCTGAACCTCCCGAAATTGACCCACTAAAAGAAATTCAACCTGACAAATTTCATAAGTCTGTAATTCCAATAACACAAGCAAGCACCTCAGGTTTTTCTGCTTCCGCCGCCGGACACCCATCTACGGATGAGAGTGAGGAGGAGGGCGAGGAGCTCTCAAGAACTTTGAGGGAAGTTACCTGGTTTAGAAAACCTGTAACAAGGCCTGATGGAAGGCGTACAGACATTTATTATTATGAATTTGGAGGGACACAGAGGTTAAAGTGAATTAGAGAGGTCCGTGACTACTGTCTAAAACATGGAATTAAATTTAATCCAACTATCTTTTGTTTTAGAGGAGCAGACAAATATGAAGGTATTGTACATGGACACTCACGGTGCTCAAGCGCTAGTTCTAGTCCAGGCAGTACACCACCACATTTCTCCATTTTAGAATCCAACAACTCCGATGCATGACTAGACCAGGCTGTACCCAATACATACAAACAGGTTTTAAAATCACCTCAATGGGAGCTCTGGAAACAAGCAATGGGGGAGGAGTTGGCAGTAATCAACAATAGAAAAGTATGGGTCTTAACTAACCTTCCACCCAATAAAGAACCTCTCGGTTGTAGGTGGGTTTTCACCATTAAGCGTAATGATAAAGGGCACATAGCAAGATACAAAGCAAGACTAGTAGCACAGGGCTACAAACAAATAAAGGGCGAGACTTACGATGAAACTTTTTCACCGGTAGTCAATTTTAGTTTAATTCGCTTTTTCTTTGCAGCTTTAGTGTCCTGTCACAGGTGGACTCACTTACAATGTGACGTGAAGAGAGCGTACTTATACGCCCCACTAACTGATGAGATCTATATGAAACAGCCCCCTGGTTTTGAAATAAAAGGAAAAGAACACCTGGTCTGTAAACTCCAAAGAGCATTATATGGGTTACATCAGAGCGGGAGAGTATGGTTCTACGAACTGCATAAAATTTTAATTTCTCTTGGTTTTAAAAAGTTAGATTGGTGCAATTGTGTTTATACATTTTCTGATTACATTGTTTTATTATTATATGTTGACGATTTTGTCATTTTAAGCAGACATCAAAAATACATTGACAAGGTTTTAACTCTTTTAACTAAGCATTTCGATATAAAAATCTTGGGCAAAACCCGTAAGTTGCTTGGGGTGGAGTTTGAGAAAGATGAGGAAGGTGTAGTCTCTATACATCAAATGCAATACATTAAAGAAATTTGCACACGTTTTGAGGAGTATAACTTTCCCATTTCTTCACTCCCGATTAGTAAAGGGGTCGTCTATTCGAAATTACAGTGCCCTCAAACAGATGCAGAAATTAAAGAAATGCTTAACTACCCATATAGAAGTGTGTTAGGGTGCCTATCCTTTTTAACAAGCAGAACACGCCCTGACATTGCTTATGCAGTAAACATATTCAGCCAGTTCCAAAGCAATCCGGGGATAGCTCACTGGCCTCTTAAAACTTCTGGGTTACGTTAACTATACAAAGCACTATAAATTAAATTTACCTTGTCATAAAATTAACCTGATCACATATACAGATGCGGATTTTGCAGCCAATCGTGATGACAGGACATCTATGGGTGGTCAATTACTTATGCTAGACAAAGCTCCGATAACATGGAGAGCTTTTAAACAAAAATCAATATGCTTGTCTACTATGGAATCTGAGTTCGTGGCCTTAACAGAAGCAACTAAAGAGCTTCTTTGGTTCAGCCGTATTATCACAGAATGTTATAATAAACACATATTTTCAGGTCCACAAACTAAACCAATTTTATTAGTAGATAATATGGCAGCAATAGATTTCATTAAGTCCCCCATAGAAAACTATAGGACAAAACATATAGATGTTAAACTTTTCTTTGTACGCGATTTATTAAACCAAGAGATATTTTTAGTACAACACGTTAATAGTAAATCCAATCTTTCTGACATTTTTACAAAACCACTTACAAAAGCTGCTCTACTAAAGTTCATTGAGGCTATATTTATTTTTGGGTCTTAAAAATAAAAATGTGCGTTTAAAACTAGAAAAAAAACTCTCCTCTCCTTTTGAATTGTTGAAAAGAAAAAATTGTTTCTTTTCTTCAAGCGTTAAAAGCTTGTTTAAAATTTTTCTACTTAAACACTCAAAGTTTAACTTCTCTTTTGAATTTTTGAATACCGAAACTTGCATGTTTCATGATATGCCTTGTTATATTAATGTTTGAACCTTGTGATTATACATTTAACTTTTCTGTAATAGCATCGTGTTTATACCTTGTTTTAATTTTTATTTCAGAAGGATCCTTCAAATTCAAATTATGCTATATTTTTTTATTTTGAAAAATCGAGTTGTAACATGTATTTTTCAATCCTATTATGCAAATGTTTATCAAATACCTTTATCAGTAATGCATAATTTTTTTTTTGTGTGTGTGTGCACACATATATTTTTTTTAAGTGAGCTCACTGAAATTTAAATATTTGAAATACATATATATATATTTCTATTCCTTGTCTAAGAAAAATGTGTGTTGGTAAGTGTAGCCATATGTTATGGTGAGGTATAAGTTTTGATACAAGCAAGAACTTTCTTTGTGTGTTTGAAAGAAAATTTTCTTTTTTTTTTTTTTTTAAGAAAAAAGGGGTTCAGCTGTCTTTGTTCGAGTGTGTTCCCTCAAAGTAATGAGGATCTCTGTTATAGTTCTTTTATATAAGTGTTTATATGCATATACTTATATATTTACTTGTTATAATTGTGTAATTATTGTTGAATTGTGTTTATAAATGTTGTTGAATGTGAATATATTAACAAAGTTTTTACTGATTAACTATGAATGTTTCTTAGTGTTATGATATCAGATAATTTCAGTATAAGTGTCAAGGGGGGGGGGGCAAATTTTAGCCCTATATATATATTTTTGGACCTTGAAACTTATACTCAATGTCGCCTTTTCGTACTTGTCTAATTTTTCCATTCAATCCTGTATTCATTTTCTTCAGTCACTATCGTTTTCCATTTCTAGTATCGTTCAAATCTTTCTTTTCGTTTTTCAACTCGCCAATCTATGTTTATCTTCCAAACTGTTCGTTTCGATATCATTTCTCACATCGACCATCGTTTTCTCAGCCTTTTTCCGAATTCAGTTGCAACCGCCAGCTTCGATATCGTTTCAATCGTAATAGTATAGGGGAGCATGCGCCCAGACGCCGTGTAACAGTCTTCAAAGGCACTCTAGATTACTTTGCCGATGGGCAGTTTGAGAACTTCTCAACATAGCACATCAGAAAGGGGGAGTTTTCGGAAAGCGGTATGTTGATATTGTTTAAAAGGGATGAAAAGGCAGTTTGATGGGCGAGTGAAGGATAGCAGCAGCTAGGTTATACAATGATAGATTTTAAACAAATGTTTTAATGCTGCAATGATATTTATTCTTCCGAAGTCCATTTAATATTGTGTTCTGTTAATATGAAAGTGGTTTTATTTTAAAGTGACATGTGCACCCATATTCTGTTTTTGTGTTTTCTCTACTGTGATGTCAACTCATCTATTTTTGATTCCATCAAATATGAATAGAGAGGAAGTTTTACGTTAATATATTTTTAAATCTTTTCGGCAGTGCTTCTATAATTATGTGGATTAAAAAATTGAGTTTTTTTTTATACTGAACTTTGATAATAAATGAAGTGTTGAATACTCTTATGAAGTAACTCACCAGTCTGTGAGTAGGACTTTGTTTTGTTTTGGAAAGTTTAAAGTATTACATGCTCTAATATTTTGCCACCTTTTTGTTTTTGTTGCCATATACCATTAAATTTTATTTTATTAAATTGTCTGTCATATTTTTCATCTTTATTTTATTTTTGTGATATGTAAATAAACGTTAGTTTATTTTAAAAACCTAAAACTGTTTTATCAATGTGTATTATCTACATTCAACACTTTTAGTCACTACCTTGCCAATATCAGCCAATAAACTTCCACGTACTCTGCTTTTCAATTTAATTCTATTTTTAGACCGGTCCCTGTATACGGACCGCGAACACGGTTATGGGCCCGGGCTCATTTAAAGCCATATTAACCCTTTAAGGGCCGTAACCTTTGGCAAGGATTAGCTGACAAGTGTTAGTAGATGGCGGCAGTTAGACCCACTAGTGAATTTTAGTGGGGGGGGGGGGCGCATTTACATATAAATTTCATAAATTTCAGTATGACAGTTAAATTTAAGATATTTATTTTTATGAAATTTTGTTGAAAAAATTAAAATTTTTTTGGTACTTTTTTGTACATTTTTTTTTGAAAAAAAAATTCTTCCTTGGCAATGTCTAACATACAGGTGAGCATAAACAAGCTAAATTTCCATAATTATGGAAACTGGTCAGCTGACATTAAGTTCCTTCTATTGGACAAAAATGCCTGGGGCATTGTTAACGGAACAGAGGCTGTGCCTGATACAAGTGATGCAGCAGCATACAAGGACTATCAATCCAGAGTTCGTTCAGCACTGTCCATAATCTACCTGAATGTCGAGCCTGACTTCCGTCGAATAATTGAGAACATTGACGATCCTAAAGATGCATGGGCAAAGCTCTGATCCCATTTCCAACCTGATAATAGAGCCCGCCACATGCAGTTACTTTCAGAGTTTGGCATGCAAAATAGCACCAGAGGAGTCGATAGATATGTACGCTGCTCGCCTCAACCGAATCGCTGACCAATTGAAGGCAATGAATGAGCCAATTAAAGAAATTTATCTGTCGTTCCAACTTCTTAGATGGCTCCCTCAAAAATACGACAGTCTAGTCCAGAACATACTCCGTTGGCCAGATTCTAAATTTGTGTTTTGTGACATCTTGACTGAACTAGTCGCCGAAGAGTCTCGTCTTAAACTGAGGTCAGAGGACAAAAACCAACTTGCCGTCCAGTGCCACTTTTCTAGAAGTCGTCGTCCACCGAATAACACGAGTTACCGACGAAAACCTAAAGGCAGATGCCACAAGTGTGGAAAGACTGGTCAGTTCAAAAATCAATGTAAGGCCTCTTCTCCAGCGACGTCAGGTCCCGAATCCTCAGTTGGCACCAGTTCCAGAGAGTCTTCTACATCCAGAGGTAGCCCTGTCCATCATCAGAATAGAAATGGAACTCCTAGATCCAGATCGAGTCGAAATCAAAGTACATTCCATAGTCAGGTAAACTTCCTCATTCAATCTAACCTTAGTAAAGTTAAGGGGGAAGACGATGCCTGGGTGTTTGACACTGGTGCCTCGCACCACTTTTGCAAAGATCGAGGACTTTATGTGTCCTTTCAGCCTCTTCATAACCACGAACTTGCCGTTGCTGTCGATGGAGCAACTTTCCCGATTGAAGGGACTGGTACTGTTAATCTTAATTTAAATGGATCAACTTTGTGTCTAGGGGATGTAATGTATTGTCCTAATTTAAGACGTAATCTTATTTCTGGCTCTCGCCTTGATGATAGAGGCGCAACATTCAAAGGAGGGAAAGGTAGAGTTAAGGCCTACACAACTGATAAAACACTATTTAGGGCTATCCTTAAAAATGGGATTTATTACATACACCCTGATGCTAATTCTAAAAGTAAAAGTAAACCTAGCAACAACGTAAAATTTAAACAGGTCCGTTTTGAGGCCTCAACAGTACAAAAAGATGATTTCAGATTATGGCATCGTAGGCTAGGTCACCTCAGTCCCACACTAATAGAACATACACAGAGGTGTAATGGCGTAAAAGGCTTACCACACATTAAAGACCGAGACTTTCATTGCGAAACATGCAAATTGAATAAACATAGACGCACATCTTTTAAACCACTAAATCGAATCCGGTCCAAGAAGCCACTTGAACTTTTACACACAGATTTGTGGGGACCTACTACAGTAACTGGGAGAGGTGGGGAGAAATACTTTTTAACAATAACGGATGATTTTTGCCGTAAGGCATCAGTTTATCCATTATGTAGTAAATCACAAGTCTTTAAAGTTTTCACAAACCATGTCAAAAGGGCCGAACGTTTTCTAAACACGAAACTTAAACATGTACGTAGTGACAATGGGCGGGAGTTTTCAAACGAAGCTTTTAAAAGATATTTTGAGGAAAATGGTATAAAACACGAGTTCACGAGCACATATACTCCAGAACAAAATGGCGTCTCGGAACGGCTCAATCAAACCATTGTAGACGGGGCACGTTCTATACTGCATGAAAGTAAACTAAGTTTGAAGTTTTGGCCAGAAGCCATTTTGTATTTTACTTACACTCTGAACCGTGTTTGCCACAAGTCACATAAGAAAACTCCATTTGAATATTATTGTGGAAATAAACCGTCCATAAGACACTTGCGTCCTTTTGGTACAGTTGCATATGTGGGAGTACCCAGACAACTCCGAAGTACAAAATTTGAGCCTAAGGCTAGAAAGGGGATTTTAGTAGGATATGCAATGTCTACAAAAGGGTATAGAATTTGGTTGCCAGACACAAATAAGATCATCGAAACAATTAACGTAAGATTCAGTGAAGAAGCAACCGTACCCAAAGACACCTACGTTGGAACTGAACAAGGCCCTATTTATTCTTTAGGCACAGACCCTTTTGCTAGTTTAGAGCAGCACAACGGAAGCAATCTGGGACCCACTTACACACTATCATCTGAACCTCCCAAAATTGACCCACTAAAAGAAATTCAACCTGACAAATTTCATAAGTCTGTAATTCCAATAACACAAGCAAGCACCTCAGGTTTTTCTGCTTCCGCCGCCGGACACCCATCTACGGATGAGAGTGAGGAGGAGGGCGAGGAGCTCTCAAGAACTTTGAGGGAAGTTACCTGGTTTAGAAAACCTGTAACAAGGCCTGATGGAAGGCGTACAGACATTTATTATTATGAATTTGGAGGGACACAGAGGTTAAAGTCAATTAGAGAGGTCCGTGACTGTCTAAAACATGGAATTAAATTTAATCCAACTATCTTTTGTTTTAGAGGAGCAGACAAATATGAAGGTATTGTACATGGACACTCACGGTGCTCAAGCGCTAGTTCTAGTCCAGGCAGTACACCACCACATTTCTCCATTTTAGAATCCAACAACTCCGATGCATGACTAGACCAGGCTGTACCCAATACATACAAACAGGTTTTAAAATCACCTCAATGGGAGCTCTGGAAACAAGCAATGGGGGAGGAGTTGGCAGTAATCAACAATAGAAACGTATGGGTCTTAACTAACCTTCCACCCAATAAAGAACCTCTCGGTTGTAGGTGGGTTTTCACCATTAAGCGTAATGATAAAGGGCACATAGCAAGATACAAAGCAAGACTAGTAGCACAGGGCTACAAACAAATAAAGGGCGAGACTTACGATGAAACTTTTTCACCGGTAGTCAATTTTAGTTTAATTCGCTTTTTCTTTGCAGCTTTAGTGTCCTGTCACAGGTGGACTCACTTACAATGTGACGTGAAGAGAGCGTACTTATACGCCCCATTAACTGATGAGATCTATATGAAACAGCCCCCTGGTTTTGAAATAAAAGGAAAAGAACACCTGGTCTGTAAACTCCAAAGAGCATTATATGGGTTACATCAGAGCGGGAGAGTATGGTTCTACGAACTGCATAAAATTTTAATTTCTCTTGGTTTTAAAAAGTTAGATTGGTGCAATTGTGTTTATACATTTTCTGATTACATTGTTTTATTATTATATGTTGACGATTTTGTCATTTTAAGCAGACATCAAAAATACATTGACAAGGTTTTAACTCTTTTAACTAAGCATTTCGATATAAAAATCTTGGGCAAAACCCGTAAGTTGCTTGGGGTGGAGTTTGAGAAAGATGAGGAAGGTGTAGTCTCTATACATCAAATGCAATACATTAAAGAAATTTGCACACGTTTTGAGGAGTATAACTTTCCCATTTCTTCACTCCCGATTAGTAAAGGGGTCGTCTATTCGAAATTACAGTGCCCTCAAACAGATGCAGAAATTAAAGAAATGCTTAACTACCCATATAGAAGTGTGTTAGGGTGCCTATCCTTTTTAACAAGCAGAACACGCCCTGACATTGCTTATGCAGTAAACATATTCAGCCAGTTCCAAAGCAATCCGGGGATAGCTCATTGGCCTCTTAAAACTTCTGGGTTACGTTAACTATACAAAGCACTATAAATTAAATTTACCTTGTCATAAAATTAACCTGATCACATATACAGATGCGGATTTTGCAGCCAATCGTGATGACAGGACATCTATGGGTGGTCAATTACTTATGCTAGACAAAGCTCCGATAACATGGAGAGCTTTTAAACAAAAATCAATATGCTTGTCTACTATGGAATCTGAGTTCGTGGCCTTAACAGAAGCAACTAAAGAGCTTCTTTGGTTCAGCCGTATTATCACAGAATGTTATAATAAACACATATTTTCAGGTCCACAAACTAAACCAATTTTATTAGTAGATAATATGGCAGCAATAGATTTCATTAAGTCCCCCATAGAAAACTATAGGACAAACATATAGATGTTAAACTTTTCTTTGTACGCGATTTATTAAACCAAGAGATATTTTTAGTACAACACGTTAATAGTAAATCCAATCTTTCTGACATTTTTACAAAACCACTTACAAAAGCTGCTCTACTAAAGTTCATTGAAGCTATATTTATTTTTGGGTCTTAAAAATAAAAATGTGCGTTTAAAACTAGAAAAAAAAAACTCTCCTCTCCTTTTGAATTGTTGAAAAGAAAAAATTGTTTCTTTTCTTCAAGCGTTAAAAGCTTGTTTAAAATTTTTCTACTTAAACACTCAAAGTTTAACTTCTCTTTTGAATTTTTGAATACCGAAACTTGCATGTTTCATGATATGCCTTGTTATATTAATGTTTGAACCTTGTGATTATACATTTAACTTTTCTGTAATAGCATCGTGTTTATACCTTGTTTTAATTTTTATTTCAGAAGGATCCTTCAAATTCAAATTATGCTATATTTTTATATTTTGAAAAATCGAGTTGTAACATGTATTTTTCAATCCTATTATGCAAATGTTTATCAAATACCTTTATCAGTAATGCATAATTTTTTTTTGTGTGTGTGTGCACACATATATTTTTTTTTTAAGTGAGCTCACTGAAATTTAAATATTTGAAATACATATATATATATTTCTATTCCTTGTCTAAAAAAAATGTGTGTTGGTAAGTGTAGCCATATGTTATGGTGAGGTATAAGTTTTGATACAAGCAAGAACTTTCTTTGTCTGTTTGAAAGAAAATTTTCTTTTTTTTTTAAGAAAAAAGGGGTTCAGCTGTCTTTGTTCGAGTGTGTTCCCTCAAAGTAATGAGGATCTCTGTTATAGTTCTTTTATATAAGTATTTATATGCATATACTTATATATTTACTTGTTATAATTGTGTAATTATTGTTGAATTGTGTTTATAAATGTTGTTGAATGTGAATATATTAACAAAGTTTTTACTGATTAACTATGAATGTTTCTTAGTGTTATGATATCAGATAATTTCAGTATAAGTGTCAAGGGGGGGGCACATGTTAGCCCTATATATATATTTTTGGACCTTGAAACTTATACTCAATGTCGCCTTTTCGTACTTGTCTAATTTTTCCATTCAATCCTGTATTCATTTTCTTCAGTCACTATCGTTTTCCATTTCTAGTATCGTTCAAATCTTTCTTTTCGTTTTTCAACTCGCCAATCTATGTTTATCTTCCAAACTGTTCGTTTCGATATCATTTCTCACATCGACCATCGTTTTCTCAGCCTTTTTCCGAATTCAGTTGCAACCGCCAGCTTCGATATCGTTTCAATCGTAATAGTATAGGGGAGCATGCGCCCAGACGCCGTGTAACAGTCTTCAAAGGCACTCTAGATTACTTTGCCGATGGGCAGTTTGAGAACTTCTCAACTTATCACATCAGAAAGGGGGAGTTTTCGGAAAGCGGTATGTTGATATTGTTTAAAAGCAAGGCAACACTAGATACCGGGCTTGCTCATTCACTCTCAAAACGTCACAAATGGTGGCTGACCGTGCCCAGCGATTGGTCCAAAGCAACGCGCCCATCGTTTTGTGCCAATCGCTGTATGTCTTTCCTCCTAGTCAGCCACCTTTTTTGACGTCATCATAATAAATGAGCAAGCCCGGTATGTAGTGTATCCATGTTAAAAGGGATGAAAAGGCAGTTTGATGGGCGAGTGAAGGATAGCAGCAGCTAGGTTATACAATGATAGATTTTAAACAAATGTTTTAATGCTGCAATGATATTTATTCTTCCGAAGTCCATTTAATATTGTGTTCTGTTAATATGAAAGTTGTTTTATTTTAAAGTGACATGTGCACCCATATTCTTTTTTTGTGTTTTCTCTACTGTGATGTCAACTCATCTATTTTTGATTCCATCAAATATGAATAGAGAGGAAGTTTTACGTTAATATATTTTTAAATCTTTTCGGCAGTGCTTCTATAATTATGTGGATTAAAAAATTGAGTTTTTTTTTTATACTGAACTTTGATAATAAATGAAGTGTTGAATACTCTTATGAAGTAACTCACCAGTATGTGAGTAGGACTTTGTTTTGTTTTGGAATGTTTAAAGTATTACATGCTCTAATATTTTGTCACCTTTTTGTTTTTGTTGCCATATACCATTAAATTTTATTTTATTAAATTGTCTGTCATATTTTTCATCTTTATTTTATTTTTGTGATATGTAAATAAACGTTAGTTTATTTTAAAAACCTAAAACTGTTTTATCAATGTGTATTATCTACATTCAACACTTTTAGTCACTACCTTGCCAATATCAGCCAATAAACTTCCACGTACTCTGCTTTTCAATTTAATTCTATTTTTAGACCGGTCCCTGTATACGGACCGCGAACACGGTTATGGGCCCGGGCTCATTTAAAGCCATATTAACCCTTTAAGGGCCGTAACCTTTGCAAGGATTAGCTGACAAGTGTTAGTAGATGGCGGCAGTTAGACCCACTAGTGAATTTTAGTGTGGGGGGGGGCCGCATTTACATATAAATTTCATAAATTTCAGTATGACAGTTAAATTTAAGATATTTATTTTTATGAAATTTTGTTGAAAAAATTAAAATTTTTTTTGGTACTTTTTTGTACATTTTTTGGTACTTTTTTGTACATTTAAAAAAAAAATTCTTCCTTGGCAATGGCTAACATACAGGTGAGCATAAACAAGCTAAATTTCCATAATTATGGAAACTGGTCAGCTGACATTAAGTTCCTTCTATTGGACAAAAATGCCTGGGGCATTGTTAACGGAACAGAGGCTGTGCCTGATACAAGTGGTGCAGCAGCATACAAGGACTATCAATCCAGAGTTCGTTCAGCACTGTCCATAATCTACATGAATGTCGAGCCTGACTTCCGTCGAATAATTGAGAACATTGACGATCCTAAAGATGCATGGGCAAAGCTCCGATCCCATTTCCAACCTGATAATAGAGCCCGCCACATGCAGTTATTTTCAGAGTTGTTGGCATGCAAAATAGCACCAGAGGAGTCGATAGATATGTACGCTGCTCGCCTCAACCGAATCGCTGACCAATTGAAGGCAATGAATGAGCCAATTAAAGAAATTTATCTGTCGTTCCAACTTCTTAGATGGCTCCCTCAAAAATACGACAGTCTAGTCCAGAAAATACTCCGTTGGCCAGATTCTAAATTTGTGTTTTGTGACATCTTGACTGAACTAGTCGCCGAAGAGTCTCGTCTTAAACTGAGGTCAGAGGACAAAAACCAACTTGCCGTCCATTGCCACTTTTCTAGAATTCGTCGTCCACCGAATAACACGAGTTACCGACGAAAACCTAAAGGCAGATGCCACAAGTGTGGAAAGACTGGTCATTTCAAAAATCAATGTAAGGCCTCTTCTCCAGCCATGTCAGGTCCCGAATCCTCAGTTGGCACCAGTTCCAGAGAGTCTTCTACATCCAGAGGTAGCCCTGTCCATCATCAGAATAGAAATGGAGCTCCTAGATCCAGATCGAGTCGAAATCAAAGTACATTCCATAGTCAGGTAAACTTCCTCATTCAATCTAACCTTAGTAAAGTTAAGGGGGAAGACGATGCCTGCGTGTTTGACACTGGTGCCTCGCACCACTTTTGCAAAGATCGAGGAATTTATGTGTCCTTTCAGCCTCTTCATAACCACGAACTTGCCGTTGCTGTCGATGGAGCAACATTCCCGATTGAAGGGACTGGTACTGTTAATCTTAATTTAAATGGATCAAATTTGTGTCTAGGGGATGTAATGTATTGTCCTAATTTAAGACGTAATCTTATTTCTGGCTCTCGCCTTGATGATAGAGGCGTAACATTCAAAGGAGGGAAAGGTAGAGTTAAGGCCTACACAACTGATAAAACACTATTTAGGGCTATCCTTAAAAATGGGATTTATTACATCCACCCTGATGCTAATTCTAAAAGTAAAAGTAAACCTAGCAACAACGTAAAATTTAAACAGGTCCGTTTTGAGGCCTCGACAGTACAAAAAGATGATTTCAGATTATGGCATCGTAGGCTAGGTCACCTCAGTCCCACACTAATAGAACATACACAGAGGTGTAATGGCGTAAAAGGCTTACCACACATTAAAGACCGAGACTTTCATTGCGAAACATGCAAATTGAATAAACATAGACGCACATCTTTTAAACCACTAAATCGAATCCGGTCCAAGAAGCCACTTGAACTTTTACACACAGATTTGTGGGGACCTACTACAGTAACTGGGAGAGGTGGAGAGAAATACTTTTTAACAATAACGGATGATTTTTGCCGTAAGGCATCAGTTTATCCATTATGTAGTAAATCACAAGTCTTTAAAGTTTTCACAAACCATGTCAAAAGGGCCGAACGTTTTCTAAACACGAAACTTAAACATGTACGTAGTGACAATGGGCGGGAGTTTTCAAACGAAGCTTTTAAAAGATATTTTGAGGAAAATGGTATAAAACACGAGTTCACGAACACATATACTCCAGAACAAAATGGCGTCTCGGAACGGCTCAATCAAACCATTGTAGACGGGGCACGTTCTATACTGCATGAAAGTAAACTAAGTTTGAAGTTTTGGCCAGAAGCCATTTTGTATTTTACTTACACTCTGAACCGCGTTTGCCACAAGTCACATGAGAAAACTCCATTTGAATATTACTGTGGAAATAAACCGTCCATAAGACACTTGCGTCCTTTTGGTACAGTTGCATATGTGGGAGTACCCAGACAACTCCGAAGTACAAAATTTGAGCCTAAGGCTAGAAAGGGGATTTTAGTAGGATATGCAATGTCTACAAAAGGGTATAGAATTTGGTTGCCAGACACAAATAAGATCATCGAAACAATTAACGTAAGATTCAGTGAAGAAGCAACCGTACCCAAAGACACCTACGTTGGAACTGAACAAGGCCCTATTTATTCTTTAGGCACAGACCCTTTTGCTAGTTTAGAGCAGCACAACGGAAGCGATCTGGGACCCACTTACACACTATCATCTGAACCTCCCGAAATTGACCCACTAAAAGAAATTCAACCTGACAAATTTCATAAGTCTGTAATTCCAATAACACAAGCAAGCACCTCAGGTTTTTCTGCTTCCGCCGCCGGACACCCATCTACGGATGAGAGTGAGGAGGAGGGCGAGGAGCTCTCAAGAACTTTGAGGGAAGTTACCTGGTTTAGAAAACCTGTAACAAGGCCTGATAGAAGGCGTACAGACATTTATTATTATGAATTTGAGGGACACAGAGGTTAAAGTCAATTAGAGAGGTCCGTGACTACTGTCTAAAACATGGAATTAAATTTAATCCAACTATCTTTTGTTTTAGAGGAGCAGACAAATATGAAGGTATTGTACATGGACACTCACGGTGCTCAAGCGCTAGTTCTAGTCCAGGCAGTACACCACCACATTTCTCCATTTTAGAATCCAACAACTCCGATGCATGACTAGACCAGGCTGTACCCAATACATACAAACAGGTTTTAAAATCACCTCAATGGGAGCTCTGGAAACAAGCAATGGGGGAGGAGTTGGCAGTAATCAACAATAGAAAAGTATGGGTCTTAACTAACCTTCCACCCAATAAAGAACCTCTCGGTTGTAGGTGGGTTTTCACCATTAAGCGTAATGATAAAGGGCACATAGCAAGATACAAAGCAAGACTAGTAGCACAGGGATACAAACAAATAAAGGGCGAGACTTACGATGAAACTTTTTCACCGGTAGTCAATTTTAGTTTAATTCGCTTTTTCTTTGCAGCTTTAGTGTCCTGTCACAGGTGGACTCACTTACAATGTGACGTGAAGAGAGCGTACTTATACGCCCCATTAACTGATGAGATCTATATGAAACAGCCCCCTGGTTTTGAAATAAAAGGAAAAGAACACCTGGTCTGTAAACTCCAAAGAGCATTATATGGGTTACATCAGAGCGGGAGAGTATGGTTCTACGAACTGCATAAAATTTTAATTTCTCTTGGTTTTAAAAAGTTAGATTGGTGCAATTGTGTTTATACATTTTCTGATTACATTGTTTTATTATTATATGTTGACGATTTTGTCATTTTAAGCAGACATCAAAAATACATTGACAAGGTTTTAACTCTTTTAACTAAGCATTTCGATATAAAAATCTTGGGCAAAACCCGTAAGTTGCTTGGGGTGGAGTTTGAGAAAGATGAGGAAGGTGTAGTCTCTATACATCAAATGCAATACATTAAAGAAATTTGCACACGTTTTGAGGAGTATAACTTTCCCATTTCTTCACTCCCGATTAGTAAAGGGGTCGTCTATTCGAAATTACAGTGCCCTCAAACAGATGCAGAAATTAAAGAAATGCTTAACTACCCATATAGAAGTGTGTTAGGGTGCCTATCCTTTTTAACAAGCAGAACACGCCCTGACATTGCTTATGCAGTAAACATATTCAGCCAGTTCCAAAGCAATCCGGGGATAGCTCACTGGCCTCTTAAAACTTCTGGGTTACGTTAACTATACAAAGCACTATAAATTAAATTTACCTTGTCATAAAATTAACCTGATCCCATATACAGATGCGGATTTTGCAGCCAATCGTGATGACAGGACATCTATGGGTGGTCAATTACTTATGCTAGACAAAGCTCCGATAACATGGAGAGCTTTTAAACAAAAATCAATATGCTTGTCTACTATGGAATCTGAGTTCGTGGCCTTAACAGAAGCAACTAAAGAGCTTCTTTGGTTCAGCCGTATTATCACAGAATGTTATAATAAACACATATTTTCAGGTCCACAAACTAAACCAATTTTATTAGTAGATAATATGGCAGCAATAGATTTCATTAAGTCCCCCATAGAAAACTATAGGACAAAACATATAGATGTTAAACTTTTCTTTGTACGCGATTTATTAAACCAAGAGATATTTTTAGTACAACACGTTAATAGTAAATCCAATCTTTCTGACATTTTTACAAAACCACTTACAAAAGCTGCTCTACTAAAGTTCATTGAGGCTATATTTATTTTTGGGTCTTAAAAATAAAAATGTGCGTTTAAAACTAGAAAAAAAAACTCTCCTCTCCTTTTGAATTGTTGAAAAGAAAAAATTGTTTCTTTTCTTCAAGCGTTAAAAGCTTGTTTAAAATTTTTCTACTTAAACACTCAAAGTTTAACTTCTCTTTTGAATTTTTGAATACCGAAACTTGCATGTTTCATGATATGCCTTGTTATATTAATGTTTGAACCTTGTGATTATACATTTAACTTTTCTGTAATAGCATCGTGTTTATACCTTGTTTTAATTTTTATTTCAGAAGGATCCTTCAAATTCAAATTATGCTATATTTTTTTATTTTGAAAAATCGAGTTGTAACATGTATTTTTCAATCCTATTATGCAAATGTTTATCAAATACCTTTATCAGTAATGCATAATTTTTTTTTGTGTGTGTGTGCACACATATATTTTTTTTAAGTGAGCTCACTGAAATTTAAATATTTGAAATACATATATATATATTTCTATTCCTTGTCTAAGAAAAATGTGTGTTGGTAAGTGTAGCCATATGTTATGGTGAGGTATAAGTTTTGATACAAGCAAGAACTTTCTTTGTGTGTTTGAAAGAAAATTTTCTTTTTTTTTTTTTTTTAAGAAAAAAGGGGTTCAGCTGTCTTTGTTCGAGTGTGTTCCCTCAAAGTAATGAGGATCTCTGTTATAGTTCTTTTATATAAGTATTTATATGCATATACTTATATATTTACTTGTTATAATTGTGTAATTATTGTTGAATTGTGTTTATAAATGTTGTTGAATGTGAATATATTAACAAAGTTTTTACTGATTAACTATGAATGTTTCTTAGTGTTATGATATCAGATAATTTCAGTATAAGTGTCAAGGGGGGGGGGGCAAATTTTAGCCCTATATATATATATTTTTGGACCTTGAAACTTATACTCAATGTCGCCTTTTCGTACTTGTCTAATTTTTCCATTCAATCCTGTATTCATTTTCTTCAGTCACTATCGTTTTCCATTTCTAGTATCGTTCAAATCTTTCTTTTCGTTTTTCAACTCGCCAATCTATGTTTATCTTCCAAACTGTTCGTTTCGATATCATTTCTCACATCGACCATCGTTTTCTCAGCCTTTTTCCGAATTCAGTTGCAACCGCCAGCTTCGATATCGTTTCAATCGTAATAGTATAGGGGAGCATGCGCCCAGACGCCGTGTAACAGTCTTCAAAGGCACTCTAGATTACTTTGCCGATGGGCAGTTTGAGAACTTCTCAACTTATCACATCAGAAAGGGGGAGTTTTCGGAAAGCGGTATGTTGATATTGTTTAAAAGCAAGGCAACACTAGATACCGGGCTTGCTCATTCACTCTCAAAACGTCACAAATGGTGGCTGACCGCGCCCAGCGATTGGTCCAAAGCAACGCGCCCATCGTTTTGTGCCAATCGCTGTATGTCTTTCCTCCTAGTCAGCCACCTTTTTTGACGTCATCATAATAAATGAGCAAGCCCGGTATGTAGTGTATCCCTGTTAAAAGGGATGAAAAGGCAGTTTGATGGGCGAGTGAAGGATAGCAGCAGCTAGGTTATACAATGATAGATTTTAAACAAATGTTTTAATGCTGCAATGATATTTATTCTTCCGAAGTCCATTTAATATTGTGTTCTGTTAATATGAAAGTGGTTTTATTTTAAAGTGACATGTGCACCCATATTCTTTTTTTGTGTTTTCTCTACTGTGATGTCAACTCATCTATTTTTGATTCCATCAAATATGAATAGAGAGGAAGTTTTACGTTAATATATTTTTAAATCTTTTCGGCAGTGCTTCTATAATTATGTGGATTAAAAAATTGAGTTTTTTTTTTATACTGAACTTTGATAATAAATGAAGTGTTGAATACTCTTATGAAGTAACTCACCAGTATGTGAGTAGGACTTTGTTTTGTTTTGGAAAGTTTAAAGTATTACATGCTCTAATATTTTGTCACCTTTTTGTTTTTGTTGCCATATACCATTAAATTTTATTTTATTAAATTGTCTGTCATATTTTTCATCTTTATTTTATTTTTGTGATATGTAAATAAACGTTAGTTTATTTTAAAAACCTAAAACTGTTTTATCAATGTGTATTATCTACATTCAACACTTTTAGTCACTACCTTGCCAATATCAGCCAATAAACTTCCACGTACTCTGCTTTTCAATTTAATTCTATTTTTAGACCGGTCCCTGTATACGGACCGCGAACACGGTTATGGGCCCGGGCTCATTTAAAGCCATATTAACCCTTTAAGGGCCGTAACCTTTGCAAGGATTAGCTGACAAGTGTTAGTAGATGGCGGCAGTTAGACCCACTAGTGAATTTTAGTGGGGGGGGGGCCACATTTACATATAAATTTCATAAATTTCAGTATGACAGTTAAATTTAAGATATTTATTTTTATGAAATTTTGTTGAAAAAATTAAAATTTTTTTTGGTACTTTTTTGTACATTTTTTGGTACTTTTTTGTACATTTAAAAAAAAAAAATTCTTCCTTGGCAATGGCTAACATACAGGTGAGCATAAACAAGCTAAATTTCCATAATTATGGAAACTGGTCAGCTGACATTAAGTTCCTTCTATTGGACAAAAATGCCTGGGGCATTGTTAACGGAACAGAGGCTGTGCCTGATACAAGTGGTGCAGCAGCATACAAGGACTATCAATCCAGAGTTCGTTCAGCACTGTCCATAATCTACATGAATGTCGAGCCTGACTTCCGTCGAATAATTGAGAACATTGACGATCCTAAAGATGCATGGGCAAAGCTCCGATCCCATTTCCAACCTGATAATAGAGCCCGCCACATGCAGTTATTTTCAGAGTTGTTGGCATGCAAAATAGCACCAGAGGAGTCGATAGATATGTACGCTGCTCGCCTCAACCGAATCGCTGACCAATTGAAGGCAATGAATGAGCCAATTAAAGAAATTTATCTGTCGTTCCAACTTCTTAGATGGCTCCCTCAAAAATACGACAGTCTAGTCCAGAAGATACTCCGTTGGCCAGATTCTAAATTTGTGTTTTGTGACATCTTGACTGAACTAGTCGCCGAAGAGTCTCGTCTTAAACTGAGGTCAGAGGACAAAAACCAACTTGCCGTCCATTGCCACTTTTCTAGAATTCGTCGTCCACCGAATAACACGAGTTACCGACGAAAACCTAAAGGCAGATGCCACAAGTGTGGAAAGACTGGTCATTTCAAAAATCAATGTAAGGCCTCTTCTCCAGCCATGTCAGGTCCCGAATCCTCAGTTGGCACCAGTTCCAGAGAGTCTTCTACATCCAGAGGTAGCCCTGTCCATCATCAGAATAGAAATGGAGCTCCTAGATCCAGATCGAGTCGAAATCAAAGTACATTCCATAGTCAGGTAAACTTCCTCATTCAATCTAACCTTAGTAAAGTTAAGGGGAAAGACGATGCCTGCGTGTTTGACACTGGTGCCTCGCACCACTTTTGCAAAGATCGAGGACTTTATGTGTCCTTTCAGCCTCTTCATAACCACGAACTTGCCGTTACTGTCGATGGAGCAACATTCCCGATTGAAGGGACTGGTACTGTTAATCTTAATTTAAATGGATCAAATTTGTGTCTAGGGGATGTAATGTATTGTCCTAATTTAAGACGTAATCTTATTTCTGGCTCTCGCCTTGATGATAGAGGCGTAACATTCAAAGGAGGGAAAGGTAGAGTTAAGGCCTACACAACTGATAAAACACTATTTAGGGCTATCCTTAAAAATGGGATTTATTACATCCACCCTGATGCTAATTCTAAAAGTAAAAGTAAACCTAGCAACAACGTAAAATTTAAACAGGTCCGTTTTGAGGCCTCGACAGTACAAAAAGATGATTTCAGATTATGGCATCGTAGGCTAGGTCACCTCAGTCCCACACTAATAGAACATACACAGAGGTGTAATGGCGTAAAAGGCTTACCACACATTAAAGACCGAGACTTTCATTGCGAAACATGCAAATTGAATAAACATAGACGCACATCTTTTAAACCACTAAATCGAATCCGGTCCAAGAAGCCACTTGAACTTTTACACACAGATTTGTGGGGACCTACTACAGTAACTGGGAGAGGTGGAGAGAAATACTTTTTAACAATAACGGATGATTTTTGCCGTAAGGCATCAGTTTATCCATTATGTAGTAAATCACAAGTCTTTAAAGTTTTCACAAACCATGTCAAAAGGGCCGAACGTTTTCTAAACACGAAACTTAAACATGTACGTAGTGACAATGGGCGGGAGTTTTCAAACGAAGCTTTTAAAAGATATTTTGAGGAAAATGGTATAAAACACGAGTTCACGAACACATATACTCCAGAACAAAATGGCGTCTCGGAACGGCTCAATCAAACCATTGTAGACGGGGCACGTTCTATACTGCATGAAAGTAAACTAAGTTTGAAGTTTTGGCCAGAAGCCATTTTGTATTTTACTTACACTCTGAACCGCGTTTGCCACAAGTCACATAAGAAAACTCCATTTGAATATTATTGTGGAAATAAACCGTCCATAAGACACTTGCGTCCTTTTGGTACAGTTGCATATGTGGGAGTACCCAGACAACTCCGAAGTACAAAATTTGAGCCTAAGGCTAGAAAGGGGATTTTAGTAGGATATGCAATGTCTACAAAAGGGTATAGAATTTGGTTGCCAGACACAAATAAGATCATCGAAACAATTAACGTAAGATTCAGTGAAGAAGCAACCGTACCCAAAGACACCTACGTTGGAACTGAACAAGGCCCTATTTATTCTTTAGGCACAGACCCTTTTGCTAGTTTAGAGCAGCACAACGGAAGCGATCTGGGACCCACTTACACACTATCATCTGAACCTCCCGAAATTGACCCACTAAAAGAAATTCAACCTGACAAATTTCATAAGTCTGTAATTCCAATAACACAAACAAGCACCTCAGGTTTTTCTGCTTCCGCCGCCGGACACCCATCTACGGATGAGAGTGAGGAGGAGGGCGAGGAGCTCTCAAGAACTTTGAGGGAAGTTACCTGGTTTAGAAAACCTGTAACAAGGCCTGATGGAAGGCGTACAGACATTTATTATTATGAATTTGGAGGGACACAGAGGTTAAAGTCAATTAGAGAGGTCCGTGACTACTGTCTAAAACATGGAATTAAATTTAATCCAACTATCTTTTGTTTTAGAGGAGCAGACAAATATGAAGGTATTGTACATGGACACTCACGGTGCTCAAGCGCTAGTTCTAGTCCAGGCAGTACACCACCACATTTCTCCATTTTAGAATCCAACAACTCCGATGCATGACTAGACCAGGCTGTACCCAATACATACAAACAGGTTTTAAAATCACCTCAATGGGAGCTCTGGAAACAAGCAATGGGGGAGGAGTTGGCAGTAATCAACAATAGAAAAGTATGGGTCTTAACTAACCTTCCACCCAATAAAGAACCTCTCGGTTGTAGGTGGGTTTTCACCATTAAGCGTAATGATAAAGGGCACATAGCAAGATACAAAGCAAGACTAGTAGCACAGGGCTACAAACAAATAAAGGGCGAGACTTACGATGAAACTTTTTCACCGGTAGTCAATTTTAGTTTAATTCGCTTTTTCTTTGCAGCTTTAGTGTCCTGTCACAGGTGAACTCACTTACAATGTGACTTGAAGAGAGCGTACTTATACGCCCCATTAACTGATGAGATCTATATGAAACAGCCCCCTGGTTTTGAAATAAAAGGAAAAGAACACCTGGTCTGTAAACTCCAAAGAGCATTATATGGGTTACATCAGAGCGGGAGAGTATGGTTCTACGAACTGCATAAAATTTTAATTTCTCTTGGTTTTAAAAAGTTAGATTGGTGCAATTGTGTTTATACATTTTCTGATTACATTGTTTTATTATTATATGTTGACGATTTTGTCATTTTAAGCAGACATCAAAAATAAATTGACAAGGTTTTAACTCTTTTAACTAAGCATTTCGATATAAAAATCTTGGGCAAAACCCGTAAGTTGCTTGGGGTGGAGTTTGAGAAAGATGAGGAAGGTGTAGTCTCTATACATCAAATGCAATACATTAAAGAAATTTGCACACGTTTTGAGGAGTATAACTTTCCCATTTCTTCACTCCCGATTAGTAAAGGGGTCGTCTATTCGAAATTACAGTGCCCTCAAACAGATGCAGAAATTAAAGAAATGCTTAACTACCCATATAGAAGTGTGTTAGGGTGCCTATCCTTTTTAACAAGCAGAACACGCCCTGACATTGCTTATGCAGTAAACATATTCAGCCAGTTCCAAAGCAATCCGGGGATAGCTCACTGGCCTCTTAAAACTTCTGGGTTACGTTAACTATACAAAGCACTATAAATTAAATTTACCTTGTCATAAAATTAACCTGATCCCATATACAGATGCGGATTTTGCAGCCAATCGTGATGACAGGACATCTATGGGTGGTCAATTACTTATGCTAGACAAAGCTCCGATAACATGGAGAGCTTTTAAACAAAAATCAATATGCTTGTCTACTATGGAATCTGAGTTCGTGGCCTTAACAGAAGCAACTAAAGAGCTTCTTTGGTTCAGCCGTATTATCACAGAATGTTATAATAAACACATATTTTCAGGTCCACAAACTAAACCAATTTTATTAGTAGATAATATGGCAGCAATAGATTTCATTAAGTCCCCCATAGAAAACTATAGGACAAAACATATAGATGTTAAACTTTTCTTTGTACGCGATTTATTAAACCAAGAGATATTTTTAGTACAACACGTTAATAGTAAATCCAATCTTTCTGACATTTTTACAAAACCACTTACAAAAGCTGCTCTACTAAAGTTCATTGAGGCTATATTTATTTTTGGGTCTTAAAAATAAAAATGTGCGTTTAAAACTAGAAAAAAAAACTCTCCTCTCCTTTTGAATTGTTGAAAAGAAAAAATTGTTTCTTTTCTTCAAGCGTTAAAAGCTTGTTTAAAATTTTTCTACTTAAACACTCAAAGTTTAACTTCTCTTTTGAATTTTTGAATACCGAAACTTGCATGTTTCATGATATGCCTTGTTATATTAATGTTTGAACCTTGTGATTATACATTTAACTTTTCTGTAATAGCATCGTGTTTATACCTTGTTTTAATTTTTATTTCAGAAGGATCCTTCAAATTCAAATTATGCTATATTTTTATATTTTGAAAAATCGAGTTGTAACATGTATTTTTCAATCCTATTATGCAAATGTTTATCAAATAGCTTTATCAGTATTGCATAATTTTTTTTTTTTTGTGTGTGTGCACACATATATTTTTTTTAAGTGAGCTCACTGAAATTTAAATATTTGAAATACATATATATATATTTCTATTCCTTGTCTAAGAAAAATGTGTGTTGGTAAGTGTAGCCATATGTTATGGTGAGGTATAAGTTTTGATACAAGCAAGAACTTTCTTTGTGTGTTTGAAAGAAAATTTTCTTTTTTTTTTTTTAAAGAAAAAAGGGGTTCAGCTGTCTTTGTTCGAGTGTGTTCCCTCAAAGTAATGAGGATCTCTGTTATAGTTCTTTTATATAAGTATTTATATGCATATACTTATATATTTACTTGTTATAATTGTGTAATTATTGTTGAATTGTGTTTATAAATGTTGTTGAATGTGAATATATTAACAAAGTTTTTACTGATTAACTATGAATGTTTCTTAGTGTTATGATATCAGATAATTTCAGTATAAGTGTCAAGGGGGGGGGGGATGTTAGCCCTATATATATTTTTTTGGACCTTGAAACTTATACTCAATGTCGCCTTTTCGTACTTGTCTAATTTTTCCATTCAATCCTGTATTCATTTTCTTCAGTCACTATCGTTTTCCATTTCTAGTATCGTTCAAATCTTTCTTTTCGTTTTTCAACTCGCCAATCTATGTTTATCTTCCAAACTGTTCGTTTCGATATCATTTCTCACATCGACCATCGTTTTCTCAGCCTTTTTCCGAATTCAGTTGCATCCGCCAGCTTCGATATCGTTTCAATCGTAATAGTATAGGGGAGCATGCGCCCAGACGCCGTGTAACAGTCTTCAAAGGCACTCTAGATTACTTTGCCGATGGGCAGTTTGAGAACTTCTCAACTTAGCACATCAGAAAGGGGGAGTTTTCGGAAAGCGGTATGTTGATATTGTTTAAAAGGGATGAAAAGGCAGTTTGATGGGCGAGTGAAGGATAGCAGCAGCTAGGTTATACAATGATAGATTTTAAACAAATGTTTTAATGCTGCAATGATATTTATTCTTCCGAAGTCCATTTAATATTGTGTTCTGTTAATATGAAAGTGGTTTTATTTTAAAGTGACATGTGCACCCATATTCTGTTTTTGTGTTTTCTCTACTGTGATGTCAACTCATCTATTTTTGATTCCATCAAATATGAATAGAGAGGAAGTTTTACGTTAATATATTTTTACATCCTTTCGGCAGTGCTTCTATAATTATGTGGATTAAAAAATTGAGTTTTTTTTTATACTGAACTTTGATAATAAATGAAGTGTTGAATACTCTTATGAAGTAACTCACCAGTATGTGAGTAGGACTTTGTTTTGTTTTGGAAAGTTTAAAGTATTACATGCTCTAATATTTTGCCACCTTTTTGTTTTTGTTGCCATATACCATTAAATTTTATTTTATTAAATTGTCTGTCATATTTTTCATCTTTATTTTATTTTTGTGATATGTAAATAAACGTTAGTTTATTTTAAAAACCTAAAACTGTTTTATCAATGTGTATTATCTACATTCAACACTTTTATCAAAAAGATTTAAATGCCTAGTATGAAAAAATGCTCTGAAGAACACCAAAAAAGGTTAATATATGTAAGTATGAAAAAAGGTTGGACAGGTGCTTCGAATTGAGCATGAGAAAGGAAAGGGATGCCTTCTTGGCTGCAGCTCACTGTCAATGCCAACTTTTGGAAAAATCATATTTGCGCTTTTTCCATATAAATGAAATCACTCACAGTTACGATAAAAATGTATAGTGTAAAGACGTAGCCAGTAAAGACGCAGCTTGATTAAACATTAATGTAAGGCGACATAGTACCAAAAACCTTAGTTCCTGTATCACACTCATGCAAAGCTACCAAGCATGCCCACAGTGTAGAACTGTGCAAAAAATTAATTTGCATTGCAGTGCAGAGTGTTTCAGCACTCTGAACAGGAACAATTCCACATATGCACGCATGATAGTATAATGCATTCATTGATTGTTGAAATTATATGCAAGTGGCTGTGGCTCCACAATGCAATATGCAGTACAGCAATGCATATGTAAGTTATAAACGAACATTAGACGCATATACCTTTAATACGGAAGTACAAAAGAACAGTGCGGATGTGCACTGAGGTTCAAAAGTATAATAGGAGTGTACAGTGTATATAGTAGTCTGTAGAGCAATAATGGTACACAGTGCACTGTACAAAGTTGCATTGCAGACGCACGCACAGTACAACAGTAGAACAGTGCAGTTAACATGTGAAGCACGATGGAAAGTTTTACTACAGAACCGCAAATTTCTTTTATATGAAAAAGCGCGAATATGATTTTTTCAAAAGTTGGCATTGACAGTGAGCTGCAGCCAAGAAGGAACCCTTTTTCCTTTCTCATGCTCAATTAGAAGCACTTGTCCAAACCTTTTTCATACTTAAATATATTAACCTTTTTTGGTGCTCTTCAGAGCATTTTTTCATACCGGGGACCGGCGCTAGTTCGGATAATTGGACAGGCAATTTTAGGGATGTTCCTGACCAACATGGTTAAAATGCATTTTTTACGTGTAACAGTTTTTTTATGGAACAAATGTATGTTCTTTAAAATATAGTAGTGGGTAGGAAGATTAAAAAAATTATTTTGTGTGTACACAATTTTCCTTCACACTTTGCCCAAGCTTAGATCTGGTAGCGTCAGTTCTGGCATGTTTAAAAACTGTGTAGGGAAGGGTTCTTATTTTACCTTTCTTTTTAATTGTCTTTTTTATCATTTTCTGAACTTCAAAATTTGAAATTTAAGCAAAAAAGCTTTGGATTGATTTTTCCTTTAAAGAAGGTATTATTTTCAATTGTGCCATATCAAGAATTCTTCTTAAATACATAAGTTGAATAGGATCAGCATTTGCCTGCCAGTCCAACCATTTCATAGCTGTTTCCAGACATTCATTATGTGATGGTCCTGGATCATTTTCATAACATTAGTTTTCATTTTCTTTGATCCACTGATTTGGAAAACTTTTTCCATTTTAAAGGCCGTCCTAAAAAATTTCAGACAAAGAAGGGTGTTCGGATAATTGGAGTTCTTTATATATACACCTGGACAGCTTGTTAATACCCTTGCCTAGTGCCAAGGTTAGATGGCCTAGTGCATGGCAAACGAACGCGGATAGGCTTCCTCCATAGATCTTCTAATATACTAGACACCAAATTGTTAAATTTTTTCTGTGCTCCAAGATCACCTACCCACCAAACGTGATTCCCACCTAATTTAGTGCGCCAAGCCGGTTTTTTTCCCGCCAAAACTTGCGTGGAATTTCCGAATTCCCTGCCGAAACTTTATTATTTCGTCCTTGTTCCCCTGTTCCTTATTGCGAATGAGACATTAAAGTTGCCAAGAAAGCGATTACCGCCAAAACAGACAGCCTTTAAAAAGCGCCAAATCCGGGCTGATCTTGGGACCAAAATTTCGACCAAATAACAATTGAATTTGCTCTCTACTAGTATCTTTGCTCTGAGGCTTTCTCCAATCCGCTTAGCCAGCGTGGAAGAAATTTGACCACCCCCGCCCCCTTATCCAAAAGATGGATTGATTTCAAAACATTTATGCTGGAAATCTTATTTTCGTCTAAGAATTCTAAAATATGCATAAGCACACACTTCCTATAGCTGTTCTTAAGATTTCTAATGGCACCTTGATCCGTAGGTTGCAATTTGCTGGTAGGAAAGAAACATTAACTGTATTCTCTGCAAAATTATCACATCGGTATGGGCAGGATAGTGGCTAAGACGTCCGACTTCAAACGTTGGGTAAAGTCGGTGAAACATTTTGCAGGAAGGAAAAACACACTTTACAGGGTGCGCCGCCAATAACGCGCATGCGCCAATCTGTCACATTCCTCTTATCCTCTCCTCACCCTTCGTTCCAAGCAAACAACATTCATTCCACTGATTCCCGCCCTTTTTTCTTTTTTTTTTTTAAAGAGATCGTATTTTTTATATCTGATAAAAAAGCATTTTGTATAAATTAGATGACAATTAAATTAAAATATACTGCATTATTTAATGAAATGGAATTTAATATAACGTAAGTTTTAATTTAATATACATTTTTGATTAATAATATAGCTTTAATTTCTAAATTTTCCTCTTAGTATTCATTATTTATCTGTTATCAATATATTTATAAATTGGGGATAACTAATCTGTTACATCATTTGTGAACAATCTATTACTAAAATCTGTTTAAAAATATTAATATTGATTCATTCAAAGTTTGTAGGTTTGTATTCTCATTCTTAACACAAACTTTGTTATAAGGGCAAAGAATTTCTTAAAAAAATAAATGAAAAAAAAATGCATGCTCATTTTAACATAGCATCAAAATTTGGTATACGAATTTTTACCAGGCAAAAATAGTAGTTGAAAATTATTTTTAATCGGTATAAATCATGTTATATTAATAAGTTAAGTGTCATTTCTAATGCTTCCTTTTAATTACTATTATTATTATTATTATTGCTTTAAAAAAGTGTAAACATATTCAAATTGCATGTATTACTGAAACCTAAAAATAAGAATTGTATGTTAAGCTCTTACTTTGTTTGTACGAGGAAGTTTTTGTCATGTATAAAAAATTTTGTTTTCTTTTTCAATTTGCATTAATCGTATTAATTTTACAATGATGTATTACAGTTATGTTATTGTATACTGTTGAAATATTTCATCGTTTTAAGATATTATGTATAAATAAAATATAATTATTTATCGTTTCCTGAATTGGTTTTCATGTGTTAATAAATTTATTTGTACACACAGAGAAAAGGGGGAGGGGGGACACTTCAGACTTATTGTTTGTTATCAGACATAATTCGCTTATTTTTAAAGAAAATGGAATTTGTTTGATCCTAAGATTATTCTATACTATATTAATTTTTATTTCAAACAAGTTATAAATTCAACTTCAATATTTTACAGAGTCATCTTTTAACCCATTCGGGACCATGGGTGCATATATGCACCCTCAAAAAGAGCATACGGAATTTGTTTTAGGCACCAGTAAAAAATAAAGTAATATTTGCTTTGTCTAATTCGAACACTTTTGCGATAGTTTAAGTAAAGGTAGCATTTTTTTTTTTTTTTTAAGTGGTGCCGACGGAATAAAATTTGTGTAAAAGGTCCGGACCCGAAAGGGTTAATATTTAATTAAAATTAGAAGGAAAAAAATGAAAACAAACTATGTTGTGACGAGGGAATGACGGTATCAATAACAAGCATGAAGTTATTCGTTTCAGAGTTTCAAGAATTTAATGAAATATGGTTTGACTTTCATTCTTGCTTTGTCATTCTTTACTTACAGGGGAAAAAAATAATCAAAATATTTGAAATAGCTCTTTAAAAATATAAAACAGCAAAATATTATGTTTTCATTTGCAATTGAAGAGAAAAATAAACCTTTGCAGTAGTGTAATTTAATTTTTTTCCCAAATGAATTGTCAAAGAAAATAAAAACTTAAATTTTATTAATAAAAGAAATAATTTGTTTATTTAAAAAAAAAAAAATTGAATTGGTTCAATTCCAAGTTTTTTCTTTAGATTATTAATTTTTATTTTGAATAAATGTGCATTTATTTTAAATGTTTTAGTCATCTTTGAATTATGTTTAATTAAAATTAGGCGAGCAAAAGAAAGGGAGGTCGGGGGTAAAATTTAACTGGTTTGATCACAAAAATATTCTTTGCTTTATTTTTATTTAAAACAAATACTAAATTCATTTTTAATCTTTAACAGAGTTAGGTTTAAATTCTAGTTTTAAAAACATCAAAGAAGGACGGGAGAAAAGTAAACAAGTGATAAATTATTTTTCTATCTTTTATAGAGTCATTTTTTAATTACATTTAATTAAAATTGGAAAAACAAATTTAAAGATATGGTGCAAAAATGGAATGATGGAATTAATAACAAAGGTGAAGTTATTCATTTCAGAAATACAAAAGTGAAATATGCTTAACTTTTCATAAATCATTCTTATACATACAGGAAAAAATATTGTTAAAATGTTTTAAATGGATCTTCTAAAAATATAAACTTTGTGAAAGATTATAATTCCACTTGCAATAAAAAAGAAACAAAAAATTTGCAGTGGTGTATTTATTTTTTCAATTGAGTTGTAAATAAGCAGTTACTTTAATACAACTTAAAAATGTGAAAAAAAAAATTGCAAAATATTATTCCAATTGACACAAAAGACTAAAATTTTAATAATAGTGAAATTTTACAAATATATCTTTTTAAAAAGTCGAAGAAAAGTTTTAATAATGTTAGAAATCATGTCAAAACATCACTTATACAAATTATTTTTTTGTTTTATTTCCTTTTAAATATGTGTGAAATTAGTATATTCACAATATCTACTAATAATCAAATATAGATTTACAAAAACTTTGTTTTAAAAAACAAAATATAATTTCTCTCATTTCGAAAAAACAATAAGCTTTCACACATCAATATTGTTTTATGATACATATTATTGGCTTTAAAAAAAAAAAAAAAAAAAAAAAAAAAAAAAAAACCTGCCTTTGCAATTTAATTAAAATTAGAAAAACAAATATAAAGGATATGGTACAAAAATTTAATGGTGGTGTTAATAACAAAGGTGAAGTTATTCATTTCAGAAATACAAAAGTGAAATATGCTTTACTTTTCATAAATCATTCTTATACATACAGGAAAAAGTATTGTTAAAATATTTGAAATAGGTCTTCTTAAAATATAAATATTGTGAAAGAATATATTTCCACTTGCAATAAAAAAGAAAAAAAATCGCAGTGGTGTAATTATTTTTTCGATTGAGTTGTAAATAATCAGTGTAATACAACTTAAGAATATGAAAAGAAAAATGCAAATATTAATCCAATTGACACAAAAGACTAAAATTTTAATAATAGTGGAATTTTACAAATATATCTTTTTAAAAAGTCGGAGAAAAGTTTTAATAATGTTAGAAATCATTTCAAAACATCACTTATACAAATTATTTTTTTGCTGTATTTCCTTTTAAATATGTGTGAAATTAGTATATTCAGAATATCTACTAATAATTAAATATAGATTTACAAGAGCTTTGTTTTAAAAAACAAAATATAATTTCCCTCATTTCGAAAAAAACAATAAGCTTTCACACACTAGCATTGTTTTGTGATACATATTATTTTTATTCATATTATTTTACATATTATACATATGTGCGATACATATTATTTTACATATTATACATATGTGCGATACATATTATTTTACATATTATATTTAATCATTATTTTGATTTAAAAAATCAAAACTCTGCCTTTGTCATTTAATTAAAATTAGAAAAACAAATTTAAAGGTATGGTGCAAAAATGGAATGATGAAATTAATAACAAAGGGGAAGTTATTCATTTCAAAAATACAAAAATCCCTGACGGCTCGGCCTATAGGTACAGGTAGATTTCGAAGACGCAGAACTTCGGGCGCCTGTTTGTTCAGAATTGCCCAAGACATGACTTTTTTTGCCATGATGTTGCAGTTGGAACCGCCCACTTCGAAACCTAACTGGTTTGCAGGCGGAGCCGGCAGGGATTTTTTTTTTTTTTATCTTTTGCTATAAGGGTTGGTCCTATAAAAAATTTGTCAGCATAAAAGGTTTAAATAATATTATTCCCCCCCCCCCCCTTGTTTGCAGGCGGAGCCGGCAGGGATTTTTTTTTTATCTTTTGCTATAAGGGTTGGTCCTATAAAAAATTTGTCAGCATAAAATGTTTAAATAATATTATTCCGCCCCCCCCCCCCTTGGGGCCATTTTTAATGATATCAAAAATCTGTCATACATAAATTTTTGGCCCTTTTCCTAGAAGTAATAATAACTTTAAACGGATTCGATACGTATCATAATTAAGAAATTATGTGTTTTTTCTGTTTTTACAAAAAGCTCCCCCCCCCCCCCCCATTGGTTCGATTTTGCCCATTAACGAACTAGACCGAGATTTCATGCCCCTTGATTTTATGTATCTGTTTGGAAGAGATTTGTGCAGAATTATTGACGTTATCATGTCCATAAAAAAGTGACATAGATAGATAAAGTTTTGAACTGGGGGTGGTTTTGGGTTCTGGGAGTCATAATCGGCGTAGATCTGCCATAATTTATCAAAAATTCAAAATTAGGGGATAATGTAATAGGTAGTATTTCTTACGAAATCTACCTAAAAGTGTAAAGGCTTTACTTTTCATAAATCATTCTTATACATACAGGAAAAATACTTGTTAAAATATTTGAAATGGGTCTTCTTAAAATATAAACATTGTGAATATATTTCCACTTGCAATAAAAAAGAAAAAAAATCGCAGTGGTGTAATTATTTTTTCAATTGAGTTGAGTTTAATCAGTTTAATACAACTTAAGATTATGAAAAAAAAATGCAAAATATTATTCCAATTTAATAATGTTAGAAATCATTTCAAAACATCACTTATACAAATTATTTTTTGTTGTGTTTTCTTTTAAATATGTGTGATATTAGTATATTCAGAATATCTACTAATAATCAAATGTAGATTTACAAAAGCCTTCTTTTAAAAAATATATATATAATTTCCCTCATTTCGAAAAAACAATAAGCTTTCACACATTAATATTGTTTTGTGATATATATTATTGGCTGATTTTTAAAAAAAAAACCCAGTTTTTTTAGAAATATTTTAGCTATTTAAGCATTCAAATTTAAATTCTAAATATTATTTTATGTTTTGAAAGGGGTTTCTACTTAAATGGAGTAATTATCTCCGTAATTTAGAATAACAGAATAAAAAATAACGAAAAGCAAAATGACAGAAAAGAAAATAAAAGTTAAAACCGCCGCACAGTGGGGCGTTTTGAGTTAAAAATAATTAGGTTTTGCTGGGTTTTCGAATGTATCAGTAATAAAATAATCAAACAGTGATAAATATTTGGCATATTTAATTATTATTATTATTATTATTTATTTATATTATGATATTGTATTGTCATTGAAACTACACATGTATTCAAAGTTTCAGCTCAATCGAATAACTAAAAGTGGTTAAAATTGACTTGCAAGATTTGAATTAAACACTCAGACACACACTTTAAGTTAATATAACTTAATGATTCGCAAACTTTCGCAGGAGCTTTCTTAAGTTTACAATGCTTTAGGAATGGCACTTTGATCTAAAAAAATGCTTATTGCTTAATAATGCTTAATACTATATTAAAAGTCAAGCTGAAGTTTGAAAACAAGATGGCGCTTATTTTCAAATAACAATAGGTTAAATCGTGTGACAAACATGTGACATATGCCCAGTACACTGCTGCTTTCGAATAAAGCAGAAAAGTCACGACTTGCTTTCGAACTTATACCCTGTTCACATCGAACATTTAAGATATCTAGACTGCCATTTTCGAGGTGGTACCCTCCCGGAATTGAATACCTGTCCACACCGCAAAATCTCATCTAAGATAACTCACTGAACATAACTGTGACCGAGATCTGAAAACACATAGAATGTGCGCATGCGCATATGTTAAAGGCAACCTCAACAGCCAATCGGCCTCCAAAGCCAATCAGAGTGAGCGGTACTGGCTGTATCTAGCAATAGAAAATTCGAACTCACTAATACCCTGTTCACATCGGACATTTAAGATAACTTAGACCGCCATTTTTGAGGTGGTACCTCCCCGGAATTGAATACCTGTCCACACCGCCAAACGCATTTAAGATAACTCACTCAACATCACCGTGTCCAGTGCGCATGCGCATATGTTAAAAGCAAACTCAACAGCCAATCGGCTTCCAGAGCCAATCAGAGTGAGCGGTACTGACTGTATCTAGCAATGGAAAGTTCGAACTCACTAAGTGAGTTTCTGGAACTCACTCAGTGAGTTCAGCGGTCTAAGATATCTTAACTATCCGATCTGAACGTAGTATAAGTGAGTTTCTGGAACTCCCTCAGTGAGTTCGGCGGTCTGAGATATCTTAACTATCCGATCTGAACGTAGTATTACAGAAAAATAATGCAACTGTTGAAAGTCTCTCAAATCGACTGCCTTCTTTACGGTCGTAGTTAATCGACACATCGGGTTTTTTCGACAAAACTCGTACGGATCTCAACGAAAGAGACATTCAGCTACCAGTATCAGGAAAGGGCAACTGACGTCACTGTTGGTTTGGGAGAAAAACCTGTTCGTTCTTTACGACTCCTACAGTACACATGAGATGGAGCGATTTGATTGGTCTACGTTAAACTGGTCTGTGATATGATTGGCCTACGTCGCCATGACGATTCCTACAATGATAGCTACGACAAAAATGCAGTGGTAGATTGGTTGATGGAACTGTTTGTTTGTAAACATGCCCTTTCCTTATACGCGGTCTTGTTAAATTCCGAGACAATCGGAAAAAGGAATTTTGTCCACCTAAATCATCAAAACGCCCCACTGTGCGCCGGTTGGTTTGCGCTACTCCCCTGTAAAGTTGTCTATCGCGCATTACATATTGATTCACCGACTTGATTCGATGCGTTTACATTACGCCTACGGGAGTTGATCTTCTTTACGGAATAAATATTCTTTGGCTAAGAGTGGAATCTTTCGCTTTTGTTACCGGGGTTCCTTATCCTATCGCCTCACTTCAGCTATAGCATCTATATGATATATTGCGGCAACCAATTATTCCAAGAAGTGCTAAAAAAATTACGCTTAAACGATAAAACTAGTTTCTAGTTCATGCACCTCGACTACGATTTTAAAAAACTGAGCACACTGCGCGCATGCGTATTGTGATCTAGTGTGAGAGAAATGAGAATAAGCGAACGACGGATTATGGGATTTTTGGGTCTAGATATCGATCTGTCAGGATGTCATCTCCGGAGAAAATGGTTTTTATGCAAAATCCGCTCTTCGCACCAGTGGAAAACCTTGCAGAAAGTATAAAAGTTGTACAAGAACTGCCAAAACTTGAAATGAAACATATTTTTTTTACAAATAGCATGTGGTATGCGAAATGAAACAAATTTTTTTATACACGCTCTTCGTAACGGGTAAAAGGGATAATTTTCAGTAATCGGATCCATAGCAAAGATTGGCGTCAAACCATACAACAATATATAATTTTAACTGAATGAGAGATACAACAATAGTTACAAAAGTGAAATTAATTTTTCGCAGTATAGATCAGTTTCAACTGACGTCACACCCTAGCAACCAGATTTGTTTTTTGTTTGCCCATCAAAAATGGTGGATTGTGATTGGTTAGCTCGTAATACAGGCTACAAATCCACGATTATGATTGGTTGATAACTTTTGGTGGGCTGGTGATCACGTGGTTGAAACTGATCTATTATTAAATTACTCGATGATTAGAACTCGAAAAATATGAAATCGTTAAAGCCGTGATCACTAAAACAGACGTAGAACCGAAAACTTAAAAACGCATACCTAACTGAAAGCGCACTTCCAACAGCAGCAATCTATAAAATGCATGAAATCATTAAAGCCGCGATCACTAACTCGTGTATGAGTTCTTCGCGCCCATGAAAACAAAACAACAACAAAAATGCAGCAATCTTAAAAATGTATAACATTCGTTAAAGTCGCGATCACTAACTCATGTAAATACCAATCGCAGTGATATCTGATAGCTCTTCGCAACGTAAGCCTTGTATTGAATTGAAAAATCGTTTCCGGCGATGAATGTTTTAAATACTTAAATTATATAATTAATTTAATAATCATAATTTTAATCAGAATCATTTTTTAATCATAATTTACAAACTTCCAAAGCCTGAAGTTTCGCCAGTTGGCCCAGATTCCTGGCCAAAGTCCGATGCTACGTGAAATGAACAGTGTATTTCGGGTTTTGGCCGGCCAGT
Organism: Maratus michaelseni; assembly: GCA_963931845.1. NCBI lineage: Eukaryota > Metazoa > Arthropoda > Arachnida > Araneae > Salticidae > Maratus > Maratus michaelseni. The sequence goes on from OZ007586.1 coordinate 304,551,697, forward strand.
TCCCGAAGTGACCGGAAATCCCTGGCCAATATACAAACTGATGATCCAACGCTGTCCGGTAGGTGGCACTAGCGTACAAGTGGTAGAAAGGAAACGTCTCATGGTCTGACGATAATAAACTGTTCGTCTGAAGAATTTCCCACCTCTGGGGCTTATTCTGAAAAACGCCTAAAAAAGTAGGCGCTTAAGTAGGTGTTGTTCTTACAGTGTATTCATTGAGATTATTGTATTCTTCTTATTTGTATAGTATTTTATATGAATATTGTATATAGTTATTTTATGCTTTATGGGTGAGGGTCTTCTTACACTTCACATATAAGAAAATATCCATTGTTCAAAATCAATGTTAGTTACAAATGACTAGTTTATAAATATACTTTTTTTTTAATAAAAATCTGAGGTGAGGCCAGGTGTTTTTTCTCGAGAGATTTCAACACATTCCTATTAATTTAAAAATGTGTTTTAATATGTGTTGTTATATTTCTGTATTTTTTTATGCTGATATGCTTAGTAATTGTTTTGCACGTAGGGTTCTGATAAAAAAAAATTCTCAGTTTAGTTTATTTCATATTTATATTTTCTATTTAAAAGAAGAAAAAAATGGATTACAGTTACATCAGTTCGAAAATCTTGCCCTTCCTGAATTTTGTTCTGCGGGCATCCATGTTGACAAATAAATACATATGTATAATTAGTTTCATGATGAATATGTAATGCATAAAAACCATCATAAAGAAGAGCAAAATCACAATAAATTTAGAGCATGTGCTTTTTTCACTTTCCTTCCCCCCCCCCCCCATACTAAAAAATGTTTTTTTTTTGTTTTGTGAATAATCTGAAATTTAAATTTACTTTGTTTATTGTGTTTTTTACGTTGATTTTTGCTCTAAATGAGTTTGTATCTAGCCAAGGGATGGCACTACTGGTAACCGCCGATTTATTTATATTTCCGAGCTGTTCATGGTAGTCTCTTGCCGGCCGCAATGTCAGTAGTATGAATAAAGTCAATCTGTTTTCCAATCATATTTATTTTTTGTTATTAATTGAGATTGAACATTTACAATCTCAATAGTGGCAACGATGATCGGATTTTCACATATATGTTTAACGATTTTTAAGTGTTAAATAAGTTTTTTTCATGGAAATCGCGAGGTTGAAATTGTCATCTTAAACTAAAGCCGAAACTAGGCACGTGGAGCTCGCCACAAACGCTAAGTTACTACGATGGGTTCGTTCGAAAATATATCGAATTTGAAGCTTTTATAGAGTTCTAGAGCCAATATACAAAAAGACATTAAAAAAAAATTTGTGCCAAATGAAATTACAGATGAAAATAGACAGGGTGCGATTTTTTTTTTTTTTACAGTTATTGGACAGTTATAGTCCACTTACGCACTACTTCGGAATTTGTTTATTCCCTCAGCTTCGACGCGACGGACGTCGAGAACTGATCGGAATTTTAAATTCTCATTTCCAACCGATACCATCGGAGATCGTGGAAGGGTAACAAATTCAACACTCAAGTGCGATTCACGGTGGTTGAATCCGTAGCTAATTTTGTCACGGAATTGCGTCATTTGGTGAAATACTGCGATTTTGGATCTTCCTAAATACTCCGTGATCGTATTGTTTGCGGAATCCAGGATGAAGCAATACAGAGAAAACTGCAAGCAGGTAACCAAACTAACCAGCAAGAGTTACTAGCAGCAAGAGCTACTAGTAACTTAAGAAATCCAATAACATTGGAAGTAAACAAAATATAGCCGTAAAGGTATGGAGGAATCAGTACGGAACAAGAGAAATCGCAACAAACGGCAAATAAATCGCTGCGGTGATAGAAATCACCAATCAAGAGATTGTAGATTTAAAAACTACTTGCCATGAATCATGTGAGAAGGGTAAATACCCAGCGCAGCGGGTAGGTATTTATTTTTTGGGTATATTCCCAAGCCTAGGGTAAATACCCAAAATTTGGATATTTTCATATTTCACTGTAAAAAATTCTAATCTTAAAAAAATTCTTGAAATCATAAGATACAATGCTTCAAATATGGCAGCAGCATTTAATTTACTGTGAGAAAAATACCCACATGTTTTCTGATTGAGTGGCTTTGCTCATCTTTTACATTTACCATGTTCTAATATTTTAGGATGCAAGCTGAGCCTGATTACCCAAAAGACACATGAAGCACGTGCGTCCTCTCTAAAATTTAAGAGGGCCCTCAAAATGACTGCAAAATGGGGCCTCTAATTTCAACTTTATTTTTTTCATTTGATTTTTGTGGAGGGATAAGTTTGCCTAATGCAGTAGGACATCCACACTACTTCAGAAAATTTATCTAACAGGAAAATCTAAATGTGATAACTAATTAGTGGCTGTTAACTAATCATGGCATCCTGATGTGCTGATTAGAAACCACCCTGGTAACTGATCATACAAAATCTATATATAGTACTCTATCTAAAGTAAATGCAGTGAACATAAAAAAGGCTATTTAATGAAATATATTAATTTGGCTAATTCACTGTCGTGTATAATACTTGCAGCTTGTATCATTGACGAGTTTCCACGTATGAAGAATTTAGAAAACTTTTACCGAATGAAAGGGGGCCCCCAAAAAAACATACTGTGCTTCCCCCTGTTCCAGAAGTTAATTGGGCCCTGAATTCAAGTGAATAAGGCATTTTAAAAAATGTAATTGATTTAGTGAAGATCATCAAACTTAGTAACCGTTTACAAGGCAATGTTCAATCGAATTTAAGATGAAGAAGGTAAGAAAACTGTTTCCTTGAAATTGACAGGAAAACTAACTGAGAAAGTTATTTGCAATTGCTATAAACTTTTAACGTTTAAGAAATTCTAAAATTTCCATCTAGGCAAAAAAAAAAAAAAAAAAAATCTGAATATTTTTCGAACATTTATAGAACAAGGGTTTCTCCAGCTTTGTTTCATAATACAAAGGAAATACACAATAAAAAAAAGCTAATGCAACACGTTTCGAAAATCTTCCTACATCAGTCACAAAAAGACTGTCCTACGAACAACTGAAAATTTTCTTTCCGTCCTCATATTGCATAAGTAGCACATAATACAAGTTAGGATGTACATTAGTGATGGACTATTCTCGAAAATTCAACAATCTATAAAAATCGCCATCGTATAAAATAACTATCGATAAAGATAACAATACATAATAAGCATAGATTAAATACTTTGTTCGAATTTTAATTCATAAACTAAAACCGATAACAACGTTGTAACGCACAAATATGAAAAATTGGCAGAAAAAAATGCATACGGCCGTTTCAAGGATTCCTCGATCCCCTTCCCCAGTGCGGAAAAAAGGGGGGATTAAAATGGGTTCAAAGAACCCCTCGGTTATAGCCCCGAGTACTGGCTTGAATGCAAATGTTAAAGCAAGAGTTTATATATCCCAAACAAATGACGTATGGACTTTACCCATGTGACGTCAGCCGCGGGTATTCAGAAGAAAAACACCAATAGGCGTGCAGAAAATTTTAACACCGCTTCCCCTTCATCCAATAAACAGTCTTTTTCGGAGGGTAGATACCCGCTGCGGCATGGGTGTTGCCATTCGTGGGTAAAGTCCATTTAACCGGAAATAACGGAGAAAAGAAGTCACTGCGCAGGATCGGATCCCTCCACACGTGCGAGAGAAAAGGGGTGCTGGTCATATCATTCACTAAGGATGAACTATGTTTGTGAATAAAGTAAGCCTCGTAAAAGTCAAGATCTATAACTGAATTACATTTTTGGATAATTTTAGCTTCTGAATAATTAAACTGGTGGTTGGAATTCCAACAATGTTTAGCTATTGTAGATTTCTCACATTCCAGCTTTTTAACATAATTTTGGTGTTATTTCAGTCTAATTCTAAGAGCACGCTTCGTCTGCCCAATGTAAGAGAGGCCGCATTCACAAAAAAATCTGTAAATGCAACAGGTATTATGTTCATCAATTGGATCTTTAAGACTGGAGAAAGAAACTTTATTGGTTGGAGAGAAAACAACTTTGAAACTAAACCTATTTAGAATATGAGAAATTTGTGTACTGATTTTATGAAAATGAGGTAAGACAATAACATTCTTAAATTCTTTATTAGCTGGAACAGAATCAGTGATTGTCGGAGGTTTAGATAAAATACGGTTAATTGTATTCAAGCTAATCCACTAAGTCGTGGATTTAGGTTGCACGCTTGTAATCTGACTATACGGTAATCACCATAAGGTAAGTGCTGCACAACCTTTTTGTATGAAAATCGTTTGCCACCACTATCTTCGAAAGGTAAACTTTCATATATTTAATAGCAAGGTTTCCGTCATTAACCTAAGGTAAATTTTTCTGTGTAAAAATATTAGTAATGTTGGTGGCCCGCGGGCCACAGGTTGTGCATCCCTATCATAAGGCATCCTTGTGCATACCCTAGCCTATAAATATGGCAATCAGTATTTAAATCGAAATTTTTTACTTTCAAAAAATGTATTTTGAAAAAAGGTGGCTGCACTCTCAAAAATGAATACTCAGATTTCAAGAAATTTTCTTCGTTTTTGACAAAACGATTTCCTGGGAAATGCTCCGAGTAAATATTTCGTCAAATCGAGTAAATTTGCATCCTCAAAATTACGAAGAAATTAGTTTCGTCAAATTGTTTTTTTGAAAGTTCCAAAAAAAGGTTGGTGCTGCCATCTATCGGAGTTTTTAGAAGCATCTTTAATTGACTAGGGTAAAAATAAGATCAGTTTTCAATGGGGTTCGAACGCGCGACTTTTAGCTTGGCAGCCAAGCGCTCTTACCACTTAGTCAGCGGGACTTCGGAATTATTTGATTTTAAATGTATTTACGGGATGTTGATGTGTGTTTATATTTTTAGAAAGCAGATTGTATTTTTATCGGTGCTGTTATAATTTCTGCATGTTTTAATAAATAAGGCTAGATTATTATTATGGTTTTTCTATGGTTAATAAATAATTAGAATATGGCTTGATTAATATAATTTATTAGAGAAATTTCCTTTGTTCAATGAATGATTAAATTGTGGTCTAGTTAATTTGTTGATCAGAAATAATTAATTTTGAAGTGCATATTTTGAAGGCGAGTTCATCAATTTTAGCGGATAAGATTACTGTTTATAGAGGGGAAGGTGTCAGTTATACATCATATATTCTAATACGAGCAAATCTTGTGTGTGGTTATATATATATATATATATATATGCAAAATGTATCTTAAAAACGGCTCTAACGATTTTGACGAAATTTTGTGTCCTACCGTTTTGGGGCACCAGAAAGCCATTGGGCTAGAAGTTCGAGAAAATTCGATTAGTGGGTCATTTTGGGTCATGGTCTAGCTAATTGTATCTAAAAACGGGTCAAACGATTTTGACGAAATTTTGCATCCGACCATTTTCGGGCACGAGAAGACTATTGGGCTGTGTCCCATGTTCGAGAACTTTCGATTAGTGGTTCATTTTTGGGTCAACGCGGGTCAAATTAATTTTATCTAAAAAACGGCTCTAACGATTTTGATTAAATTTTGTGTCCTACGAGTTTCGAGCACGATAAAATCATTGGGCTAGGTCACATGTCCGAGAAAATTCGATTAGTGGGTCATTTCTGGGTCATTGTGGGTCAAGATCTAAAAAGCGGCTCAATTTACACTAAATTTTGCATCCAATGGTTTTCGGGCACGAAAAGCCTGTTGGGCTAGGTCACATGTTCGAGAAAATTCAATTAGTTGATCATTTTGGGTCATGGTCAAGCTAATTGTATCTAAAAAACGGTTCAGAGGATTTGAAATAAATTTAGCACCCTACAGGTTTAGGGAACAAGAAGACTATTAGGCTAGGTCACATGTTCGAGAAATTTCTATTAGTGGGTCATTTTGGTCATGGCTCATTATGGGTCAAGCTATTTTATCTTAAATACGGCTCAGACTATTTACACTAAATTTTGCATCCTATGGTTTTCGGGCACGAGAAGACTGTTGGGCTAAGTCACATGTTCGAGAAAATTCAATTAGTGGGTCATTTTGGTCATGGATCATGATATTTGAACTAAAATTTAATTTTGACCGAGCATAGCTCGGTCTTCCCTGCTCGTATTTTTAATTTGATTGTTATATGAATATATTTCTTAAATAAAAAAAAGCTCCTAAAATTGATTTTTTTTTTTTTTTTTTTTTTTTCTAGCCATTGGGAAAATGTTGTTGCTTTCGGTCGAAAATGCACCAAATGATGTTCGCATTTTACTATTTTAACCGTTTTTAACGAAATTCTGTAACTTTAGAAGAATTTTTTAAGCGTTTTTAACGAAATTCTGTAACTTTGGAAAAATTTATCTTTGAATAGGCAATAGAAATGCTTAAAATCGTTACAAAAAGGATAGACGCAAATTATCAGATATGACAAATAAAGTAGAAATTTGGTACTTTCGTGTTATAGTGGCCCCCAAGGATGAAATATTTTTGTTTCTGTTTTCATTAATATATTGTAAATTTAGTACTTTTGTGTAATTTTTTTTTGAACGATTTTGTAACAACAAAAATAATCTGGCCGGGGATGGGGAAACATTTTTGTCAAATATTTGAGATTTTTCATTTCATTAAAAATCACTTAATTTTAATTCACGAAATGATTGTCAAAAATGTTGAAATATAGCTCAAGAATTGCGGAATCGTCAAAAGTGAGAGGGTTTTTTTTTTTTTTTTTCTTTTTGACAGCGAAGAAACAGTTTCGTCAGATATTTGAGGATTCACGTTTCGTCAAAAACCACGTGACTCTGTGACGAAATGATTGTCAAAAATAACGAAATGAGGCCTAAGGATTGCGGAATCGTCAAAATTGAGTGTTTTATTTCTGAGAGTGTGTGTAATATATTGTTTAAAATTTTCAATCCGATCGCTAAAAGAAGAAATTGGGGAAAAAAATTTAAATGGGAAATTAAAAAACATATTTCTTGGAAGAAATGTTACACAAAATATATAATAAAAAATTTGCAATAGTTCACTTTTCCGTCTAATCTTCCGCAATCGGGCTCCCAGCCGATGTTGCCCACAAACTCGGTAGCTCTAAAATGGCTGAAATGTATGATTAACTACTTTTTTTTTGTAGATTTATAAAGAGGAGTTTCACTTTCTTACTTAAAACTGCTGCTGAGATATGGCACAATTACCTAAAACTTCAGACACACAGTGTGACCTCCCTTGATGGATTATTATCTAAAATTGTTGAAATACATATTTAACTATTTTTTAGTACATTTGTTACCCTAAATTTCACGCTCCTACCTTTTACTGAGATATGTCAAAATGACATAAAAAATTCGACCCCCATTTAACTCCCTTTAGTGGCTGAATTTCTAAAATCGCGGAAATAAATGTTTAACTATTTTTCAGTAGATTTGTTATCCTGAATCTGTGATTTCAAGCTCCTAACTAAAAATGCTGCTGAGATATGGCGAACATTTGAAATGACCTAACATTTTTTACAATCATTTAGCCCCATTAATGGGTGAATTTCTAAAATAGCTGAAATATGTGTTTAATTATTTTTATAGCAGATTTGTTATCCTGAATTTAACGCTCTTATCCAAAACTACTGATGAGATATGGTGAAAAGGTGAATTCATCGAAAATTATCGACCCCCCATTTAACCCACTTAGTAGTTGAATTTCTAAAATCGCCGAAAATACATGTTTAACTATTCTATAGTAGATTTGTTATCCCGAAATTCACGCTCCTACCTATAACTTCTATTCAGAAATGGCAAAATGACATAAAACATTCGATCCACTATTTAACCTCCCTTAGTGGCCGAATTTCTAAAATCCCTGAAATACTTGTTTAACTATTTTTTAAGGAGATTTGTTATCCTGAATTTCACGCTTTTTACTAAAACTGCTGATAAAATAGGTTGAAAAAGTAAAATCACCGAAAATTTTCGACCCTTCCTTTATTCATTAAATTTCCCCTTTGTAGTTGAATTTCTAAAATCGCCTGAAATGCATGTTTAACTATTCTTTAGTAGATTTGTTATCCCGAATTTCACGCTCCTAACTATAACTTTTACTGAGATATGGCAAAATGGCGTAAAACATTCCACCCCCATTTAACCCCCCTTAGTGTCTAAATTTCTAAAATCGCTGAAATACGTGTTTAACTATTTTTTTAGTACATTTGTTATCCTGAGTTTCATAATTCTACCTATAATTTCTACTCAGATATGACAAAATGACCTAAAATATTTGACCTCCTATTTAGCCCCCCTTAGTTTCTGAATTTCTAAAATTGCTGAAAAACATTTTTATCTATATCTTTGTAGATTTGTTATCCCGAATTCCAAGCTCCTAACTAAAAATGCTGCTGAGATACGGCGAACAGGCAAAATGACCTAAAACTTTCGACCCCCCCCCATTTAACTCCCTTAATGGATGAATTTCTAAAATCGCTGAAATATCTGTTTAATTATTTTTTTAGTAGATTTGTTATCCTGAATTTCACGTTCCTACCTAAAACTGCTGCTGAGATATGACGAAAACGCGAAATGACTAAAAACTTTCGACACCCCATTTAACGCCCTTAGTGGTTGAATTTTTAAAATCGCTGAAATCTGTGTTTAACTAACTTTTAGTTTTGTTATCCTGAATTTCTCGCTTTTAACTAAAACTGTTGTTGCGATATGGCGAAAAGGCAAAATAACCTAAAACTTTAGACCCCCCCCCCATGTAACCCCTTACTGGTTGAATTTCTAAAATTGCTGAAATACGTGTTTAATTATTTTTTTAGTAATTTTGTTATCTTGAATTTCACTCTCTTACCTAAAACTGCTGATAAGATATGGTGAAAATGTGAAATCACCGAAAATGTTCGACCCCCCCCCCCCCCATTTAACCCACTTAGTGGTTGAATTTCTAAAATCGCCTGAAATACATGTTTAACTATTCTTTAGTAGAATTTTTATACTGAATTCCACGCTCCTACTCAGTGCCTGATTTACGGCATTGCATTCGGGGCACGGACCCAGGGCCCCCTATTTTCAGAGACCCCCAAATGCTGCTGAAGTTTTTCAATTATTGTCCAAAACAGTTTTAACTATTTAAAAACAAAATTAATATGGAAAAATCTTGTTTAATTTTTTTTTATTTAAAAATAGCAAAAAACTTCACTCACGCGAAAAAAAATTGCTGGATAATGTTAATCCTAATTTTTTTAAAACATCTCGTTTGCATTTCGATATTTTAAATAATTTTTTATTTATTTATTTATTTATTTTCATTGAATAGCTAAGGTCAATCTCTATAAAGGCTGTTTTTTTACTTTTCGATTTTGTTTACAGTTTTTTTTTTTTTTTTTAATTAGGATATTTTCACTTTTGGAACCGGCTTCAAGAGATCGAAACAGCATCGACGAGATACAACACTAAAGATTGATTATGAGGATGTTATAAAAACTTTTACTGCTAAAAAATTGGGAAGAAAATCTATAAAAATCATTAAATTTGTATAAAGATTTTTCTTCTGTGTCTTTTTAGTGTTTGATGTCTTAAATCTTAACAGTAAGTAAATGTGAAACTAGTTTCTTGTATTTCATCATAAGATGATATATTTAGTTAGAATCTAGATTTTAAAATTGAAAATAGCCATTATTATTTTTTTTTGTTAGAGTTTTTTTAGCAGGAATTTTACATTTCATTCTACATTCTATTGTGTTTGTATTGTATTTTTACAAAATCGTATATTTTGTCTAACACATATATTTTTAATTACTTTATTATAGCGATTTTTTTTTCTATGGTAGTTTCAAAGTACCTTCATTTTTCCCCCCAACATGATAAATTATTAAAATCATTAACGATTTATGAGCGGAACTCTGTTTTCTGGGATCGCCATATCATTGCATTTTTACTTATTTTACCTGTAAGGCCATCATGGTTAACAGGAATCATGTGTTTCGAAATGCTGACCCCCAAATGCTGCTGAAGTTTTTCAATTATTGTCCAAAACAGTTTTAACTATTTAAAAACAAAATTAATATGGAAAAATCTTGTTTAATTTTTTTTTATTTAAAAATAGCAAAAAACTTCACTCACGCGAAAAAAAATTGCTGGATAATGTTAATCCTAATTTTTTTAAAACATCTCGTTTGCATTTCGATATTTTAAATAATTTTTTATTTATTTATTTATTTATTTTCATTGAATAGCTAAGGTCAATCTCTATAAAGGCTGTTTTTTTACTTTTCGATTTTGTTTACAGTTCTTTTTTTTTTTTCTTTTTTTTTTTTTTTTTTTTTTTTTTTTTAAATTAGGATATTTTCACTTTTGGAACCGGCTTCAAGAGATCGACACATCATCGACGAGATACAACACTAAAGATTGATTATGAGGATGTTATAAAAACTTTTACTGCTAAAAAATTGGGAAGAAAATCTATAAAAATCATTAAATTTGTATAAAGATTTTTCTTCTGTGTCTTTTTAGTGTTTAGCAGGAATTTTACATTTCATTCTACATTCTATTGTGTTTGTATTGTATTTTAGTGTTAGCAGGAATTTTACATTTCATTCTACATTCTATTGTGTTTGTATTGTATTTTTACAAAATCGTATATTTTGTCTAACATATATATTTTGAATTACTTTATTATAGCGATTTTTTTTTTCTACGATAGTTTCAAAGTACCTTCATTTTCCCCCCAATTGTTGTCTTTTAACGATTTATGAGCGGAACTCTGTTTTCTGGGATCGCCATATCATTGCATTTTTAGTTATTTTACCTGTAAGGCCATCATGGTTAACAGGAATCATGTGTTTCTGCTATAGTACTTGTATAAATTTAGTTCTTATATTTTTCATAGAATGGTTGGTATTTGAAAGAAAAAGTTTTTTGATTAATAGGATATGCTAATATTTTAAGTAATATAGCTTGGTACTGCGGTAAATTTATTATTAATTGTTGCATACTTTATTATTCCAGATATATGGACTTGCATAGAGAAAGGTAATCAGCACCGTACAATTTATAATAAAACATCTCTTCAATTGAAATTTCATAACTATGCAATAATTATTTAAAAGTAAATTAATGATTATCAAATTAATTTTTTTAAATGATATTTGAAAGAAATTAAAATCAATAGTGGTTATTTTAATAAGTACTGCATTCAGTAAAATATTTTTTTACTGAAGGCCGCTGTAAGCATCGGTGAAAGTGGGGGAGGGGCTCATACGCATTTGTTCCCAGGGCCTCCAAATTTGTAAATCGGCGCCTGCTCCTACTTAAAACTCCTGCTGAGATATGCCGAAAAGACGAATCTAAAACTTTCGACCCCCCATTTAACCCCCTTAGGGTGTGAATTTTCAAAAATCCTTTCTTAGTAGGTGCCTACATTTGTGTAAAGAACATGTCTTTCAAATTTCATTGTTCTAGAACAAACGGTTGAGGCTCGGCGTTGATTATGAGAAAATCAAGCTACTCTTTTATAAATATAGATTTTGTCTTCTTTTCAATAAAATTTATTCGAAATTCGTACAGATTTTTCGTGATTTTTTATGTGTTTTTCAGAGTGTTTTTGCATTTCGCGTCGATTTTTTGACATTGGTAAAAGGAATTCGATTTCAAGCTCATAGCCTAATATAGTAAATTTTATACTATACGATTTTTGAATTTTTAGCGATATTTAATGCAATTTTCAATTTGATTTTTGGCGTATTTTCGCGTTCCGTGGCGAGGTTTTTTTTTTTTTTTAAAGATTCGCATAAGGAATTCGGTTTCGAACATTTTTCCCAAGGAAATCTTGTCCTTCACGGTTTTCTACTTTTGAGCGATTTCTAGCTTTTTCTGAAATTTTTGATATTTTACAGCTTTTTAATGCATTTTTTAGCGTTTTTTCGCGAACAGCTCCGATTTTTTAACATTCGAAAAAGAATTTGGTTTCAAATTTTGTAGCCTAATATAGTAAATTTTGTCAAAAGCGATTTTTGAAGTTTTTGCGATTTTCAAAGCGCTTTGTACAATTTGTTTGTGTTCCGAAGCGAATTTTTTACATTCGTAAATGGGATGCGGTTTTCAACATTTCGCCTAATATTGTTCATTTTGTTAGCGCAAGTTTCAATGCGATTTTTAGCGTTTCTTCGAGTCTTCAGACGATTTTTTGACATTCGTGAACGAATTCCGATTACAATGTTTTAGCCCACTCTTGTAAACTTTGCGATTTTTTGTGCGATTTTGTTTCGGGTTATAAATTATGGCGATTTTTCCACATTAGTAAAATGTATCTGGTTTTCATCTTTTAGCCCCACTGTGAAAAAAACCACAGTAATTTTACAGCAAAAATACTGGCAATTTGGGTGCCAGCAAATTTTGCTGTAAATATACAGCAAAATAAGACAGAATTTACTATATTGCAATGGTTGTAAATTCTGTCTTATTTTCAATAAAATTTACTCGGAATTAGTACAGGGATTTTTGAATTTTTCGCGAATTCTTTTTAATGTGATTATAAGAGTTTTTTCGCATTTAGCGGCGATTTTTTGACACCGTAAAAGAATTTCAATTTCAAACTTTTAGCCTAATATAGTAAATTTCGTCTTCTGCGACTTTTAGCGTTTTTTCACGTTTCGCTGCGATTTTTTCAGATTAGTAAAAGGAATCCGGTTTCAATTTTTTAGACCAATATAGTAAATTTTGTCCTCTTTTCGATAAAGTTTAATTGGAATTCATGCAGCGATTTTTGAAATTTTCACGAAATTTTTATGCGATTTGAATTTTTTCGCATTTTGCGGCGATTTTTTGACATTGGTAAAAATAATTCGATTTCAAACTTATAGCCTAATATAGTTAATTTTATCCTTTACGATTTTTGAATTTTAGCGAATTTTACTGTGATTTTCAATGCGATATTTTGCGTTCCGCGGCGATTTTCTGACACACGGAAAAAGAGTTTGATGTGAAGCATATTAAATTTTATTATCTGTGTTTGTTGAAATTTTAATGCTATTTTTAGCGTATTTTCACGTTCTGCATCGATTTTTTGAGATTCGTATAAGAAATTCGGCTTTAAACATATAGCGAATTATAGGAATTTTTGTCCTTCGCAATTTTTAGTGTTTCTTCGCGATCCGCTGCGATTTTTTAACGTTCGAAAAAATAATTCGGTTTCAATTTTTTAACCTAATATAGTATATTCTATCCTCCGTGATTTTAAACGTTTTCGCGATTTTCAATGCGTTTTGTACCATTTGTTGACGTTCCGCGGCGGATTTTTTCACATTCGTTAAAGGAATTTGTTTTCCAAAATTTTTCCTAATATAGTTAATTTTGTTATCCACGAATTTCAATGAGATTTTTACCGTTTTTTCGAGTTTTGCGCCAAGTTTCGTGAACGATTTTTCGGTTACAATGTTTTAGCCCAGGCATGTCAAACACGTGGCCCGCCGACAACTTATCTGCGGCCCGCGAAGTCTCATTTTAACTGTATTTAATTTAGTTAGAAAACGCATACTGAAAATACACTTTGCACGAAAACGCATGTACCAACCTTGGTCTTAGAGATAGAAAACATAAGAAAGATATGTATATCAGTGTTACCAGTTTGACGGGCTTTTTTTTAATTCATTTGCATCATAGTAAAATTTACTCATAGTAAAATTTGTCTTATTTATTATTTCATTAAATAAGGGAGATATTTCTCATCAGAATATCGTAGCATTTTGCATTAAAAAAATCTCAGATCTAACTCAATTTTACATTAAAAGAAAAAATGTGGATACACAAATAACCACTCGGAACGTTGCAAAGCGCAGGATCTTGAGTCGGAAAATTTAAAGATTTGTAAATCTTTTAAACTATTTTACTTATACTTCTATTTGTTTTATGTCGAAACTAATACTGACTTTTCTACCTTCGATTTTACATCACTTACAAAATAATATGATGTATGTATTAAATACTAAGAAATGTATTGTAAAATAGATAAAATTAGGCTCTAACTAAGAACAGTTAAAATTTTAAAAAAATCAAAATATACAATTAAATAGCTTTTAATGTGTCGCTTTGAAAGTGACACAAATTATCACATTTGTGCTTGACACAAAATACACGAATATGTCAGCTAGGTCTTTACCACTTGGGCTTTAGTCAAACATAAGGATTTTATATTTAAGCTCCTTAATTATTTTCATTACTTAGGTTAGTAATTGTGTGCGATCTTTCTGGAATCCTGCGTGATCTTTCTTTCCTTTCATTCATTAATTTTTTATTGACATACTCTCCTACATCTCGGGATTTATAAAAAAATATGTTAAAGCTGCATTTACCTTTATGAATAAATATGATAAACTAAAGATGAACATCGCAGATTTTTTAAAGATGATTTATTTACAATACAATTATATTCAAAGAAATACTGAAATTTTATGTTTTATATGTAGACACTGTTGGAGTTTGGAAAGAATGTAACATTAAGAGGTGATACAACAAAAAATATAAAGAAAACCCACAAAAATCTGGCTAAATATCGGAAAGATAAACTGTCAGAATTGAAAGCTATACTTCTTAACATAGAATCAAAGTGCTTTCACCAAGTCTATTGAAGAAAATACATTTGTTTTAAAAAAAATTATTGTCTTTATTGCATTAACCCCTTAACGGGCGGTGTCCACAAAAAAGGACACCTAATTTTAATTCCAAAACTGACAAACGACACCAAGAATATTTAATTAAAATTTTCCGTTTATTAAGTATTGGAAAATAAGCAAGTTTTTATTCTCAACTGAATTCGTTTTTAAATTCTGGTGTCAGTCCAATATTTCATCAGTTTACAAACAGATTTACTCCGCGCCGGAAAGGGTTAAATGTCCCGCGAGTCGAAATTATTCCCTACAAAATTGAAGAAATGATGTCTAGAGCAGTTAAAGAAATTTGAAAATACTATAAGCATAAGTATCATTGCCAGAAAGATTTATATATAGCGGATAGATTTATAAAAGTCGGATATATGCTTTAAAAGTTATATTTGTACACATATGCTCTAAAAAATATCTTGGAAATATGGGTAGTGAAGATAAACAAATCTAAATTCTTATACCGATATTTCACAACTTTCCATCATAAATATTTCATTGTTAATTTCAAACTGTTAAACAAGGTTAAAAATTTATTTTAAATCGGCACATTATGAATGTGGATTATTAAGAGAAGAACCAATATGCAAAGTACTTGGAGTTTTCTTTTTAAATTATAAAGCACCTGAGTAAACTTCAACTTCAAGGCAAATTTCATAATGCTACCTTCTTATTTAATAGTAATTAGAGTTTACAAATAAAATTTATTACTTTGATAAAATGTTTTTCAAAAAGAAAATGCATTTAATTTTAAATGTTGCCAGGCATTTTTACAAAAATCATCGGAGTGAAAATTTTTAGAATATACTAAAAATATATTAAAAAATGAATTCAAAAGCAAATTTTTGAATGTCAAGAAATATGAATATCTGCTTCATCTATTTATTTCCCCTCTAATGATAGATGTTGAAATTATTCTTCAGAATTTACAACTGCAGTTAAAAAAAATTTCAGTGTGATTCCATATTAGAGCGAAAATATATGGATATGGGGTTTCCAAATTTCTGTAAATCAATCGACCGATTTTTTAAAGTATATAGTATGCAATTAGGCATATTTTAGTTATGTTCGGTGCGTACTTTCATACGACATCTTTGCGTAGCTGCCAACCTTTTGTTATTTTTCAAGTCAAAAGTACAATTTGAAGCAGAAAATGTATTTAATAAATGAAATCAAATAAGCAGCGCATAGATGCAACGCCAGAAAAATTAGTAATAATCAATAGATCATTTTATTAAATAAATTTCCTGATTCAAAACATATTTATTTTCATTTTTTACTTGACGAAGACATGGAAGATTGACATCTATGACTTTGCTAGATCAAGAGAAAAACATCAGAGTCTACAATAATTTAAAAAATAAATACAACTTAAAAAATTCAATTAAATTTTATAGATTTGGTTGATGAAAAGTAATTTTGAGAACTCTTTTGAAAAATTAAATAAACTATGTATAATAATATCTTTGGAACATTGCGGGAAAGTTCTTTCATATGGCTGTGTTTTGTACGTAAAAATTTTATTCTGCAAAATGTTAATAATATTATATATATATATATATTTTTTAATGTGGCCCGCGTCTTTGTATATAATGCTTAATTTGGCCCACAGCGGTAAACGAGTTTGACTTACCTGTTTTAGCCCAATGCAGTAAATTTTGCGATATTTTAATTATTTGGGATTTTTTTACCCGATTTTGTTACAGGGTTTTTGCAATTCGAGGCAATTGTTGCACTGTAGTAAAATGCATTCGGTTTTCATCTTTTAGCCCAATATTGGGCTAGTGTGATTTTCAGAGTTTTTTCGCCTTTCACAGCGATATTTTTACATAAGTAAAATAAATTTGGTTTCAAACTTTTAGAGTAACATAGGAAATTTTGTCCTCCGAGATGTTAGATGTTTTGGTAATCTTTAATGTGATTTATAATTATTTTTTTTTAGTTTAAAGACAATATTTTGGGATTCGTAAAAGGAGTTTGACTTCAAACATTTGTTTACCAAATTTTGTATCAGAAAAGGAATTTGGTTTCAAATTTTTAGCCTCATTATAATATATTTTATCCTCTGTAGTTTTTTTGTAATTTTTAATGCGATTTTTAGCGTATTTCTGAATTCTGTGGTGATTGTTTGAAATCCGTAAGGGAATTCGGTTAGCCAATTATAGGAAATTTTGTCCACGGCGATTCTTGATAGTTTAGCGATTTTTAATGCTTTAAGCGATTTTTAGTGTTTCTTCGCAATCCGCTGCGATTTTTTAACATACGAAAAAATAATTCTGTTTCAGATTTTTAAACCCGCCCCCAACCAACGCCCCCTAGAGATATCTAGGGATCGCTGTTCCCAAAAAGAAGCAAAAATGATGAGGGGTTGTATCCAAATATACTAGCTTATGAAAGTTGACATAATAAGAATGAAGTGTTTCTCATTCTATATTTGATACAACCCCACATATTTTTGCTTCCTTTTGGAACAGCGAATTTAGAGCTTATTCTATCGACGATCACTATCAGAATTTTCAAGCTATGTTTTTGAGACTTTCATAAAAGTTGGTCTATATATTTAGCTAATATATTATGCACAGTATATTTTGATTGAATTCGCGCATGCACAGTGAAAAAATATTTAGTAAACCTGCTCATTTTTCATGCAATTTTTATTATTTTTTAATTCTGATTGCAGGGTATTGTGTATAATTTTGCTTGTCATATTTTCTGAAAATAACTTGTTTTTATATTAAAAACTCTGCAAATTATAAGCAAAAAACTTAGTAAAATTTGGGACTTTTTATAAAAATCTGAATTTCTCTTCGAGTATACATGCTATCTTCATAAAAATGAACCCAAATTATTACAATAAGCCTCCTAAGCGTGCGATACCGTTTCAACGCTTTTTTGATATTGGTTTTTACAGGGTTATCAAAAACGTATTCGTTTTTCTTCAATTTGTTGACGGCCCCTTATGGGGTTTCAAGAAAAAATCTTCTCGGAAATATATGACGTTTATCATGTTGTTTACACTTCTAAAGTTTCAAGATAAAACCTCATGTATCTTTCCAGATATTTAACAAATTATAATAAAAACAACTGCGTCTAATAATTTGGCCAGGGACTGTATTTATTGTATAAAACAGCATATATTTATTGTATAAAATGCTGCTGAAGGCAGTGGGGTCACCCCACTCTAGGTTCAGTTGGACAAATTTTCATTTAAAAATATAAAATCATTTAACATTGATACATTCAAGGTTATTAATTATGGGTCCGGGAAAAGCAGGCAGGTCAGCTAGTATCTGAATAAATTACTTGTATTTAAAAGAAAAAAAAACAAACAAACTGTGTGGTGAAATACTTTGAAAATTCTAAAAAATCTGTGACATTTCGTAATGATATTCAGATGTAACGATTGAAATTTAATTATTAAAAAGGAATTTGTCCGTGGCAGCGAGAAGTTATATTTTCTTAAGATTGTTGTAAGATAATAAGAAATGGTATAACTAGTACTCAAGCTTGCACTTTTTTCCCATGGCATTTGTTTGTCAGTCATAAAATTGATGTGCTTCATTCGTCTGAAATCCAGAAATAGATTGTTTTTATAATATATCAATTGTTGTCTTTCGATAGCTTTTGGGGGAAATGAAATTTAGCTTTATACATTTCAAGTTTCTAGCCTTAACAATTCTAAATAAATTGTAATTTAGAACCCTTTTCCACTCATTTAAACTTTTTAAATTTTGATTTTTTTTTTTTTTAAACCGTTCTTAGAAAAAATTTACATCTTAAAATGACCACCGTGTGAAATTTCAAGTTCTTAGCCCCACCAGTATCGCAGAAATCACAATTTTAGAATGTTTTTTGTTCCTGCACCTTTTTACATTTTGAATTTTTTTTAGAAATTGTTCTGTTGAGAGTATTTGCGTCTGAAAGTAACAGTCATGTCATATTTCAAGTCTTAACAGTTTCAAATTAATCGTAATAAAGAACGTTTTTAGAACCTTTTCTGCTCATTTCACCTGTTTAAATTTTGATTTTTTTAGAGACCACTCTTAGATAGTATTTACATCTTAAAAGTAACCATGATGCAAAATTTCAAGTTTTTAGCCCCTACAGTATCACAGGAATCACTATTTCAGAACGTTTTTTTTTCCTGTATCCTTTTACATTTCGAAAATTTTATATGGTTCCCAGTGGAAGACCACTAATAGACACAGCTTGTTTCCAAGTATTTTGCGAATTACAAGTCAGTTCTATTCAATTTTTGTTTACATTTTCTATTCATGTTTTGGACAAATTTAAATTGTTAATGCTTAAAAATAAATAAATTGCACTTAAGCATTAAGTAAAATAAGAAAAAATTAAAAATGGTATTAATTTTTAAATTTTAAACATTGTATCAATAATCATTTGTATTAAAAAATTTGGTGTATATTTCTGTTCTTTCCTATAAATAGTAATAATTGTTAGCTGAACAACAAAATTTCATTTAAAAAAATTGTAATATCTTTGGCTTAATATAAGAGTAAAGTCGTATAAGAATCCAATCAGAAATTATTGATTTTTATCTTTATTAATATTGTTTTATGAAGCTGTTCGATTTCTGAATAAATGGTTTTATTTTCAGTTCTTATCAATTGTAATTATTTCTAGATGAGATTAAACATATTGTCAACGTAAGCATTTTTTATTAATATAAATGCTAGGAATTTATGCAGATTTTTATTTTCTTGGGGCCCATTTTGTGAAAAATAAGTTATATTTGTGAAATTTATTGTATTTTTGTGAAAAATAAATTTTGTAACAAAAGATGAAATTCAATTACTCAAATTCAAACCAAGCATTTATAATTAATAACTTTTTTAAAGCCCTTTTCTGCTGAAGGTTTCCTTTCGTTTGCAAATTACACATTTTAAAACCTAACAAAATAATTAATGAAGATCTTGCTTTTATGGAATAGAATTTTGTGAAGGGACCCTATTTTATTAAGGGGCTACTTCACTCAGACGAAAACACCCGCTCGCTAATGTTAATCCTATGGAGGAAATTTTTGAAGATATCTAGTTCGCATTTCAATATTTTTAAATGATTTTTTTTTGCATTCGATAGCTGAGGTCAATCTCTATGCACGCTCCTTTCTACTTTTTCGATTTTTGTTGCAGTTTTTTTTTATTGAGGATACTTTCACTTTCAAAACCGGTTTCGAAAGTGAAAGTATCTTAATAAAAAAAACTTGTAATCAAAATCGAAAAAGTAGAAAGGAGCATGCATAGAGATTGATCTCAGCTATCAAATGCAAAAAAAATCATTTAAAAATATTGAAATGCAAACTACATATCTTCAAAAATTTCCTCTATAGGATTAACATTAGCGAGCAGGTGTTTTCGTCTGAGTGAAGAGGAATTTAGTAAAGAGACCTGTTTTATAAGGAGGAATTTTGTGAAGGAGCCCCAAAATAGGTCCCAACTTTTGCCTGGATTGACTTTTGAATACTATTTTAAAGGATATTTTTAAATTTACCATATGAATGATTAAATAAACAAAATACTTTTATATGTAGTATCAGTTTAAATTATTAAAAAAGAGTGTCAAAAGATATATATATCACTTAAGAAATAAGATTAATACTTAGGGGGGGGGGGGGAAGGGGGAAGATTTTTAAAAAATGTTGTCATTGGGGATTTTTTAAGAATTATATTTCTTTGTTTACATTCATATATGTACTGTAAATTACAGACATTTCCCAATTACAGGTTTTCAGATTAGCAGTACTCTAAGATTTTCTCCTATTCTCTGACAAGCAAAACAGTAAAAATTCTATTCTTCTATGACTAAATCTCCCTGAGTTATGAAAAGTTGAATTTTATGAAATTTTGGAGCTTTCTGGCACTGAAAATTGACATATGCTTTTTCAGTGCCAGAAAGCTCTGACATTTCATAAAATGCAAAGTATCATAACTTGATGAGTTTTAGTCCTAGAAGAATGGAATTTTTACTAATATACTTGTCAGAGCATGGAAACTATTTTTTTTTTCTAAATATAACTTACAGGGACCACATAGAAAATTAAAAAAAATATGTATTTTTTAATTAGTAGGAAGATTATTTCATCAACATAATCTTAATTCCTACCTTAAACTCTTTTTCAATTTACACTTACCTATTGCCAAAATTTAAGATATAACACATTTACAGAAAAATAACAAATGCTGTTAATTTTTAAAAAAAACTTTAACAGATAAAAAATTAAACCACATTTCAATCTTGTTGGAACGCCCTACACATAGCGGTTTCCAGTAACAGAAATGTTTCAACGTAAAAATTTTACTTTGGAAATTTTTTAGCTCCATAACTATTTTATTAGAAATAATGCAAAATCTACATTTTTATATGCTGTCAGTCCATTTTATATACGTTTTAAATTGAAAGGAAGTAACTGACTATTTGTTGAGGAATGGTTTTAACAATAATGGTTAATTCAATAACATAGCATTTGTTTGTATAACTGAATTTCTCCAGATTTCTGGAATTTCCATCTATGGTTTTATCTACTTTCTGAATTTTTTTAAAAGGATTTTTAAGAGAAAATTTGATGAAAACTTTCAAAATGGTTCTCAAACCAAAACTGACTACTTTTGAACATTCACAGTCATTTTTATTCTTAAAAGCAAAGTTTGCAGGTATTTCATTCAGATACTAAGAAAAGTCATTTTCCAGATGAAGGTAAAGGATCTTTCAGAAAATGGTGTCAAATTTTTATATTTTAAGTTGACTTTCATGAAATGACAACTAGGAAAAATTCATCATCACCAGGGATCAATCAAAATTTAAGATATAACACATTTACAGAAAAATAACAAATGCTGTTAATTTAAGAAAGATCAACAAATTCTTTGGCTTGTTTCTAAATTTCATGCATATGAAAATGACTTCATACATGTTCAGTAATAAAAATAAAAATGAGAACAACCATAAGAAATTTAATAATGTGCTTTTAAGAATTTAAACATTTGTTAGAATTTCTATTATGTTTAAAACTACTGTTTACTGGTTATCTATATCAATAGTTAAAAATTTTAGTAAATTAATTGCCATGATTTTTATGGTAGTTGTACAGTCATAAAACATCCATAAAATTATAAAGAATCGTTCAGTTTTGTAAAAATTAGATTAAATGAAAAAAAATGGAAGTTTGCTACACCACTGAATATGTATTATTTCATCAAAATTCAAGAGTTAAAGTTAATCCGCATATTAATAGCCCAACAAAATGAAGAAATACACTAACAGTCAACCATATATTTTTTAACAAAATGAAAGAGAACCACTTTCTCAAATTATAAATAATATTGAGAGTAGTATTCAACTGACATGAGCCCAATAAATAAAACTTACTCTGTAAACCACCATAAATAATCTTAAGTATAATTTAACTCACCAAGACCCCATATGATGTTCTTGACTTAAATGATAAAATATAGAGATTTAAAATTGGTTTTAGATTAAATTTCATTCTGTGTGACATCTCCTAAACCATTCAAGCCCCATATATGGCCATAAATCAAGCAAAATCATAGAATGATTTTTTCCTGTGATTATTTTATAGTCTGGAAGCAAGAGGGTTAAAAAACTAGTTTAATTTATTATTTTATGATATAATAACAAAACTTAGCATAATTTAATTGTTTTTCTCACTCAATAAAAATGGCATTTTATGAAAAAATTATATTCTTTAAAAAAAAAAAAAACACATTCGGAACAGAATTATACTTTTATTCACAGTTATAAATTCACATCATAGAAATTTAATAAGAAAAGGTAACATACAAACTTTTTCAAAAATACAAACAATATTCTTGCATTCTAACATTATATAAAAAAAAAAAAAGAACAGGGGTGAGCATCATCTGAATCTTTACAATACATACATAAAAATATTAAAATTGTACAAATTTTTTACAGAAAAGCTATATTCAGCCAATCTTCCCCAGTCATATTTTACATGGAAAATTTATTTAAAGCAATTGCTTTTCATTCTCCTGAGAAAAAAATCTATCATTCAGAAATAAAACCAATTGAACAAGAGTGTTTAAAATAATCTACAAGTGGTCCACATAATAAAATACATAATAAAAAGTAATTTAACACATTCTACAAAAAATGGATTATTTTTAATACTGAAACAACAAAAACAATCATTTATTGATATAAAAAAAATATTTAGCACATTTTTTATTTGACATCTTAAGTAATAATAAAGTGCTGGGAAGACAGACTTGATCTGAAAACTACACCATTACATTAATTATAATTGCACATGAATGTAAAGCTTATTATTTTATTTAAACTTGTTCTTAAAATACTTTTCTTCTTTCATTCAAAAATAAGCTTTTGAGTAAATTTTGTGCCATAATGGCAGATTAATTTTTATTAACCCCTCCATACAATTTTCAAATATTCAAATTCACATTCTAACTAAATGATCTTTTGCTAAATTTACAACAGATAAATTTGATGCAGCTTAGATTATCATTGATTCTGAGCTGGTTATCTCATCTTATTTCTTCTCAAAGATTGGCTTAAGAGATTTTTTTTTTTTTTTTTTTTTTTTTTTTTTTATATATATAAAAAAAAAATATTGTCTAATAAATAAATTATTTTCATTATTTTAAACCTAAATTGGAATATCTTGAACTTTTATTAATGTTTAATGAAATGATTAAAATAACATATATTTACTTAATAATAAACTACATGGAAAACAAAATAAATGGTTATCATAAAATTAAATGACAATTCAAATTACTGGAATTGTGATGGACTATAGTGCTATCCACTTATAGTACCAGAGATATTTTAAATATGTCATGAACTATAAATCCATATTACTTAAAAATTTCTGTCGATTAAAATTTTACAGTGATTATACACATTCTTTAGGTATTTAGGGGAATTTTAATTATCTTTTACATTTTTTTTTTCTTTTTGATGATTTTAATGTAAAAGGATCTCCTTAGTCTTTGGAATAATAATTTCTTATAATTAAGTTACACCAAATATTTAATCTTAGTATAACTAGAAATTTGACTTTTTCTATTTTAATCTACAACAAAACAAAGAAAGGTTTAATCTATAAACTTTAAAAAATATATAAAAATTGATACATTGTCGAAAGTATTGCATTCTATGATAATCTCTTAGAGGTTATATACACATAAATATGAAAGAGTCTCAAAATCTTAAATTAACTTATTTAGTAATTGAAGAGCCCTGTGAATAAAACTTATGATAAAATCCTATTTTAAACTGCTTCCTGGTGAGTTTAAAAAAAATTGCCAAATTTACTTTTTTTATTGTTGCATAGATACAAGTATACTGCAATTCTGATTTTTAAGCTATTTTCATAGCTAATTTTTAAGCTATATTCATAGGAAAAATAACGATGCATAAGAACATTACTGCTCAACAAAATGCAAAGAATTTTAATACAGAATTATTAATATTATAATCTAAATTAACACACTTTCGTAGATTGTGCATTTACAAATAACAAATAAAGAATTTCTACAGCAATTTAATAAAATAGATTTTTAAAAATGTGTTTCATTAACATTACTAAAGTGACACCAAAAATACCTATGTTGAAATATATTAAAAAAAGTGCATGTATTATTCCAGGAAAAATTTTGATACTGAGAGACAGGGTTTCATTCTTGCTATAATTTCTTGAATTGGTATAAATAATGGTTTCTAATATGCTGTTATCTTGAAATTCTGTATTCAGGACTCTATTGAATCTCTGTTCAGTAGTTGAGATTCAGCATTTCACTGAACAGAAATTTTAAAATGCATGAAAATTGTTAATGATGTAATTACTATACCATAAAATCCTGACTGCAAGCCTCCTTCCACTTTTAAGCAATTTTGATTTTCTTTTTCATTCCCAAATAGAAGCCGTGCCTCCAAACTGTTTTTCCAGAAAAAATTAAAAGGGAGGGAATCTTCCATCTTTTGGGGAGATTTCCATACATATATTTTAATTACTTCAATGAAATCCTTCCTTCGCTCCATGTGAAATCTCCGATTACAAAAAGTTAAAAATCTTGAGAATTGTATAAAATTCTAGTTCAATCTGTTTTACTAGAGTAACAATAAGTGAATAACCAATCATCTAAATTACAAGCCTCAATTCCTACCTCCTAAATGAATGCTACTATCTTCCTTTTCTTCCCTCCCCCTCAACATATCATGTTTAAAATCTTTAAAACTCTTTATTAAAAAAATATGTTCTATTTGTTGCTGTCTAGTAATAATAAATAAATAATCAACTATTTAAACTATCCTTCTACCCTCAAATTGTCTGCTTCCTTAATTCCCCCCCCCCCCAAACAACCAAAAAAAATCTTTAAAACTATTTAAAATTTTTTATCCTACTTGTTGCTCTCTAGTGACAGTAAGTAAATAATCATTCATCTAAATTACAGCCTCCCCTGAAAGGGAGAAAAGCAGAAATTTCAGGAGAAGGGGATAATTTAGTTGATATTTATTTATTCATTGCTACTACAGATTAATAAACAGATCAGAAAAAAATATAAATTAAAGAGTTCTAAAGGTTAAACTAGGCTTGTTTGGTTTTAGAGGAGACTAGGGGAAGCAGGCAAAGGGGAAGTGGATTTTTTTTTTTTTTTTTTTTTAGGGGGGGGGGGGGAGTTAGATGATTATTTGTTGTTACAATAAAGTAACAAATACAGTAGAAAAATAAAAATAAATATTTTTTAGGATTT
Organism: Maratus michaelseni; assembly: GCA_963931845.1. NCBI lineage: Eukaryota > Metazoa > Arthropoda > Arachnida > Araneae > Salticidae > Maratus > Maratus michaelseni. The sequence goes on from OZ007586.1 coordinate 304,577,111, forward strand.
TAATGATTATTTTTTAAAGTGTTAATCCACCGATATGCAGACGATTCCCCCCCCCCCCTGTATTTACCTTTTTACTTCTAAATGATAAGAACTGTTTTTTAATGAATTTTTAAAAAATCTTAATTATTAGCCCTTCCCTCTAAATTTAACTGTTTTTGCTTTTCAAAAAGGGAGTCTTACATTTGGGATTCTAGGGTAATGCAAGTTTGTTTCACACTATCAAAAACTTGAAAGAAATATCATTTTATTCAATCACCTCACTGCACAGGAATCTCAAAATGAATGAAATTTGTTAATGTCATAACCACTTTGACAACATTCTGTTTACATGAGCACCATAAAAAACATCAGTCGGTCCAGCTTGCTTACTATACTAATATCTCAAAAAAGATTGAAATCCTGGGGAAAATCAACACTAGTGACAGTATTTCAACTGCAAAATGAATAACATTTTTCTCTTAAAATAACTTAAATATATATTCACTCTTAATTATATCCTTTTTAAAAATCTTTCTGCAGATGCATACATCTTTACACACATCCTCAAAAATTTTAGAATTGTTTAATTCAATACAGATGGATTCTGCTAAATATTGATTAAAATGTCCCTTAGCTTAATTAGTATGATTTCTAAAGGACTTGTTTATCACAGACAAAGAACTAGTGCAGGTTATTATAATGCATGGCTCTGGCATAAAAAGAAGAGATCCTATATAAGAGAGAGATTGAACATTGAACAAAAATGGCAGACATTTCTTATTCATTAAAGTAAAAATACACTTATATTTATGTTCTGCATGACTCTCTGAAGGTATATAAAACAAATTTTCCATGATTTTGATAAAATTAAATGTGTTAAATGCTGAAGAAAAGAAAATTGCATTCTACGGCAATTAATCTATTTTTGAACAAACATGGTGGTCATTTCGTCAATGTCTAATCTCTCTCCTATGTAGGATCTCTAATAAAAAGAGATTTTGGGACCCTCTATCATCATAAATTACATTAATAATCAGCTAGATATATATAGTTTGGGAGCCCAAGGAATATTTAGTTTGCTGAGTCCCAATAAAAGAATTGATGTATGCTGTCACAAGATCTTTAAATGTCAGAGTGTGCTTGGCTTGCAAATTCTTACTCTTGGTCTTTATAACAACCAACAGCCTTCCTGCAGTCTGAAACTACAATAGTTTCAAGCAATAATCCTTTAAAATTAAACTCAACAATGACTCTTTCAATATCTTCAATGTAAATAGAGACTTCAGGCTCCTCTGCCATCACAAATTACATTAATGATCATTAGATACATATATTATACAATTTGAAGACCATAGTAAATGTTCAGTGTGCCTAATCCTGTTCAAAGGAATCAATGTGTGCACCTGTCACAAGACATTTAAATGTCAGGCTGGGGTTGACCCAAAAATGCTTGCACTCTTAATTTTTTTTTGCAATTATAAACCTTCAAGTAGTCTGGCATTACAATATTTTAAGGCAACAACCCTCTTGAATAACACATAACAATGATTCATTCAATGTCCCTGGAATGAATAGAAACTTCAGGACCTCTGCCATCACAAATTACATTAATGATAAGTTAGATACACATATTATATAATTTGGATCACAAAGAAAATATCCAGTTTGCTCGAGTCTCTTCAAAGGAATTGGTATGTGCTGTGCACCTGTCACAGAATCTTTAAATGTCAGACTGTGGTTGACCTGCAAAATGTTTTCACTCCTGGTCTTTGTGTCAATCATAAGCCTTCCACCAGTCTGAACTACAATATATCAAGCAATAACTTTCTTTAATAATATTCAATAATGATTCTTTCAATTGATTTTTAATTTCAACTTCACTAAAACAACTATTCATTATACTTGAAATTCCTCCAACCACGCAGGGTCTATCCCTTGGTGCACCATGATGAAACTTTATTTTACCAAATTTTCTTTCATTGTCACATAAATAATTACATCCCTCTAAACTAATTTTCTTACTCACCTCAATCATAACAACCATACATTCCTTTTGGCAGAACATGAACATATTACCAATATTATTTATTCACATTACTCCCTATAGATTTATTCAACATATATTTAAATCATTGTGTGAAAAACAAAAAAAATTTAACACTCCTAACACACAATGTCAATTTTTACCATTCTGACAATAACATGATCATTCATAACCATCTTTTACATTCTTCCTTTCATGTAACACATATTTTTACCACATCTCAGACACTCGTAGCTTGATACAATCAATCACACATTCATACACAAATTCTATATTTTCACAGTGTTTCTCCTTTCTAAATAGTCAAAAAAAAAAAAACAGACTTGATCATTTCATTTGTATTAACACCTTCTGCCATTTCAGAACTTATATATTTATTGGACTATACACAAAAATAAAAGAAAACTGCACTAACCACAACAATGACAATAATCCAACAATCTGTTCAGACAACAATTTAATTCTAAATTAAAAACACAGCCACTCGACAAACAATAATATAATTCAAGAACCCAGCTAATAATTCACAATTTCACAGAGCCCAAACACTTTTTTTTTTTTTTGCAAACTATTTCTGGCACAATTTACACACTCAAAAAAAAAATTCTATGTATCTATATTTTCTTAACTGTATATCATACAGTTAATTTACCAGTTGGAAAATTTGCAAAAATTCAGAAATATATAAATAGTATAGATTCTCATCAAACACACATCTTAACTAAATATCATTGACTGGATCTTTAACCAACAGGAGAGAGAAAAAAACAGGTTAAAAAAAAGCATTTTTGAGCCAGAGCCTGTCAAATAACATAGAATATTCTTTTGTGACTTTTAAATTAAAAAAAAAAAAGGTGTCAATAACATGTTATACAACATCTCAAACATATATATATATATAACTGCATTTTTACATTTGCTAGAATATCTAAGTTTAATAAGCATTCTTGAGCCAAAACTGATAAAAGCTATTAAACAATATGTACAATTTTTTTTAAAAATAAATTTTAATGTAAAAATAAGGATATCAAGAACAAATTATACATCTATTTGAAATTTAGTGCCAAAAATTCAATCATATATTTATATTTGCAAGAAATCTTTAAAACAAGGAAATTACATATGAACTCATTTATAAATTTGAATTGAAAACATTATTGCATCTTAAATCACATATTCATTTGAAGTAAAATGTGTAAATGCAAAGAATTATTAGTAACATTTTAAAGAACTCAACATGTCAAGAATTGAACAAAACTTAAATCTAAAACATCTCACCTTTTCTTTGGCAAAATTATTTAATTATATAGTTACAATCACTATTAGAAGCAGTTGCATTTTCAATCCTAATATTGTTAAATTTGAAAGTGCTCGAGCCATTGTATATCTTACACAATTCTTTAAAAATTTTAATTTTGAAAATGAGCTTACATAACCAGAAAATCGTTATTGACAAAGTTGTGAGACTTTTTAATAAATAAAAATATTCAGAAATACTTCAGTTAATTTTTTAATGTGATTTAATAAGATTTTTTTTGCTGCACATTCCTAAAAACTAGCAATTTGTTGTATAAATGATCCAACTCAATATTATCAACAGAGACTGATTTTCCATAGAGCAAACAGGGTAGGTGCCTGGGCTTCTAAATTAACTGTTTAGACTAAGTAAAATTTAAATTAAAACATATATATTTAAAAATAAATTGGAATATGGGACTTTCTTTATGAAACAAATTTATGATGTTATATAACTTGCGGTTCATCGACATGATCATGTTCTGACTGTCTAACAGTTAATAGATGGTTTATTCTGCATATAAGCATAAAAACCTGTGGGAATTAATTTAGAAACAATTTCAATTTATGTTATTATTATTATTATTTTTGTCATTCCTGTTTTTTAGAAAAGGAGAGCTGGAAAACATTTTCATTTCTGTGATTTTATTTTACTTTTAAAAAAATGGAAAGAAAGAACATAGCATTGTATAAGTTGTGTGGTAACTTAATTTTAATACAATTGTAAATAATTTGAAAACATATTGAAAATTTGTTAGAATGAATTCCATTTGATTATAAGTGTATAAATAATATTTGTGGGATTCACTTTGGATATAAATTGACAGGTATGACTGCAATGAAGTCAGGGATTAAATTTAATTTTTTAAAAATCCTATTGTTAAAAATGTGTTTAATCTTATACAGGGTGTCAGGTTCCTGACATTAATAGGACCTATGTCTTGTATAGATTATTAGTTAATTAACTGTATTTCTAATTATTATGTATTATGTTTATTTATGTATTCTTTTATTAATATCCCAGTATCTGCACGGGGTCATACGCAATCCGGGTATAATCCCTTGGAATGTAGACATGATCACAATAGAATTCCTGGCGAGTAGAGACAGGAAGGCAGAAGCCAGAGGGGTAGGAATGGTCTGGAAAAAGATATGCACGTGGTTGCCCTTGAAAGTAAAAAGGAGGACCTCATAATGTGGGGGAGAGCAGCTAAGTGGTGACTGGACAAGGAAAGGGAATCACTTCACAAGAGAGTTCCGAGCAGGGCAGTAGAGAGAGCAGGAGTGCTATGCAGAGCTGAGTATTGACTGAGCGAGTGAGTGGATAGAGATCACAATAAAATGAAACAAGAATCCAGGAGTATGTACGATAGTGCAGTGTAATAGCATAAAGTATGGAGTGTGATCAGGGAGATTGTTTTATTAATCTAATCTTGCATTGATCAACTGCATGGAGAAAGTATTAGAGATATTTCATTAGATGAGTGAGAATGGAATTTTCTTGCAGAGAGAATTGTAGACACTCTGTTTTTCAAGTATTTAAGTATCTTTGTTCTTGTTTATATATTTCTTGAATACCATAATCCAGTTTAATCAATAAAATAATTGATTGTTCAACTGAAAGTCAATTGACTGTGTGTCCGGTATCACCGTTTTATACCATTGTTGGCAGCAAAACCATACTACCAAAATATCATCTCTGGTCTCTTTCATGAGTGGCGGTTTCAAACGTGAAGAAGGGTAGAAAGATTAACACAGGGTGTCTCTTCTTATTCATTACTAACAGCTAATTTCTAAACCATTAATTTTAGAGGTATACATAGTTCCGATTATAAAAATGTCTCAAACTTTGCATCTCATAAAAATCGATGTACGTTAAAAATGTTTACTTTTTAAATAGTTACGAAATAAAAAATTTCATATAATGCCTGGGTCCCATAAGTTTTATTTAGAAAAAGTTTCTCTGTGTTCTAACAAGTAAAACAGCAAAAATGTATTCTTCAATTGCCAAAACTTACGGAGTTATGATACTTAGAATTTTATAAATTTTCAGCGCTTGAGTCACTAGAAATGGAAAAATGTATTTTTAATACCAAAAAAAAGGCTAAAAATACACAAAATTTCAAGTATCATAAGTAGGTAAGTCTTTATTTGTCAAAAATTGAGTTATAACCATGTAAACTGATTTTAATGGTGTAAATTCATCTCAATAAAAACCTCACAGAGGGATACCTTCTTTAGGTATTCACGGGCTTCACAACCCTGGGCACCTGAGCAATCTTTCTCTTTTCTTTTTCCCCTCTCCTTTCTCTTATCTAGTCTTTCCTTTTTGTTTCACTCTCATTGTGGTTTCCTCTTCTGGGGTGAGGGCGATTCTGCATAAGCTGATATCATCCTGTTTATATCAACTTATGGAGAATTGTAAACCACCCATGTGTTTGCCATGTGTGGTGACCCATGTTCCTGGAAAGGGGGATCTTGGCAGTTAAGGGAAACGAACACACTGTTTTGACCTTTGCTTCAGGTAGACGGGAGGTGCATAAAGGTCCCATATGTATAAATCGGCTGGTCAGCTGACTTGTCACTGGCTGAGGATCAAATGAGCAGACACATACTAGTCATCTCGTTAAGGGTGGAGACTGATATAGGTGTGTCTTGTGAATGTATGGGCCCTGGTTAGCACTGGTGCATGAATGGGCATCCCCTTGTTGGGCTCAGTAGTGGTTGGTGCAGCTGGGGTCTGAATTGTTTTCTCTTTACTATGTATGGAGGTAATTCACTTTCTTCTATTTCTCTCCCATATAGAAAGCAACAAACTGTGCAGATGACTTCATTCACTCGCTTTTTTGTTATTAAACATACTTACAATCTTTCTGATAGTTCTTTTAAAAGAACTTCACCATTTCTTATCGCAAAAACATTTCAATCTGTTTTTGAAGACAGGGGAAGGTTATTCACTTAAAAAACTAGTCTGGTGTTTTATTTGTTCAGGTTTCTTCAGCCAAAGAGTCAGGATTTATCTCAAATTGCACAACAAAAGGTTCTTTTTCTGTTTCTGTTCAGGCCCATCAAACTCTAAATACAAGTCGTGGTGAAATATCCGAACCAGAGCTTTTATTCTCTACAAAAGAAGAACTTCTACAAAATTTAAAAGATGAAAATATCATAGATGCACACCGTATTACTATCCGTCAGAATGGACAAGCACTTCCTACAAAGCACATCATTCTGAGTTTCAATAGCCCTACTTTGCCATCCAGAATTAAAGCTGCCTACCTGAGCTGTCCTGTCCAACCTTAAATCCCGCATCCACTCCTTTGTTTTAAATGCCAGTGTTATGGTCATACTACTACTACCTGTTGTGGTTCTGTTACCTGCACACGTTGTGCAGAAGTCGGTCATGATGGTAAGTAATGCAAAAAAATGGGGTGCTGCATAAACTGTAAGGGTGACCATACAGCATACTCTCGCACTTGCCCAAACTGGATTAGTGAGAAAGAAATTATTGTGATCAAAATCACTCAAAAACTTTCTTATCCTGAAGCTTGAAAACTTGTTGAATCCAGAACAGCATCTGTAAGTTTCTTATTCTAGTTTACTCAAGTGACAATCAAAATCTTTAAGACATATAAGCACTCAACCTGAATTCTCTTTACCACCAAATGATTCTTCTATTACATTAACCAGCACTATAAAGAAAAAAAAACCTGTAATATGTATTGCTCCGTTAGATTAAGACCTATGCCTGCACTAGAACTTTTGCCACCATCATCAGAACCTGTAAAAATAGAATATTAAGTATGGAACCATTTATCCGGAATCCAGTTAACCGGAAAACCAGTTGTCCAGAATGATATTTCGAACTGACTGATTTCAAAATCTTTCCAGAAAAAAGTGCCATGCAGTGCCAGTTTGACATGTGCATTGCTTGATAGATTACCACATGCATTGTACAACTTGATCAATATGTAGGATATGAAATGAAAGTATTTTTAGTTAGATATTGAGCATTTTAGTTTTATGAAGAATTATTGTTTCCAATGTATTGCCTTCTTTCAAACTCTGATTAATCTTTGATTTTGATATGATCCGAGCCTTAATCAGAATAATCCAATAATTTGAAATGGAAATCAGTAATAATGTTACAGCCACATATATTCTACAAATCTCATCAAATGGATATTGCTTTAATGTCCAATCAGTTATCCAGAAAAACCAGTTATCCAGAATACATCTGGCCCCAACCATTCCGGATAAATGGTTCTATACTGTATAATTGTCAATCTAAACAGTCATCCGAACATTAGTCCGGTCAAATTTCTGTTTCATCTGCAAACAAATTGGAAAAACCTATTTCCCCTACATAAAAAGCAAAACAAAAATCATGTGGAGAAAGAAAGCCTCAATCAAAGCCTCTTCACAGTGGAAAACTGTGAAGAGAAAAAACAAGAAACCTTGTCTTTATACATTGCTTCTTATTACAAAGGATTACAAACAGCTGCTGCACTATGCAGAGAAAACTATGGAATCAATTCTTACAGTTCTGACTCAAATGATACTGTTTTTGAGATATTCCAACCTACGTGATTTTAACTATGTTTCTTTTGGTAATGTATTGTTAAAATTAAATATATTTCTGCAAGAAATTTTGGACATTTTACCAACTGTTAGTTTAAAGATTGTATATATTTTAATTGTGAAAACTTGTGTTTATTTATTTTAGACATTGTGTTATATTTTCATTGAATGATTTTAATTATACATTTATCATCACATCACTCTTTTCATTTAACTGTGTTATTTTCATTCATCTTGTTTTTATGACAAAGTTTTAAATCAATTTTAAATTTTAATTTGACGTTCTTATTCTAATCTTTTTTCGCGCAGCATGTCCCTAAAGAGACTTAGTGCCATAAAACTATTCAACCAACCATCTCAACAAAAAAAAAGCATCTATACTTACTCCCAAAATTATTTCAAACATTCTGTTTAATGGTCTTTTAAAGAAAGCATTTATGTTCTTCAATACCTCTTCAACCTCAAAATTAAAAAATAACAAAAATAGCTCTGTGAAGAATAGCAGCATTTCATGTTTACAATAGGCCTGAATAAATTATTTTTTTCTTTTTATATTGTAAGCAATAATTGAAAGAAAACTATTGTTTATATATTTCTTGTATACCATAATCCAGTTTAATCAATAAAATAATTGATTGTTCAACTGAAAGTCAATTGACTGTGTGTCCGGTATCACCGTTTTATACCATTGTTGGCAGCGAAACTATACTACCAAAAAATCATCTCTGGTCTCTTTCATGAGTGGCGGTTTCAAACGTGAAGAAGGGTAGAAAGATTAACACAGGATGTCTCTTCTTATCCTATACTTACAGCTAATTTCTAAACCATTAATTTTAGAGGTATACATAGTTCCGATTATAAAAATGTCTCAAACTTTGTATCTCATAAAAATCGATGTACGTTAAAAATGTTTACTTTTTAAATAGTTACAAAATAAAAAATTTCATATAATGCCTGGGTCCCATAAGTTTTATTTAGAAAAAGTTTCTCTGTGTTCTAACAAGTAAAACAGCAAAAATGTATTCTTCAGTTGCCAAAACTTAGAGTTATGATACTTAGAATTTTATAAATTTTCAGCGCTTGAGTCACTAGAAATGGAAAAATGTATTTTTAATACCAAAAAAAAGGCTAAAAGTACACAAAATTTCAAGTATCATAAGTAGGTAAGTCTTTATTTGTCAAAAATTGAGTTATAACATGTAAACTGATTTTAATGGTGTAGATTCATCTCAACAAAAACCTCACAGAGGGATACCATCTTTAGGTATTCACGGGCTTCACAACCCTGGGCACCTGAGCAATCTTTCTCTTTTCTTTTTCCCCCTCTCCTTTCTCTTATCTACTCTTTCCTTTTTGTTTCACTCTCATTGTGGTTTCCTCTTCTGAGGTGAGGGCGATTCTGCATAAGCTGATATCATCCTGTTTATATCAACTTATGGAGAATTGTAAACCACCCATGTGTTTGCCGTGTGTGGTGACCCATGTTCCTGGAAAGGGGGATCCTGGCAGCTAAGGGAAACCAACACACTGTTTTGGCCTTTGCTTCAGGTAGACGGGAGATGCATAAAGGTCCCATATGTATAAATCGGCTGGTCAGCTGACTTGTCACTGGCTGGGGATCAAATGAGCAGACACATACTAGTCATCTCGTTAAGGGTGGAGACTGATATAGGTGTGTCTTTTGAATGTATGGGCCCTGGTTAGCACTGGTGCACGAATGGGCATCCCCTTGGTGGTCTCAGTAGTGGTTGGTGCAGCTGGGGTCTGAATTGTTTTCTCTTTACTACGGATGGAGGTACTTCACTTTCTTCTATTTCTCTCCCATATAGAAAGCAACAAACTGTGCAGATGACTTCATTCACTCGCTTTTTTGTTATTAAACATATTTACAATCTTTCTGACAGTTCTTTTAAAAGAACTTCACCATTTCTTATCGCCAAAACATTTTAATCTGTTTTTGAAGACGGGGGAAGGTTTTTCAATTAATATACTAGTCTGGGGATTTACTTTTTCAGGTTTCTTCAGCCAAAGAGTCAGGATTTCTCTCAAATTGCACAACAAAAGGTTCTTTTTCTGTTTCTGTTCAGGCCCATCAAACTCTAAATACAAGTCGTGGTGAAATATCTGAACCAGAGCTTTTATTCTCTACAAAAGAAGAACTTCTACAAAATTAAAAAGATGAAAATGTCATAGATGCACGCCATATTACTATCCGTCAGAATGGACAAGCATTTCCTACAAAGCACATCATTCTCAGTTTCAATAGCCCTACTTTGCTATCCAGAATTAAAGCTGCCTACCAGAGCTATCCTGTCCAACCTTAAATCCCTCATCCACTCCGTTGTTTTAAATGCCAGTGTTATGGTCATACTACTACTACCTGTTGTGGTTCTGTTACCTGCACACGTTGTGCAGAAGTCGGTCATGATGGTAAGTAATGCAAAAAAATGGGGTGCTGCATAAACTGTAAGGGTGACCATACAGCATACTCTCGCACTTGCCCAAACTGGATTAGTGAGAAAGAAATTATTGTGATCAAAATCACTCAAAAACTTTCTTATCCTGAAGCTTGAAAACTTGTTGAATCCAGAACAGCATCTGTAAGTTTCTTATTCTAGTTTACTCAAGTGACAATCAAAATCTTTAAGACATATAAGCACTCAACCTGAATTCTCTTTACCACCAAATGATTCTTCTATTACATTAACCAGCACTATAAAGAAAAAAAAACCTGTAATATGTATTGCTCCGTTAGATTAAGACCTATGCCTGCACTAGAACTTTTGCCACCATCATCAGAACCTGTAAAAATAGAATATTAAGTATGGAACCATTTATCCGGAATCCAGTTAACCGGAAAACCAGTTGTCCAGAATGATATTTCGAACTGACTGATTTCAAAATCTTTCCAGAAAAAAGTGCCATGCAGTGCCAGTTTGACATGTGCATTGCTTGATAGATTACCACATGCATTGTACAACTTGATCAATATGTAGGATATGAAATGAAAGTATTTTTAGTTAGATATTGAGCATTTTAGTTTTATGAAGAATTATTGTTTCCAATGTATTGCCTTCTTTCAAACTCTGATTAATCTTTGATTTTGATATGATCCGAGCCTTAATCAGAATAATCCAATAATTTGAAATGGAAATCAGTAATAATGTTACAGCCACATATATTCTACAAATCTCATCAAATGGATATTGCTTTAATGTCCAATCAGTTATCCAGAAAAACCAGTTATCCAGAATACATCTGGCCCCAACCATTCCGGATAAATGGTTCTATACTGTATAATTGTCAATCTAAACAGTCATCCGAACATTAGTCCGGTCAAATTTCTGTTTCATCTGCAAACAAATTGGAAAAACCTATTTCCCCTACATAAAAAGCAAAACAAAAATCATGTGGAGAAAGAAAGCCTCAATCAAAGCCTCTTCACAGTGGAAAACTGTGAAGAGAAAAAACAAGAAACCTTGTCTTTATACATTGCTTCTTATTACAAAGGATTACAAACAGCTGCTGCACTATGCAGAGAAAACTATGGAATCAATTCTTACAGTTCTGACTCAAATGATACTGTTTTTGAGATATTCCAACCTACGTGATTTTAACTATGTTTCTTTTGGTAATGTATTGTTAAAATTAAATATATTTCTGCAAGAAATTTTGGACATTTTACCAACTGTTAGTTTAAAGATTGTATATATTTTAATTGTGAAAACTTGTGTTTATTTATTTTAGACATTGTGTTATATTTTCATTGAATGATTTTAATTATACATTTATCATCACATCACTCTTTTCATTTAACTGTGTTATTTTCATTCATCTTGTTTTTATGACAAAGTTTTAAATCAATTTTAAATTTTAATTTGACGTTCTTATTCTAATCTTTTTTCGCGCAGCATGTCCCTAAAGAGACTTAGTGCCATAAAACTATTCAACCAACCATCTCAACAAAAAAAAAGCATCTATACTTACTCCCAAAATTATTTCAAACATTCTGTTTAATGGTCTTTTAAAGAAAGCATTTATGTTCTTCAATACCTCTTCAACCTCAAAATTAAAAAATAACAAAAATAGCTCTGTGAAGAATAGCAGCATTTCATGTTTACAATAGGCCTGAATAAATTATTTTTTTCTTTTTATATTGTAAGCAATAATTGAAAGAAAACTATTGTTTATATATTTCTTGTATACCATAATCCAGTTTAATCAATAAAATAATTGATTGTTCAACTGAAAGTCAATTGACTGTGTGTCCGGTATCACCGTTTTATACCATTGTTGGCAGCGAAACTATACTACCAAAAAATCATCTCTGGTCTCTTTCATGAGTGGCGGTTTCAAACGTGAAGAAGGGTAGAAAGATTAACACAGGATGTCTCTTCTTATCCTATACTTACAGCTAATTTCTAAACCATTAATTTTAGAGGTATACATAGTTCCGATTATAAAAATGTCTCAAACTTTGTATCTCATAAAAATCGATGTACGTTAAAAATGTTTACTTTTTAAATAGTTACAAAATAAAAAATTTCATATAATGCCTGGGTCCCATAAGTTTTATTTAGAAAAAGTTTCTCTGTGTTCTAACAAGTAAAACAGCAAAAATGTATTCTTCAGTTGCCAAAACTTAGAGTTATGATACTTAGAATTTTATAAATTTTCAGCGCTTGAGTCACTAGAAATGGAAAAATGTATTTTTAATACCAAAAAAAAGGCTAAAAGTACACAAAATTTCAAGTATCATAAGTAGGTAAGTCTTTATTTGTCAAAAATTGAGTTATAACATGTAAACTGATTTTAATGGTGTAGATTCATCTCAACAAAAACCTCACAGAGGGATACCATCTTTAGGTATTCACGGGCTTCACAACCCTGGGCACCTGAGCAATCTTTCTCTTTTCTTTTTCCCCCTCTCCTTTCTCTTATCTACTCTTTCCTTTTTGTTTCACTCTCATTGTGGTTTCCTCTTCTGAGGTGAGGGCGATTCTGCATAAGCTGATATCATCCTGTTTATATCAACTTATGGAGAATTGTAAACCACCCATGTGTTTGCCGTGTGTGGTGACCCATGTTCCTGGAAAGGGGGATCCTGGCAGCTAAGGGAAACCAACACACTGTTTTGGCCTTTGCTTCAGGTAGACGGGAGATGCATAAAGGTCCCATATGTATAAATCGGCTGGTCAGCTGACTTGTCACTGGCTGGGGATCAAATGAGCAGACACATACTAGTCATCTCGTTAAGGGTGGAGACTGATATAGGTGTGTCTTTTGAATGTATGGGCCCTGGTTAGCACTGGTGCACGAATGGGCATCCCCTTGGTGGTCTCAGTAGTGGTTGGTGCAGCTGGGGTCTGAATTGTTTTCTCTTTACTACGGATGGAGGTACTTCACTTTCTTCTATTTCTCTCCCATATAGAAAGCAACAAACTGTGCAGATGACTTCATTCACTCGCTTTTTTGTTATTAAACATATTTACAATCTTTCTGACAGTTCTTTTAAAAGAACTTCACCATTTCTTATCGCCAAAACATTTTAATCTGTTTTTGAAGACGGGGGAAGGTTTTTCAATTAATATACTAGTCTGGGGATTTACTTTTTCAGGTTTCTTCAGCCAAAGAGTCAGGATTTCTCTCAAATTGCACAACAAAAGGTTCTTTTTCTGTTTCTGTTCAGGCCCATCAAACTCTAAATACAAGTCGTGGTGAAATATCTGAACCAGAGCTTTTATTCTCTACAAAAGAAGAACTTCTACAAAATTAAAAAGATGAAAATGTCATAGATGCACGCCGTATTACTATCCGTCAGAATGGACAAGCATTTCCTACAAAGCACATCATTCTCAGTTTCAATAGCCCTACTTTGCTATCCAGAATTAAAGCTGCCTACCAGAGCTATCCTGTCCAACCTTAAATCCCTCATCCACTCCGTTGTTTTAAATGCCAGTGTTATGGTAATACTACTACTACCTGTTGTGGTTCTGTTACCTGCGCACGTTGTGCAGAAGTGGGTCATGATGGTAAATAATTCAAAAAAATGGGGTGCTGCATAAACTGTAAGGGTGACCATACAGCATACTCTCACACTTGCCCAAACTGGATTTGTGAGAAAGAAATTATTGTGATCAAAATCACTCAAAAACTTTCTTATCCTGATGCTTGAAAACTTGTTGAATCCAGAACACCATCTGTAAGAGTTTCTTATTCTAGTTTACTCAAGCGACAATCAAAATCCTTAAGACATATAAGCACTCAAACTGAATTCTGTTTACCACCAAATGATTCTTCTATTACATTAACCAGCACTATAAAGAAAAAAAACCTGTAGTATGTATTGTTCCGCTAGATTAAGACCTATGCCTGCACTAGAACTTTTGCCACCATCATCAGAACCTGTAAAAATAGAATATTATAATCGTCAATCTAAACAGTCAACCGAACATGAGTCCGGTCAAATTTCAGTTTCATCTGCAAACAAATTGAAAAAACCTATTTCCCCTACATAAAAAGCAAAACCAAAATCATGTGCACAAAAAGAGAGAAAGAAAGCCTCATTCAAAGCCTCTTCACAGTGGAAAACTGTGAATGGAAAAAACAAGAAACCTTGTCTTGATACATCGCTTCTTACTACAAAGGATTCCAAACAGCTGCTGCACTATGCAGAGAAAACTATGGAATCAGTCTTACAGTTCTGACTCAAATGATAATACTGTTTTTGAGATATTCCAACCTACGTGATTTTAACTATGTTTCTTTTTGTAATCTATTGTTTAAATTAAATATATTTCTGCTAGAGATTTTGGACATTTTACCAACTGTTAGTTTAAAGATTGTATATATTTTAATTGTGAAAACTTGTGTTTATTTATTTTAGACATTGTGTTATATTTTCATTGAATGATTTTAATTATACATTTATCATCACATCACTCTTTTCATTTAACTGTGTTATTTTCATTCATCTTGTTTTTATGACAAAGTTTTAAATCAATTTTAAATTTTAATTTGACGTTCTTATTCTAATCTTTTTTCACGCAGCATGTCCCTAAAGAGACTTTGTGCCATAAAACTATCTCAACAAAAAAAGCATCTATACTTACTCCAAAAATTATTTCAAACATTCTGTTTAATGGTCTTTTAATTAAAATGCCTGTTGGCAGCATACATAGCAATTAGTTCAGGGCTCGAAATGGAAAAATACATGAAGTGGAACACGATTTCAAACTTATTTTTGGCTAAAAAATTTTTTTAGACAAATTTAATTTTGTTCATACAAAAGTAATTTAAAAACTGCACTGAAGATTCTAAATAATTTTTAAAAAAAATACAGAGAGCACAATAAGCTATATATATATATATATATATATATATAAAACTATAACAATATGTTTTAATAATCGTATGAACTGGAACAGATTTTGATGCAAAGAAAGCATTTATGTTCTTCAATACTTCAACCTCAAAATTAAAAAATAAGATAAATAGCTCTATGAAGAATAGCAGCATTTCATGTTTACAATAGGCCTGAATAAATTATTTTTTTCTTTTTATATTGTAAGCAACAAATGAAAGAAAACTATTGAAATTTTGGTCATTTTAGGTATAATTTTGCAGAAAATAGTTACATTTAATGTTCACAACTGAAAATAGATTTCTATAAATTATATTATCATAATTAAATTTAAAATTACTCTTGGAACAAGATTTTTGATTATTTTATGGATTAATATTTTGTATATCTCCTTAGCACTAAATTAAAAGGTGAATAAATTCTACAAAAGATTTGGAAATATTGCTGCTCAGATAAAATTCTGTGTAAGATTATACATAAATGATTTCATGTTAAATTGAATTGAAAAGGCATAAATTTGACAAAATATAGAAAATATTGGGTCTGCCTTTGTGCAAATCTACATTTAATTTGTATTCAAATTAACAGATTATTCAAAAATTTCAAATTTCTTCATATTCAAAATGATTTAAAGATATGATTATTTATTAATATTCAGTATAATTCAGATTTATTCATATCCCTATGCAACAAATTTACATAGGGTTAAGATTCACCAAACAGATTATTTAAAACCAACTTTTAATTTTAAATATATATTGGGCGAACTGTTAGTCAATAAATATTAAAATTATTACAGTGTTACATATACATGTTATCACATTGCCAGATTAAGAATTGTTGATATGCAATGAAGCTGACATTATTTTTATTATAAATACAATGAGGGAATTAAACAGTTCAATATGCTCCATCTCTTTCATCATCACTTTGAATTTCTTCTGATTTCACTTGATGTGAGAGAAAGTCTACATTGCAAGCTTCTATGAATCCACCTGAGGGTGGACTAGTGCAAGATGGTGTTGAGCAATATTTGGAAATATTGCTAGATAAAATTCTGCATGAGATTATACATAAATGATTTCATGATAAATTGAATTAAAAACACATAAAAATTTGACAAAATGTAGAAAATATTGGGTTTGTTTTTGTATAAATATATATTTAATTTGTATCTGAATTTAACAGATTATTCAAAACTTTGAAATATTTCTTCATATTCAAAATAATTTAAAGATTTATTCATATCTTTATGCAACAAACTCACACAGAATTGAGATTCACCAAACAAATTATTTAAAACCAACTTTTAAATATATATTGGGCAAACTGCTAGTCAATAAATATTAAATATTTAAAATATTAAAATGTTACATATACATGTATTCACATCTGCCAGATTAATAATTGTTGATATGCAATGAAGCTGACAATATTTGATTTATTATAAATACAATAAGGGAATTAGACAGTTCAAGATACTCCATCTCTTGCATCATCACCTTGAATTTCTGCTGATTTCACTTGATGTGAGAGAAAGGCCATATTGCAAGCTTTTAAGCATCCACCAGAGGGTGGACTGGTGCAAGATGGTGTTGAGGACAATGAACTAGCTAAATCGCATTGATCAAGAAGATACAGCATTTCATTAGGCAATGGTCCACCTCCACCACCTATAAAAAATTTGCTATTACTACTTACAAGTACATAACTCATGGAAACAATTAACTTTACTTAAATATTTACTTTCAGGCACTTTTCAAAAATATAATCAATCTAATAATCTTTTGTTCTGGAGACACTGCAAAATTCCTTCTATGCTATTCAACTAATTATATGAACAGTTAATGTACATTTAGATTGGCAATAAAGTAATAGAGATACGAGGGTTACTCTGAATGTTTAGCAATAGGAAAAATTGGAAGGAAGGAAGCCATTAGTGGCGGCCAATTAATTAAATGTAAGCCCTCACTAGGTGGTGTGTCAAATTTCTTCTGCCAACTCCTTGTCATATGGCTGCCAAGACCAGTTTAAACCATTTCCTATTCTGACTTAGTCTCACTAAAGATGTCAATCTCGCGATAACATTTCCATGTAAGGATTTTTTATGATTTTAAAGTAAGTTTAAAAAAAAAAAAAAAAAAAAAAAAGACTTTTAAAAGAATATCAAAGGCGTTTACAGCTTCTCATCCTTCATATGCAACTATATTTAAATGGTTTTGAGAATTTAAGCATGGAAAATCTGATTTCAAAGATAACGGGCAAAGTGGAAAACCCTAAACAGCATTTTCAAAAAGGCAATTTAAAAAATAACCCATATGTTACATATCAATCTATTCAGCAGACTCTGAATATTTGATTAGCAGCAATATTTAAGTTGTTCCATGAAGATTTAAAAGTGAGCAAACTTTGAGGCAGATGGATAAGTCATGAGCTGAGCAAGGAGCAATAGCAGACAAGAGTATCGTGGTGCCAAGAAATGTTGGTAAAATTTGACTCTGGCACCTCCAAATGTCTTTATGAAGTTGTTACAGGAGATGAAACATGGATTTACCAATTTTATCCACAAACTAAAAGATAATCTTCAGTTTGGATGTTTGACAATGAAGAGCCGCCAACAAAAGTCAAGTGGCTGAGGAGCATTGGTAAGAAAATGGTAGCTACTTTTTTTAGCCAAAAGTAGCCATATTGCTTCAGTACCTTTGGAAGAGTAAAAAATAGTTACTGCCAACTGATATATAGAGATTTGTTTATCAGGTCATTAAAAAGTTGGAAGAAAAGCAACCAAAAACAGGAACAAGATTAATTCTTCTTCACCATGATAATGCCTCAGCACAATATGCTTAAAAAAGGGTCTTTCTAAAAGCAAATAAGATCTAGTTGGTTGGATATCTACCATACAGCCCTGACTTTGTTCCATGTAACTTTGTTTTGTTTCCCAAATTCAAAGAATGTCTTCACAGCACAAAATGTACAAGTGTGAATGTTGCACTGGAGTGCTATTTGACCTCCTCAAAGAAATCAACCTTAATGAGTGGAAAAAAAAAATAATTTGGTTTCAAAGAATGAATAAATGTATTGAGGGTAAAGGTGATTATTTTAGGAAAAAATAAAATTTTTATATACTGTAGATTTTTGGTATTACAAAACTTTCATCTAATGAAAGATAATTGTCATGATCTTGTGTCGAGGTGACATTTTGTTTTACTAAAAATAATAGTACTTATATTATACATTTAACTAAATCTTTAAAAGATTAATTTAGTTTAATAAATTTCTGATAATTATTTTTCAATATATATATTTTTATAGAACCTTAAAATTATGATTTTCTTTACCATCTTTTTTTTATTATACTAAACTACACAAATTTTTCAATGAGTGACCATTAATTTTCTCTAAGTGATCATTAATATTGTTTGTTAATGTTGTTCGTAATAATTGTATTCCATAAATTGTGAACATATAATCTACGGTACCTTAAAATTTTTACATAAATGTGTATGCAGTATTATTTTAAAAGAACTTTAATTGTAAGATCATGATGGTTAATAAATATTGGCATGTTTTTGAAAAATTGGGTCAGACCAGACTCATAAGCTACGCAAAAAATTAACGACTCGGGTTGGAACTGGGTCAATTTTTTAGCTTTTATAACAGGCCGAGCGCAGCCAATAAAGCTTTCATAAAGGTGCAGGTAGAACTTTGAAATTTTATAACAAGCTGGGATGGGTCAGGCCCAAACTTGGAATTTTTGGTCTGTGCAGACCTCTTTGCCTGCCAACATTTAGGGTTTACTCTGAAAAGAAAAATAAAAACAGCAACATGGTGTAATCGAAAAATTGGAAGTACCACACAAAAATGGCATTCTGCAGTCATAAAATGGCACAGTGAGAACACATATGACACATAGAATCACAAATATTTTATTTGAGATATTATTTTCCCTAAATAAAAATAAAATATTTGTGATACACAGATTATTTAAGAAAAGATTAAACAAACTGTAAGAGATGGCAGAGAACAATTTTTCCATAGGAAATCAGGGTCACAATTAATTTATTCAAACAAAAAATAAAGAGTATGTACCTACTTCAAGCCAAACCCTGATATTTCTGCAGATGTTTAACAATAATGATGATATTTTAACAAAATTTTCAACAGTCTTACCTTGTTTTATGTGAAATACGATATTACAAAAAGTGCTGGAAATGTACAGTAATTCGGTCAGTGACATCATCAGGAATTTTAACTACATTCATTTCGAAATATGGAATGCTGAGTTCAGCACCATTTGGACGCAGATGATAATTTCATCAATTCTTGTGATATTGTTTCATTTGACATGAGGCAAGGTATGTCTATTGACAATTTTGTTAAATTAGCTTTATTATTGTTAAATTTATGAACAAGAATTCATGTTCCGCTTCGAGTGAAACATTTCGTGTTTTTGAGTGAACAAATGGATTGACACCCTGGTTTCCTACACAATATTTTTTTCGTGTGTGTATATTCTTCCACCCTTTAAATCTTGTCTCATCTTTTTTTAAACAATTTGATTAAATGTGACTAAATTAACAGTAACTTAGATAGTTTTATGTTATTTTCTTGGTGCATTTTACGTAATGAACAAGAATTCGTGTTCAGCTTGGAGTGAAACCTTTCATGTTTTTGATTGAACAAATATTTGCGACCCAACTTTGATTGCAACTCCTGGTTTCCTTACACAAAAATAATATTTTTTGTGTTTATTCTTCAACCGTTTAAAGTTTGTCTCCGATATTTTCTGAAACAATTTGGTTAAATGTAACAATAGTTTTTATGCTATTTCATTGGTGCATTTTACATTATGTAACTTTGAGATAGTGGTGGAGGTCATGATTTGTTATGGCAGATTATATGCGCTAGGGATATAAGGCAGCAGAAGGAGTGCCTTCCGTGGGGGTCTTTTTAAGGGATCCTAACCCGTATTTACTGCTAGGTTCGAAGAAAACCATGAAACACTCCAAACGGTTAGGTCAACGAGCACGACAGGGGTTTGAACTTATCTCCTGTCTACCACCTTTGAGAGCAGAACCTCTCAGCCACTGGTGGGGCAACTTTAAGACAGAAAACTCTGATTAATTGAATCATGTCTGATATAGTTGCTGATTGTTATATATGGAAAAAATAGTATTATGATCTAATTTATAAAAAGGCTGATTCGATTAATCACTGTTTTTAATAAGCGGCAACTACATGACTAGCGAACAATGACTTAACCCCCTAGAGCTGAATTTTGGCTGCATCACTGTACTGCACCTGTCATAACTGAAAAAATTGAGCCATTTAACTAATTTTACTACATTATCATATTACAAGCAAAATAAAGTACTAGATATATTAGAGTCTAAATTTTCTTATGGAATCAAATGTGTAAGTGAAGCATTAATTTTAAGCATATGAAATAAATTTATTAAATTTTTTAACAAAACTTCATAAGCTTAGCTTCACTACAACTGGCCATATTTCCCTAAGATGGGAGAAAATAGTCAACTAAAATTATCTACACACATGCATAATTTTCTAAATTCCAACTTTTATTATGCTTTCTTATGAGATTCCTGTAGAAAAGATTAAAATAAACTCAATTTATTTAAAATTTCAAAAGACTGTTCCAAATCTGATAAAACAAAGTACTGTTTTTTAAAGAAACAAGATTTATAATTAGAGAAGTAATAACAATTCTCTTATTTTTCAGAATACTCAGTGTATCAGCTATTTTTTTTTTTTTTTGGCTTCTCCCATGGAAATAAACTGAGGCATGTCTTTGTAGAAGAGTTTCTGAACCATTAGATATGCCAGACAGTCTGATTGCTGAAGGAAACTAGTTTTAACTAGATATAAAATGACATAGATATTGATTAATTTTTTTTAATTGTATGTTTCAAAAACATTTCAAATAATTTTGAGCATTAAAAGTTGAAGAATAAAAGTTTTTATAAGGTTTTTACTTTCTTCTTTCTATAATAGAAGAAAGTATTGTAATAAAAAAAGAAAAAATTCAACTTCCGGTTTTCGATGGATTTACATGTTTCAGGGATCAGAGATCCTGAAAACCAAGTTTTAAGAAAATGTCTGTCTGTCCATGTGTGTCCTCTTTGTATCATTGAAAACTGTATGAAGTTATGCATAGAATTGAACCAAATTTATATATATGTTTTTGACTATGGCTTGCAGGTCTCAGTTGAATTTTGGGCTATTCTGCCAGAAAGGAGTGCTGTGATATCGATTTTTGTGTAATTTTCTCAATTTTTTGTATTTGTGATGTACATTAGCTACTAATGCAGCAAAGGGTGCTTCATATCCAGGTAACTCAGAGATCCGCAAGCAACTGATGTATAACAGAATGACGAAAAATATTGATTGTATTGGTACTGTGATAGCATACTTTGAAGTATTAACGTGTATGAGATAGAAGAAAGTTTTGGGATTGGCATATCTGACTAGTTTTTAATCCCATAAAGATTTTTGTAATATTGCAGTATACATTGAAAAAAATTTAAATGGCCATTTCTAAAAAAAAAGAAAAATATGTCCAACATTTTAGGAGAACCTTTAATGCAATAATAACTATAATACAGCCCATTCATTGTAAATGTGATGAGAGCATGGAACATAATGAAAAATGATTGTGTAATTTTATTTACTTAAAAATTACATCAGTTTATTTTTTTTTTAAATTTATGAAAATAAAACAGTATGATGAACTTGTTCATGCTTTTCAACTATTTTATCAACAACATTCCAATAATCCATCAAAATCAGGTTTGATGTATGTCATATTAATAAGGATATACTGTACATTCACTTCCAGAATCACATTAGTTTGAAGACAAATACCAGCTCTGTAAACAGAACATTAGTAAGAAACATTTTTAGTAGAAATGCTCTTAATTTTTGCTGACCAATTAATATTAGAAGTAGAGATGGGGATTATTTAATGTATTAGGAGCTGTGCATATATAACATTATCACTTTAGGGGGACAGGGGATCTGGCACTTGATATTGTAAGATATCTCTAGGGGGAGGGGGTGTTATCTTTTGATATTGTTATCATTTTTTATCCAAATTTTCTTCTCATTTTTTGGGTAACTTTTTTTTACATCAAAAGACTTTTTTTTTTTTTACTTCTATATTCATAAAAATACAGTTATTAGAAAAACTGTTAAATGATTCTAAAATTATTTCATTCCAAACTATGAAATACCCCAACATTTGACATACTTATTCATCTGCCATATATGCATATAATCTGCTGTTTGAGAAACCAGGTGCGAAGTATGTTCGAAATGATACTTGTTATGTTTACTAGAAAGAAAAGAGAAAGAATGTTGTCCACCTGTTTTGTTTATAAGAAATTCGGCTTGTCCCTCCCCATGCAGGAGGCAAGTGCAAGAAGACAATATTACTCTTGAATGCATTATGCAACAAAAAGCTATTAACAAATTCTTTTAAATAGTAACTACTTATAATAATTATTAGATGATATAAAGTTATTTCATATATAACAGAGATATTTTATTGACTTCTTCTCTTCATTTGAATCAGTAAAATATGCAAATAATAAATGTAAAACCATATCTGTATATCACTGTAAATATTTTAAAAGAATAACAAAAAAAAATTGTAAAAATAAAGAGTTTTTAGACATTGATAACGATATATCATTGGCACAGGGAGGGGTGATGAATGATAACGTATGATATCGTAAAGGGAGAAGAGGGTCCAAAACTACCAAAAAGTTGATATTGTTACATATGTACAGCCCCTAAGAATAAATAACAATGTTATTGTTTCATAGTTTATTATTTAGTAACAGATTAATGGAAAGTCCCTGTTAATTTTGAAATGCATTATCTGCAAAGTATTTTTTTGTAATATTCAAATTCTAATAAAAATAAAAAATTTCCAAAATTTGTTTTCTATCTTAATAAAAAAAAATGTACTTTTGCATAAAAAAAGTTCTATTTTAAATGTTAATGAAAGTGTCAAAGGAAACATGAATAGAAACAAATTCATAAACAAATGAAGCCATAGTCAATGTTATCTTTTCAAGTCATTGAATGGCTAGCAAGTGCTACTGGCTGCCATGAAAAAGAAAGGGAGAGAATTCTTTTTTAATCTTTGCTCACTCATTCAGTAGTCATGTGTCTCTATGAAAAACATCTGTTTGCTTATTTATCTCTCTGCAGTCTGAAATTCTTGAAGTTCCAAGCAACTGTATAATGTTTAGACAGTTATTTTGTTGTAAATAATAGTTATTGTTGATTTTAATAATGCAACTGCATTGTTCAGTACGAAGAAAGTTTATAACACTTATGGTGACAGAACTTTAAAAAATTGCAATACTTTGTATAGATGTATATGACTGCATGAAATCATTTGAATTGGTAGGGTTTTCTGGAATAGAAAGAAAAAAGGATGTTCTTTGGTACAAGATATGTGAAGATGGGACGGGAAGATGAATTCTGATTGCATTGCAGATTGGGGGAAGGGGGGGGGGATTAGTGCAAAGGACATCTTTGGTCACAGAATCTGGAAGTGTAGGGGCAGTGATGTCTTTGAATTTGAATGCTTAAAAGGATATTGCTATATACTGATGAAGTTTGAGGGTTTTTTTAAAATTATTATTCTGATGCTAGAATTTTTCTTGAGCCACGTGATTTTATTTTATTTTATTTTACAATTTTATATTTTGTCATTACTGTGTTAAAAGTCAGAGTTGGTAAGCTTTTTTGTGATTTTATTTTACTAAAAAGAAAAAAAGAAAAGAAAATAGCACCGCATTATTTGCATGGGCACTTAATTTTAATACAATTGTAAATTTGAAAAATGTATTGAAGTTTTTTTGGATGAATGGCATTTAATTAAAAGTGTATAATCTTTTCATGTTCTTATGGGATTTGTTTGGAGATGTGTTAATATATATGGGGATATGAAGTCAGGGATCAAATTTCACTTTCTTATAAATGTTAAAAATGTGTTTTATTTTTATATATGGTGTCTCTTCTTATCATTCACCAATAGTTAAATAATAAAGCATTAGTTTTAGAGGGATAGTTCCAATAGTAAAAATGTCTCGAATGTTGCTCTGCAACATATGAAAATAAATTTACATCAAAATAGTTACTTTTTAATCAGTTACAAATTAAAAAAATTTATAAAATGCCTGGGTCCCATAAGTTTTATTTAGAAAAAAAATCTATTTTTTAACAAGTAAAACAATAAAAATTCATTCTTGATTAAATTCATAATTAAAATTTCATGAATTTTCAGCATTTTATGTCACTAAAAATTGAAAAACGTGTATTTGTGCCAGAAAATGCTGAAAATTCATGAAATTCAAAGCATCATAAGCAGGGTTGGCAAGTTTCTTCCAAGGTGGAAAAAACCGCGGAAAAAACCATGGAAAAAACCGGCGGGAAGAAATGGAAGAAACTGTTTTTCTTTTGGAATTTATCATGTAAGTTGCAACTTTGTAACATACAATAAAAATAAATGCATTTTTCTAATAGATAACCTTAAGTAAATTTAATGAGACCTTTAAAAATTTAACCATACATGATAAATTGATAATTACACCAGTTTTTTAGCCAAGATCAGATCACACACCTGTCTAAAGCTTTCCAATCATTGCGTACCTGAATAAAATAAATGGTACTTTTCCGTTATACTAACACCAGTGTTGGGTACGAGCGCGCTCATTGAACGAAAACTCGCGAACTTAGTTCACTTTCTGTGAACGTGAGTTGAACTTGACTCACTTTTTGATAAACGAACGTGAGCTGAACGAAAGCTCAAAAAACCTGTGAGTTTGAACGAAATTTACAACTCAAACTCATTTTTTTTTCATAATTTATTTAAAATTTTTTCAGCCATTAAGAACACGTTTTTCCCATTCAGATGCCATTTAGAGGCCTTACACGGACTCGCGACAGGTCGATTCTGATCATCAGTTTTTCTGGGTCGTGCCCGAGTCTGGCTTTCTCAGAAGGCTCGGGCCGGGCCGAACCGGGCTTATTTCTGAGACTGTGCTTTATTCTTCCTAGATGTGTGCATCGACCGAAATTTTCTGGCATGGTCACAACAAATCTGCTTGTATGAAAATCATTGACCCGTTCCTGTATGATTCGTGCAAAAATCTGTTTAACGAACAACCTCCTTGGGTCAAAAATTTTGCCGAAAATACATATATTTTCAAATTACCATTATTCTACAATTAAAATTCCCTTTAAAGAATAATACATATACATTTCTAGGGGGGGGCGGGGGTATACAGCACTGTAAAACCTGTTATAAGAATCTGTGTATGACGAAATCCTGTTTTAAACGGAAAAATTTCTTGATCGGTGCAAAATGGATATAATAATCTTAACGTTTGAAAATAAATAATACTTTGCAAAAGACGACAGATCTTGTAAAAAAGGAACTAGACTATAACAATTTTTTTCTCTCCTATCTGATTCCGTCTTAGAAGGTTTCAGATTTTTAAGTCTCTAAGCCGTTTAAATGAATTAATGGTATTAATAATAATTCAGATATTTACATACAAATAGAGATCCATTAAAAAATCAATATAGTTTACAATAAGATATATAGAAAGAAATTTAGTAGAAACAGTAATTTGGAATGGAGGTCCCTGTACCATGCAGTCTATGGTAGAGGTCTGCACGGTCCGAAATTTCAAGGCACGGGCCTGGCCATCTACATAGAAGAAAAATTCAGCCCTGCTCGGCTCGGTGTAAAAATTAAAAGTTCGGCCCGAGCCCGGCTCGGCCAGTAGAGAAAATATTATTGGCCTGACCCGGCCCGGTATAACAGTTAAAAGTTCGGCCCGAAACTGGCCCGGCCTGAATGAATTCTACAAAACATTGATTTGTTTGAAAACTGGCTCTGAAAGCTGGCTTTAGTACTGTGTATTGTGTATATACCAGTGTTGGGACTTTTTGAAAAATCAGTGGTAAGTTGAATTAAACTAAAAATATCCGCGTGTTTAAGTGAAAATTACAACTAAAACTCATTCAATTATTTTCGTAAATTTCTTTCAAATTTTTTGCGCCGTTAAGAAGATATTTTGTCCTTTCAAATGTTTTTTAGAAGCTTATATGAGACCAGGGCGGGCCGGTCTTGCCATTACTCTTTCTGGACTGGGCCCGGGATTTACTTTTTCTGCAGGCTCAGGTGGGTCGAGCAAGACTATTTTTCAAGGTCTAGCCGGGCCTGTACTTCATTCTTCCTAGATGTCTGCACGGGACAAAATTTTCAGGCCCCGTCCTGAGACAGATCGTATGAAAATTATTAGCTTGTCCCGTGCAAAAATGAGGCCCGGCCAAGCAATTTTTATAAAAAATGAATGTATTTCTAAATCGCCGTTATTCTACAATTAAAATTCTTTTGGTAAAATAGTACATACATTTCGAGGGAAAAAAAATTAAAGTGCAATAAAACTTGTGAAAAGCAACCTGTCTATGACGAAATCTTGGCTTAAACGTTAAATATCCCTTTCTGTGAATTATCTTTATAAAACTTTGCACTAGCATTATATATTAAAAATTTGTATTTTGTAAAGTTTTATCACGAAAGCCTTGATGGATTTCATGCCCCTGCTTCGAGGGGCAAAGGAAGCAAATTTAAAAAAAGAAAAAAAATCATCCGAACTCATGTGTATATTTTTAGAAAATATCTTTATCCCTTCTTATTATAAAGACTTATAATTTTTTCATAAAGCCATAATAGATTTCGAGATGTGTTTTCAGCCCCTACCTCCAGCAGTACAAGGGGTATCGGACGCAAGACATGTGCAGATGCTCTCTATCAGAAACTGTGAAATTGAATAGCTTTGTCTTTTTAACACTTTCCAACCTAGTTGAAAAGTGTTTATGACTTCGGTTTGTCTGCCGTATGGCCGTCTGTCTGTGCTCTAACTCACGTAAATAGGCTCGGATTGCCCTGTAATTTTTATATGTTGTTGTCGTTATCTATAGCATGTTCCCTATTTCAACTGAAGTGTCTAGCACTTATAGTTTTTTTACAGGGACACTCAAAAGAATTCCATTACATTACGGTCTATGGGGAAAAATCATTTGCGGTTTATTCTAATGATGTTACACAATTGCAAATACATTGTAATTGATATATATCACTAAGGTGCATTACAAGAAGCTTAATATGGAATAGGGTGTGCGTAGCACTTATAGTTACTTTACAGGGACAGTCAAAAGAATTCCGTTACATTACGTCTATGGAGAAAAATCGTTTGCGGTTTATTTAAATAATGTTTCACTATTTTAAACGCATTGAAATTTACATATATCACTAAGGTGCATTACAAGAGGCTTACTACAGAATATTGTGTGTATAGCAGTCATCGTTCATTTACAGGGACACACAAAAGAATTCTCTACTGTCTGTTAACAATAATTCCTGGAAGTGCGTTTTAAGTTTCTGAACGCGATTTTAAATTCAACTCACTTTTTGTCTATTACTTGGTGTGTATAAATACTATATTTCATATACAGGGCAGCACAAAAGTTCGCGAACCCATTTCCGTTTATTGACAGAAACTCCAGAAGGAGAATTTTAAACTGTGCTACGCGTTCCCTAACTAAACTAAAATTTAGCATCCTATGTATTATATATACAAATCTATAGATCCTATACAGGGCTGAAAAACAGTAATCGGATATTTTTCCGAATATTGTATATGTTGGAAATTAATTACGTTTTTAAATATGTTATGCGTTTTAGAAATTGTTTACTTAGATGTTGTCTTTCAGCTTATTAAACGGTAATGATTTGTAAAATTATTTTGAAAGCGTTGGAAAGTGTTACATAATCTATGCTTGACGCATGATTTTTCGTTCTTGTTTGTATAAATTTGAAAGCTCGTTCAAAAACTGCTGTCAAATTTGGCATTTTTAACCGAATTTTCTAACTTGAAAGCCCGATAAAGGTCGTCATGAAACAGCTACTCTTATAATACAAAATGTAATATATTAATCGAAAATTAGAGTTTCTTATTGTTGAACGGGAAAAACTATTTTTATTTACTTCAGAATCGTCTTAAAACGCCACTTTTAAGTGATTGTTTTTATCTCTATCTCTCTCTCTCTCTCTGTCTATCCTTATGTATAAAGAATATACTTAAAAAATGACGTTGTGAATTTTTCTTTACTGGGAATAATAGGCGCCGACTTAACCGGGCAACGCAAGCTGCTGCTACCGTGAGATATTATGTAGGGGTACAAAATTATATTTTCGTCCCCATTTCTCCGTTCTTCAAAAAAGTCGGAATTTTAAACGGGAAATACATTTTGCCTAAGAACAAAACCTTTATTACCTAAGAACAAAAATCCTTTTTATAATCTTGTAACAAGTAAACATGAAACTATCGGAAATCAACTCATCTCCCCACGAAAGCAAAACTAGGGGAGACTCCCTTTCATTACCCCGATCCCTATTATGAAGAATAGACTGGTCATATTTGGACCTGTTACTCACGTGACCAGTCTTTAAAGTTTGGCTGAGCCAAGTATCTTCCTAAAGTTCTGAGAAGAGCGGGAGAATAGCCAACAGCAGTACGCTTAACCAGGGCTAGAAGAAAGATCTTATCTCGAGCCCATTGTATCACTTCCCTGAGGATACATTTGTACCCCCTGGCCAGAGATACTTGAATTTAGGAATATACACCTGACCATATAGAAACTGAAGGTCATAAACCATAATAGGTTTCTCTTAAACTTTTATCTTTAAACCAGGCTTTGACTCTAGACTTCTAATTCTGCTTGACAGGAGTAAAATATTGCCTGTGTTTCACTGTAAGTTAGAAACAGCGTGCACAATTTTACATAGAAATGAGCAAGAAGAAATTGAGAGCCTTTTTTTAACAAAAGAAACCTGAAAGAAATTTCTTATTTTTATCGAGTTATTAAGAAGTTTGTGTTTAATTGTAGTGAAATTATATTAGGTAGTGTATTTAATTATAAATTCTATTTTTCAAAAGAAAGTGGAAAAATGCAAAATAAAAAATGCTTTCAGTAATTCATTAAAGCTTCAAAATAACTAAAAAAATACTTAATTGCTAAAAGTATAAAATAAAAACTTTATAAACAGTAAAATAAGTTTTATTAAACTGTTGACATGTTTCGGCACCGTCAGAGCCAGTTTTAAAACAAATAAATTTAGAAAAAACACGTGCAAATTTTATTGATTCATATGCAAAAAGAAAAGGGCCTTTTTTAATTTCAGACATATAATTTTTATCAGCGCTTGTGCAAACAAAATTCAGTGGAAAGAGAACAACAATTTTGGAATAAATGTGTTTGCTGTAATCCGCAGCCCAGGCTAGTTTTAGGTAGATTCCCTTAAGTTGGAATTTTTGAAAAATTTTTCCAGATATACGCTCATCATGACTCCCAGAACCTAAAACCACCCCCAGTTCAAAACTTTATCTATCTATCTATCTATCTATCTATCTATGTCACTTTTTTATGGACACGATAACTCCAATAATTCTTCACACATCTCTTCCAAACTGAAACATAAAATCAAGGGGCATAAAATCTCGGTCAAGTTCGTTAATGGCCAAAATCGAACCAAGGGGGGGGCTTTTTGTGAAAACAGAAAAACCCATAATTTTGAAACGTATCGAATCCGTTTAAAGTTATTATTACTTCTAGCAAAAGGGCCGAAATTTTATGTATGACAGATTTTTGATATCATTAAAAATGGCGGGGGGGTAGAAAAAAAAATTCATAACTTCGTCAATTCCCAAGATATCAAATCCGCTTAAATTTATTGTAAATCTCCTTAAAATTATCTACAACTTTTATACTGACAAGTTTTTTATACGACCAACTCTTACGGCAAAAAAAAATTAAAAAAAAAAAAAATAAATAGATAAATAAAAAAATCCCTGCTGGCCCCGCCTACAAGCACACATGAAAACAGAAAAAAAAAACATAACTTCTTAATTTTTATACATATCGAATCCGTTTAAAGTTATTATTACTTCTAGGAAAAGGGCCAAAAATTTATGTATGACAGATTTTTGATTTCATTAAAAATTCCCCCAAGGAGGGGGAGGGGAATAGGGGTTTCAGAAGAAAACAAAATCCATAACTTCGTCAATTCACTAGATATTAAATCCGCTTAAATTATTATAAATCTTCTTAACATTATCTACAACTTTTATACTGACAAGTTTTTTATAGGACCAACTCTTACGGAAAAAAAAAATCCTACTGGCTCCGGCAGAGGTATATTTCAAAGTGGGTGGTCCCAACTGCCACATCATGGCAAATAGGTCTTTCTTCTGCAATTCCCGATAAACAGATGCCCCACTGTCTCCGTCTAAATTTACCTGTGCCTGTAGGCCGAGCCGTCAGGGATTTTTTTTTAAACGGAGAACATAAAACATGAAATAAACTAAACTAGGAATTATTTTAGAACTTTTCTTACAAGGCAGTTTTGTTTTAAACATATAAACCCATTACAGAATTTCAGAGATTTTAACATTTAATAAATATTGAATATTCAAAACTAAGTTTCTACCAGTGTATTTCAAAATCGGAAAATGAAACAGCTCATTTTTTTAATGCGTTTTACCGTATAACATAAATTCGAAACGCGTGAATATAAAAATAAATAAATAAAATAAAAATTTTCTTTTCTGGGATTAAGCGTAGGTGAAACACAGATATCCTGACAAAAGCATTTTTGTTATTTTTCTGTGTGTTTAATCATTTTAAGTTACTTAGGATGAATAAAGTTTACCCTTTTTTTAACAAATTAGAGACGAGTAAAATTTAATTTAATTTCAACATACAGATATATTCTTTCAGAGACGGTGTCTATACTTATTTATATATGTAAAATAATTTCTGCATGTTCAAGTATGTAGGCATTGTATGACCTCAAGAAGACTGCAGACCAGCCTCGACGTGGCCCGGAAAATAAATTTAGTCCCGGCCCATCTGGGTCCAAACCTCAAGAAAAAAAGTAATCCGCAAACCAAACTCGGACCTAGTGTCAGGGAGGATAATTGGGCTGGGCCCATGAAGACCCTTACATCGAATAACCAAAAGATTAGTTCACAAAATTATGTAAATTTGGACGATAAAAATCTAATATATTTAAAAAAAAAAAAGAGTTTCTAGTGAACTTTGTTCACTTTCATAGATGAGTTTGAGTTGAGCGAGTTCGTTTGAAAAATTTTGAGTTTGAACGTGAACTTGGCTCATTTTTGAGAAATTGAACTTGAGTTTGAACTGTTCATTTTTTTCGTGAGCGTGCCCAACACTGACTAACACCATGCCAAAATGTATGCTAATGTGCCATTTATTTCAACCCTGAACGTGCAATGGATTTTTATTGCAAACCATGCCAAACATTGTGATTTGCTGTTAATTGAACGTGAATCTTTTAAATTATTATTACTTAATCGTAACCCCACAAAACATCTTAATTTGCTATTTTTCAAATAGAAAATATTTAATATTAAGTTGTAACTTACATTTATTGTTGAAACGGATATGGATTTTATCATTTGGCAGTTATCAGGTGATGAGGAAGCTGCAATAAAACTGTTTCAGGACTTTGGATACATAAATAAAGGCTTTTATTTAAAAAAAAAAAAAGTATTTATTCAAAAAGTGAAATGATTACTGCAATGCTAAGAGACATTTACAATTCCATGACTGTAGTTAATGCCATTAGCCATAAATTGAGTTTTATTTTATTATTTTAAGTCAATATTTGTATTGATTTAATAAAATAGTTCATGAAAGTCTGTAATTTTCAAATGTTATATTTTTAATTGCTCAATTTTGTGCCAACAACGTTTTTTTCAAACTAATCATTTCACATGAATTCCGTTTTGTGCTTTTTTTACGCTTGTAACAATTTACGCTTGGAGACGACAATGGTGTTGGTATAACTAACGGAAATGTACCAAATACATTTAAACAAAATATACAAAATCAATTACAAATTGTTTTTAAAATATTGCATTTTTATATGATAAATAAAGAATTGGTAGGTAGTTTTTTTTACATAAATACATAAACAATGAAAAAATAACCCTCCTCTCTACATCTAAAGTTGTAAAAAACATAACCTGTAAATACCTGCTGAACCTGAAGTTTGTTATTAAAAAATAACTTATTTTTCCATAAATAATATTTTTAATATTAAAGTTTCCAATTTAATATAATTAGGTTTTGAATTTAACTCTTTTATATAGTTAATAAACTTTAATTTTGAGCATCTGTTTTGTTTTCTGTTGGTTTCTTCCATTTCTTCCAGTTTTTTCCATTTCTTCCAGTTTCTTCCGGTTTTTTCCAGTTTCTTCCACTGTCCTGGAAGAAACTAGTTTCTTCCGGAAGAAACCCAACCCTGATCATAAGGGTCATTCCCTGTCAAATCAACCAAAAATTTTCAATTTTCAACCTGACCATTTCAGATTTTAATGAAACCTTCAGGATTCATTCTCCCTGATGATATAAATGAGAATATAGTTTTATAATTTTTTTATCTCAGTAAATTTTCCTACAATTAATTTTTTTAATTTCGAAAAATCATCATTTTTTGGCTTGTATAAATGTTTTCAATTTTGAATTTCTCAAGTTCTATCAGGAGTAGAGAGTTCTTTGACCTCTCATTTTAAAGAGACTTTCATAAGGTTTAATTTGATATGCAAGTTGACTGTGCTTGGTTTAAAAAAAAAAGTTAATTTAATTTAAAAATTTTAAATTAAAAAAAAATTTAAAGTGTTTTTTTGAATTAAAAAAAATATATGTTTTTTGTAATATTATAATCTTTAAATTCTGAAAGTTTTAGAGTGGGATCTCAATGGGATCAGCAGTTATGCTAAAAAAAAACATGTTAAACACCAGTTGGGACTGAAATTTAAAGTTGGCATCTTGCCAACTTTATGATTGTGCTAAAAATAGTGCTGTTTTATTAATTTTAAACACATTTTTTTTTATAACTGCTGATCCCATTGAGATCCCACTCTAAAACTTTCAGAATTTAAAGTTTATAATATTACAAAAAACATTTTTTTTTTCAAAATTTTTAAAAAACACTATTTTAAAATTATTTTTTTTTAAACCAAGCCTAGTCAACTTGCATATCAAATTAAACCTTATGAAATTCTCTTTAAAAAGAGGGGTCAAACAACTCTATACGCCTGATAGAACTTGAGAAATTCAAAATTGAAAACATTTATACAAGCCAAAATATGAGGATTTTTCGAAATTAAAAAAATTAATTGTATGAAAATTTACTGATATAAAAAAATAATAAAAGTATATTCTCGTTTATAGCATCAGGGAGAATGATTCCTGTAAGTTTCATCAAAATCTAAAATGGTCAGTTTGAGTCACTGGTTGATTTGACATGATAACCCATAACTAGGTAAGTTTTTGCCACACAAAAATTTAATTTTTACCCTGTAAACAGATTTTAACAGTGTTGATTCATCTCAACAGAAAACAACGCCTATACTTACTTACTACCTCAAATTATTTCAAACATTCTGTTTAAAGGCCTTTTCATTAAATTATCCATTGGCAGCATATAGTGGTTGTTTATATGTTACAAAAATAATAGGTTATTGGAACCTGTTAGCAGTGCTAACAGGAACGATGTAATTTGTTAACCAAAAGTAACTATATTTCCCCATCTCTAATTGAAACCTATCTTTTCAAAATTATAATTTCAATGTAAGAGATACATTCACTACCATACGTTTTAAAAGCTACATTTTTTACAATACATATCATTATAGCATGTAAAATATGATTTGAGTTACATAAAATCCCTAACACTAATTAATACGTCTAAAATGAATATTGGCTAAGAAAAATGGAGAATCCTAGAACTGCAAACATATATTTGACTATGTGCCAGCATTATTATTTTGCTAGGCAAAAAGGTGACAGACAAATCTCTATATTTAATTGATTATATAATTTTAGATAATAAGCTGTATTATGATGTAGTTTTAACTATAACAACAACTAGTTATCAATTAAAATTCAAGATGAAAATCTATCCTTAACAATCACTTCCAGCTACAGATAGTAAAAGTTTCATAATAATAAACATATTACATATGATTCTTGTAGAATACAACTTTTAACATAATTATATTAAGATTTTTTAAGAATGACAAAAGGCTAAGATTACAAAAATATTTTTTTAGCCTTACCAAGTTCACCCTTTGCAGCCAAATCCAAAGCAGTAGTAAGGTCCCACATCTATAAATAAAACAATATATTAATATGTATTAAAACACTCTTGACATTTGATTTGAAAAAGAAATCGGGCATTTCAGACAAAATCTGGCCATATTTCAGCTTAAAACATCACAACATACTTTGATGCTTCAGGGCACCTGTCAGGCATGTCAACTGCCATTCCCAAGTTCTGAGGAACTTTTAACGAGCGTGACCAGGGGAGTTCCTGTATGCTCTATGGCTGATAGGGGTGCTGCCACCTGCTGACCACCCCCATTTTCTCAAGTCACTCACAACATAGGTTGCTGCAATTTGCAGTGGATCCCACCCTCTTGGCAGACCACCACATTTACACTTGGGAACGAGCCAGAGTCCTCCAACAGCTTCAAAGCCAGACACCCAAGAGGGTGTCTCAATGAGGGTCCTAGGCCTTAAGTTGGATTTTTCCGACCCGCGCTTGCTTTACCAAAGCTCGAAGGATGTGAACATCTACAAAGATGGTCACTAATCCCTCTCGCAGTGAATTTTGTAACAATGTAAGTTAAATGAAAGTGAATAACAATAAAATTTTGTCTCAAAAAGAGCATTTTTGAGTTCCAAAACACCCTTGCTAAGATACCACTATATGAGAGGCCACGTACAGGAAATAAAATTTGATTGGTTGTGTTGATGTTGGACAAAAACAAACCACCAAGCATGAACCAGCAAGTATCGGCAAGCTAATGTTTCTTAACTCGTCTCAATCATCTAATCGAACTTCTCCAGGTGAGTATCACCAAGTTCTGGAATGTGGGTTTGCCATAGTTAGGTCTCTCTAAAATATGCAAGTAGAATGAAATAAGTAAACAAACAAACAAAAAGATTATATTGATAAAATGAGTGTTTTTGCATAATTGTAGGAAGTCACAAATTAAGAAAAAAACCACATGAAGTTGCTTTCACATATTATTTAAAAATTACTTTTTTCTTCTTTCTTTCTTTATTCTTTTGTGAAGTTATTTTTAAGTGTTTGTTTCTTTCATTATTATTTTAAGTTTTTTATGATTGTACGTTTTAACAAAATAAGCTTGTTTTTGCATAATTGTAGGAAGTCACAAATTAAGAAAAAACCACATGAAGTTGCTTTCACATATTATTTAAAAATTACTTTTTTCTTCTTTTTTTCTTTATTCTTTTGTGAAGTTATTTTTAAGTGTTTGTTTCTTTCATTATTATTTTAAGTTTTTTATGATTGTACGTTTTAACAAAATAGGCTTTTTTTTTTTTTACAAAGCCATATATTATGATTAATGAAGGATCAGTATTATAATGATGGTTAATTTAACGATTCATGGGGCACAATTGGATTTTCATGTTTTGTGTGAAAAGATTTTTAAGTGGTTATTTTTATACAGTTTATTTCGGATTTCCCATATTAACAAAGTGCCCCTCTTATAGCGATTGCCAAATTAATTATCGGTACAATGACAAAGTCCAAGGGTACCCATAACTAACAGTACCCACCAATAGGTTCATTTGTACATTATATTTAAAGCAATTTAAGTATATTTAAATGAATACCAGGAGCCTACTAGAAGCGAATCTTCTAGTATATATATAAAGTACTTAGAAATGGAGATGTTTTTCTTCTATGTTTGTGCCAGTGGTGTAGGTCTGGAATAAAAAGTGGGGGGACGCTCATAGTCTTCAACATTAGGGTCTGTATCACTCATTGGGCAAACTTGATTTTGAATCTACTTTTCATTTTGAACTGGAGAAAGAGTAATTGAAAAATTAAATTAAAAAAATTAAATTTAAATGTAAAAAATATAAAAATTAAATTAATTAGTTTCTTTATCTGTTGGTCTTAAATAGTTTGCAATAGAATTAAAAAATCAAAAACCTTGTTTCATGTCTGAAAATTTTTGGAATAGAATTCATATTTCAGTAACACTAATTCAGGCAATGAGATTTTTGTTAGAATTTGTTTTGCATTATTAATTTTGGAAATAGTCATAGAATAACTGTTGTCAACTGAGAACATTCGAAATTATTGCATTTTTACTTTACGGGCATGTATAGTTTAAATAAAATATTGTAATAATGACATATATATATACATATATATAATTTTGGTAGATTTTTACTTTTTGAGGCCTCTTGAATCTGCTTTTCTTATTTTTACAATGATTCCCTATGCATGTGCACATGTATCTGTGTGTGTTGGCATTTCCTTTTAGGTTCCCAAGGTCTGTTTTTGGTGTTTTTATGATGAGTTCTAGTTAATATGTGAACATGATAGCGTCCAAATGGCGTTTTTGACAGAGCTAAATTTTTTATGTATGTTAAATATGATGAACAGACTATTCAGTATTCTGAGACTATATGTCACTGTCCAAACTCTGTACAGAATTTTGGACAATGTGTTTTGTATATAGACAATTTTTAAATAATTTTACGACCAGAAATAACAAATAAGTAAGGTTTCTGTGAAAAAAAAATCAACAACAAATGTGACTGAAGCCAAGGATAACAGATAAATAATGATTTTTATTGACCCAAAGACTACTTTTAGGATTCAAACACAGGTCCAAATTGGATTTTTAAAAATCCAATTTTTTAAAGGGGGTGAAATAGGTATAGGCTAAAGGATATTTCTGAAAACAGTGTTTCATCAAGATTTTTCTAGAAATACTTGAGATAGAAACTTTATATTAATAACTAGGTTACTTCTAACATAAGTAAAATATTTGAAAGTTTTTTTTTTTTTTTTTTATCGAACTCTATTGGAGTTAAATGCAAAAAGAACAAAGTAAAATCTT
Organism: Maratus michaelseni; assembly: GCA_963931845.1. Taxonomy (NCBI): domain Eukaryota; kingdom Metazoa; phylum Arthropoda; class Arachnida; order Araneae; family Salticidae; genus Maratus; species Maratus michaelseni. Next base: position 304,614,456 of record OZ007586.1, read on the forward strand.
GGATTCATCACAATTTCTGTGGAAATATTTGAGCAAGAGCAAGGAATTTAAAACATGGCACACTTGTACTTTTACAGGACATGTATGCTCACTAAAAACTTCTTTTAAAATTTAAATTTAAAAAAAGTGAATTGATGAGTAAATCTTCTAAAATCATGTCATTGTGATTTATCTAAAGCTGTTTTTTGCAAGAAATTTGAAAATGAATATAGAGGTAATTTCTAACATGTAGATGTTCACAAAGGATGCCTTTTAAAAAATTAGAAATTTTAAGTGATGAAATGAGCAGCAAACATTCTAAAGTTGTCATTCTTCTGAAACTATCAGGGCTAGAAACTTTAAATATGACTTGGAAGTTATTTTTAGATATTCTACAAGAATAATTGAAATTTTAATTTGTGAATCAGCGCAATGAATATTACCACATGAATAGCAGGAATGAAACTCTACTCTGATTATAAATTTTAGTGCATAGTATTCTATAAAGTGTTTAGACAGTCTAGTAGAATTTTTATAAAGATATCTTTTTGAAGTAGACTTTCCATGGCAAATGACACTTATACTTGCACCAGATGACTTATTTAAGAAGCCTTTTATAAAATAGAAGTTAATAAAATAGAAAAGTGGATCAAAATTCTCTCTTTAATTTATTAAATATTTAAATAAAAAGGAAAAATGGGTTTAAAATAGCAACAATATATTAATTTCTGTCACAGTTTAATAATAGGTATTATTTTTCCTCTCTCAAAAGAAGTTTCCAGAAATACTTGGTTCTCATAAAAGTTTTCAAATTTTTTAGATTTTGTGTCAGTAGCCATTCTATGATTTTCTGCTTTCTAAATTTGGAGTAAGTCTGGTGTTTTCACTTAAGGGTGAATGACCTTATGGACTAACCTGTACAGGATTCTAGTCCAGGGATCAACTTAATTATACTCACTGAAGAAATTCAGTCACCACTGTTATAAGGAACTTTTTCTCTCCACTGAATATTTCAATATTTTGATAAAATATACTCCAAATTTTTATTTGATTGTATAGGGCCATAATCTACCCATACCACTAGAATCATTGTTTGAATGAGACAAAAATAAGCACTAGAAGTTCCCCAAAACAAATTTCTTGATAATTTTGAAACATTTACAGTGTGATTTATTTCTGGCTCATTTTCTCCAAAATCAGATTCTACCACAATTTTAGCTATTTCTCTTTCAACTAGTACTCAGCTTTTTTTCATGGTGAGCCAAACAGAAATTCAGCTGTGAACGATAACAGGAATAAAGAAAATAATGAAGTGGAATGCTATATTTGTCTAGAAACTTTTCCCACAGATAATAATCAATAACTAATTTATAGTTGAAAGGATGATGCAAAAATTATTTCTCCAGTAAAATTCAAATTAGACAAGGAAAAAATAGTCAAATAACTTTAGACGTGGTAAATAGATGTAAAGAATATACAAGAATTGTTATGATTTTATGATCTACTAAAGCCGTTCATTGGTTGGGGTCATATGATATCAATGATCTTGTGTGCAACAAACACAATTTCAGTAGAAAATATTGATTTTAAAAGAATAAACATGTGTTAAAATTCAAGTAAAAAAAATAAAAGTCATATGTCAAAGCAAGTTATTCAGAAAAATTTTGTAAAGAAAAGAAATCATATTGGGGTTGATCACAAGAACATAGAGAATTTAACTAGTATTAGAACATGATAAAAAAAAAATATTAAAAAGCATTGTAGAAATGCAGAATCACAAAATAAACTCACTTGAATAGCACCAGTACTATGACCTGTAAATATGTAACGTCTAGGTCTAGATCCCATTCGATTAGACCCCTCACATTCATGAACACAAAATGCTGTAATTGTAGTACCATCAACAGATTTTATTACACAAATTCTATAAGAAATTTTTTATATCAGTACTCTGAAAACATGAAAATAAGTTTAATTTATTTATTAATTTTTTTAATATAATTTCAATGCCTCATTAAAAATACCTTTTCCCAGTGGATGCATAACGAACATAAAGTTGGTCAGTTTCAGGAACAACTTTTTGAATAAAAACCTGCTCATCATCTTGTTCACCATATGGACCTAAATGAATGATAATAATAATCAACAAAATAGTTTGATTCATAATAAAAGGAACATATAATGTATAAAGGATGGATGGACGAGGTTCTGTGTTCAAATATACGAAATTTGCAACTACAACTATCTTATATACATGAAAAACAATCATATACATGAAAAACACTTACACATAAAAATAACAAAGACCAAAATACAATATTAAAATATACAACATCTTTTTTTAAAGCATACTACAGTTATAAAGTATTGACAAAAATTTTAAAAATACCAATGGTAATGGAAAACTATCTAGATAGGAAGAGACATTCAGATGTGGTCAATAGAAATAAATACAGAGAGATTCCTTAATTCTGTTTCACCTCAAATCACTGCTAACCGGAATTAGCTACAGCCCTGATGTGGTGTTTATGTGTAGTAAAATGGGCATGCACTACACAATGAGGTAGCTCGCAGTGCCCCTTAGCAGCAAACTAAGGAGTTATTGCTCCTATCTTGAAAACTATGCGAGATATTTTTAAAAAAAGTCTAAAAAAATAACTTTAAAAATAAAAATAAGGTTATTTGGTCTTTAAAAATAACTTTATTAAAAGCCCTAAAATGTATTTTTTTATTTCTACTCACAAGCCTAAATATGCCACTAATTGCATGCAGAAATGTGGCATTATAAGGCAGATGCTTACATATGTTAGTTTTATTAGTAAATGTGCAATTAACAATTTATTTTAATAAGAAAACAATGTTAAGTATTTTTAATATGTCCACAACTCGCTGCAATGCATCATGTGTACTGATAGTGGAGAAAGTGAGCATAGTTAACACAATTTTCTAATTAAAATAAATTTTACCTTGCTTTAGAAATCTGCACTTGCATGGGCCTGGCCCGACATAATGAAGACAAACTTTCAAATGAGCAGGGCCGGAAGAATAAAGACATTTCTTTTTAATGGGACGGGCTGGATTGTAACTGATAAAACAGACTGATAAAAAAAATTAAATGGGCTAGCCAGGCAGATTAAAAAAAATTAAGCAAGCTGACTGGCCTAATGTAGTGTCGGACTAAACCGATAAAATATGAACAATTTTCAATGGATCTGGCTAGACCAAGTATAAGATATAAATGTACAGCATGAGCAGATGCTAGTTTGATGACATTAATACAAAAATTTAACGTGCCCCCCCCCCCCCCCCCAGAATAGAGATCTGCATCAGACAATTATGTAGTGTCTGAGATCAGGCTTAATTCTTTTCAACAAACTCAGACGTGGCTTAGGCTTACATTTTTTTTCTATAGATTCGAGCCAGGCCAGGCCTGTTCTCAGGACATGTTGGGCAGGATTTTTTATTTGGTAAAAATAATAAAATAATATTGATAATGAACTTTAAGTTAACAGAATTTTTAGAAATATACTTTAATAAATTAGTATAGAGAAATATTTCCAAAGATTTTTTTTTTATTATACAGCTTCAAAAGGTATGTTTGTAACCATCTTCTTTCTTTTATTTTAAACTACATTTTTTTTAAACGAGTTTTTATGTTAATGTAATAGTCTAAGAGGTTAAGTGTTTATTAATGTTGCTATTCTGTATTCTATGAATTGTACACATGTAGTCTGAAATATACTGTAAAATTTTCACATAAATATGTATGCAGTATTTCATAAAAGAATCTTATTGTATGTTAAGAAAAATTGGAATTTTTAGAAATAGAATCTGGCTGGGCCGTGAACTGCGAAAATATAAATGGACTGGTACGAACTTTTAATTTTTACACTAGACCTGGCCAAGATAGCTTTCATTTGGGTCAGACATGGTCCTGGAAATTACAGCCCGTGCAGACCCCTACCTTGCTTATATTTACTATTCATTAGTAAATGCAAATCTGCGTTATAATGCCACACTTCTGCATGAAATTACTGGCATATTTAGGCTGATGATTGGTTATAAAATAATTACATCCCAGGACTTTATAAAGTTATTTTTACATATAAGACACCATTTCATACTAACACAAGAATGCTCTACAACTTTGTAACTGACTTTTTCCTTGCATCTCAAATGGTTTTCAAGATAAGAACACCAACTCTGCGATGTGAAATTGTGTGATGTGTGTTTTAAATATACCCCCTTTCCTTTATTAAAAATCTCGTTTTTAATTCATTGATTAATTTAAATTGAATTGTTATTTTTTAATCACATTTGTTTTTAATTCTAAATAAGTGAAAGAAATAATCGTTAAATGCTCCCACACAAATTCTAAACTTTAGTTATCATGCAAGATCAACCACATAAATCAGATAACAAAATATAAGAAATATTCCAGCTACAGAAATATCTTTGCTTCTCTTTTAGAGTTTGTTATAATTTGTCATTTATGCACTTTTTCCTTTCTGAATCATATAATACCTAAGCAGTAGCCTCTCCTATTTTATTTAGTTGACTAATGTGTTTCTCACTGGCTTTCCAAAATAATTGTAACATACTGTTGGCATGTTTGCAGTGTTGCTATCTTTTCAATTTTATCCTTATATATTAAAAAGTCTCTTTATGTCAACAATTAACGGATATCTTATGATTAATTTGCTCTTGCCAAATTAAATATGTCAATAAGTCAAAGGAACAATCTATGACATATGATTTTTAAAATTTCCTTCTCTGATCAGCATTTTGCAAATTTATTTCAAGACATGTATCACTAATACTTTTCATCCTGTGAAAGTTATGTTCTCCATATAAAAAAACATGGAAATGTGTGTTTTTTATACTTATGGTGCTTATATGGAAGTTTCCAGTTACATAAATATTAAAATAAAAAGGGATTTTTTTATTCTGAGAAAATATATCCATTATGATGTAATAAAAAAAATTGTGAATTATTGAAGACACTGATAATTTTTCATAATTAATAACCAACCACAGCATAGAATCAACTTTAATTAAAAAGAAATAAATTCTAATCAAGTGTTAAAAATAAAAATCTGATAAGTTTTAAGTATTTTGATACATGTTAGGTTCATTACAATACACATCATCTATTAGAAGAAATATATTGTCAGAAGGGAGGGGGTTGGCTCTGCCCTTCCTCCCCAGCTAAATTTCCTTCCAACCAAAAAACATTTTTTAATTATATTTTCCTTTTAACATTCATGAGTTTCAAATTTATTTTAAACGTTGATTTCAGGAGGACAGAGCCACACAGATGAAAGAAAAAAGAAATGAACTGTTACATTTCTAATATTTGTAAAATTTTGGTAGAAGCCTATTTTTGAATAATATTTCTTTATTTTTAAATTTACATAAATTTAGTTACATAAATATATTACATAATTTACATATATATAGTTAAACAATGAATTCAGAGCAAGAGGGGCTCATAATAGAGTCTTGTAGAAGTCTGGTTATACCCAGCCTAAACCTGACCTGAACCCAACATACTTCAACCCAAAACCAATCAGAGCCTGAAATGCATTAAAATAAGGATTCATTTTCATACAATTATACAATATCAGTTTATAATTATATCTCTAATATCTTATATGTAAAAAAATGAACACATATATAAATAAATGTGTGTGTGTATGTATACATATATATAAGTGTATGTATCCTACTCCTTAATATTCAAGTATGCAATTTTTTTGCCAGACAAATTATTTTGGATTTTCTTTTGTAAGAAAGGGCAATTGTAGAGATCAACCTCAGCTATCCAATGCAAAACAAAAATCATTTAGAAATATTGAAATGCTAATGAGATATTTTAAAAGAACAGTACCATAGGATTAACATTAGTGAGCAGGTGTTTTCGTGTGGGTGGAGTAATACGCAATGTATTTATAATATTTCTTAAATTCTTATTTTTATCCATCCTTTGCTAAATTAAAAATAAGGAATGATAATGATCATTGATAAAATGAAGTTTTTCAGGATGGAGTAATTTGTTTAATCCAAGATTAAACAAAGGGTATATGCAAAAGAGATCATGATGCATCAGTGGTTCAGCCCGGGCATACCGTATATACAAAATAAGTCTCAGTTTGATCAAACTCAACTTGAACCAAATAAAAAAAAGTTTCATATTTTTAACCTACAGTAGCTGACAAAAGTTTTGAGACAATATGTTTTTCTGCCCCAACTTTATCTGTAAAAATTTCTTAATGGTGTAAATTAGTAATTTGTACCCTTTTTAACCCTTTAGCGGGCGGTGGTCACAAAAAAAGACACCTAGTTTTAATTCCAAAATTGACAAATGGCACCAAGAATATTTAATTAAAATTTTCATTTGATAGAGTGAGGGAAAATCAGCAAGTGATTATTTTCTAAGGAATCCGTTTGTAAAATCTGGAGTCAGTCCATTATTTTACAAACAGATTTATTCCGCGCCGAAAAGGGTTAAAGCTCAACAAAATGCAACATTAGAACAATTGAGACATATGCATAAATTAAAAATAATTCGGAAATTCACAAAATTACTCAAACAAAAGTTTTGAGACTATTCAGTTTTTCTACATTTTTATTAAAATTAAGCATCTTAATTTAACAAAATACAGCAATATTTAATATTTAGTTGCATATCATTTTGCTTTGAGGACTGTGGCATATCGTCTGGGCATGGAATTAATGCTTTCTAAGGTGGACCAAGGGATTTTTCATTTTTGTCCATTCTGATTGAAGATCCTGAAGGAGTTCTACCTTTGAAGAATGCTTCCGTGCCCCAACTTTTCTCCAAAAGATGTTCAATTGGATTGAGGTTAAGTGACTAACTCGGTCAGTCCAAAACATTAATTTTCTTAGCTGTAAACCAATTTGTCACCATTTTGGAGGTGGAAATATGTAAGGAGATGGCCACCGAACATGGACTCACAGTGAATAAGGACACCATAAGGTGTCGTCTGGATGCTGCTGGATTGTGTGCATGGGTCGCTGCAAAAAAACCTCTCATCTGGGCAAAGAATAAGAAAATCTGATTGAAATTTGCTAAGGAGAACGAAATGTAGACAACTAAAGACTAGAAGAAGGTCTTTTGGAGCGATGAATCCAAATTCAATTTGTTTGGAAGTAATCGCTGACATTATATTCATCGTCCAAAAGGCACCTGAATGGATTCCCGGTACCAACGTCCAACAATGAAGCATGGAAACACATCAGTAATGGTCTGGGGAGCTTTCCATCATGATGGCGTCTCCCCCCTTTCCTCATACACATCAATGAGATTATGGATCAAAATGTTTATAAAAACATTTTAGAAGATTACATGCTGCCTTATGCTTGTAAAAAGATACTTCGTGGATCGACGTTTCAGCAGGGTAGTGATCCAAAGCAGACATGCAAAATGGTGACAAATTGCTTTATAACTAAGAAAATTAAAGTTTTGGACTAGATGAATCCCTAGGTCCACCTTAGAAAGCCTTGTTAATTCTATGCCCAGATGATATGCCAGTCTTCAAAGTAAAAAGATATGCAACTAAATATTAAATATTGCTGTATTTCATTACAGTAAGATGCTTAATTTCAATAAAAGTTTAGAAAAACTGAATCATCTCAAAACTTTTGCTTAAGTAATTTTGTGAATTTCTGAATTACTTTTAATTCATGCATATGTTTCAATTGTTCTAATGTTACATTTTGTTGAGCTTTAAAAGGGGTACAAATTACCAAATTTACATGATTATGAAATTTTGCTTACAGAGAAAGTCAGGACAAAAAACATATCGTCTCAAAACTTTTGCCAGATACTGTACATTAACATATAATTCAAATTCTATGAAAAGAATATTTGATACATTTTTATGGGGACAATTTTGAATTTTAATTTATTAAATGAGTTTTTTTAATCATAAATTTAATTATACCATAGTGGTAAAAACGATACTTTTTAAAGCAAACATTAATATAATAAAATGAGAAGAATAAGGAAAATTCTATGTTTAAAGAAAATCTTTATGAAAGTAATGATGTAAATGCAAATAGTTATTGAACAATTGGTTCATTTCTTCTATATTTTGTTTAATCTTTTGATTATGAGGTTGAGACATATGTCATCCCACAGACTATTTCTTTATTCTATTCTCACCAATTTTTCAATTTTAATACCGGCCATACACTTATACCAAGATAATTTCAAGAGAAATCTACAACAAAAAAATACTTTTGTAAATTGTGGTATGAGTTAATATAAAAATAGTCACCAGCCCATAATCAAATGATTAAAAAAAATAGATAAAAGAAATTATGCTCTATGAGCAAATAGGTATAAATTTTTTAATTAATTGCTTTCTACTAAGTTTTGTGCTCAAATTGTTGATACTATATCAGCAAAAGCTCCCTCCTTTTTAAATTAGTATCGCAATATATCAGCAATGTCTGATATCGTCCAGTCCCACCTGAAACATTTAAAGTCAACCTGACCCACAGCAAAAAAAAAAAAAAAAGAAAAGAAACAAAAGTCAACGCAACCCAAAACACAGCAAATAACATTAGCTCCAACTTGACCTGAACTGTGTTGGTTGGTTTGAATCAGGTTATTCGACACGATGCAGAACTCTAGTTTGTAACATGCAGATTATGAAATCACTGTAATCGAATTATAATCGTAATTGACTAGTTTGATAATCCAATGAAAAAATATTAATCGTAATGAAAATGTAATCATAATCCAATTTGCATAAATAGAAACAATCGTAATCTGTTTTCAGAAATTGAAAATAATCGTAATCGATTACAGTCCTCTGTAATAGACTCAAAGTCTGGGGGTGTCTTTTAAATTTAATGTTTATATTATTTAAATTGTATTAATAACTTTGAATTTTGTATTTATATTATTTATTCCACATTAATAATTCCATACTTATCTTTTTGCAATGTCTAAATTCAGCTTATTAATGCATTTCTGTTGGTACATCATACACAATTACAGCCTATATGACAAATTTTCAGCTGCAGCATTTACAGCCATTTCTTTCTGAAATTACCAAAACCTTTTGAGCTGAGTAACAGAATTTATACATGCAAGAGTAACAAAATAATTATCATTTTATGCTGTTAATTTAGCATATTTGTCTGTTGAGCATGAAAATGTTTACCTGAGAATTGATAGCATCTGAACAATTGATATTCGTGTTGATACCAGGTTCAGAAAACTGCAAAAAAACTACTTTGTAATGCTTCTGAAAATTTTTGAGAAATGGTCCTTTAAATCTTAGAAATCTATTGGTTTCTGAATTATCAGAATGCTTTTTGGAATCGAGGGTAACTCGGAAGAGGCTATATTATATTTTCATAAATCTTCTTGCTACATTAAGAAACATTGCTCTATTTTTACAGTATATGGTGCAATTGGAATCCTTAGACCTTTCCCTGCCAACTTATATTTTTACTATTTCTAGTTTTCTTTTTCCCCCAGAGAAATTTCTGAAGAGATTCCATGTATGTATATATATATTTATGTTTGGTGATAATATATCTGGAATTTGAACACTTTGCAAAATATAAAAAATAAAATTGTGCAAACAAAATAACTATTTAAAAAAAATTATTATTAACATTAACTAAACAGCAACTAATTTTCCAGAGAAAAATTATCAAAATGCAGTTAGTTACAATAGTAAAACACAGAAAAACATTGAAATCTAATTCAGTAGTTGCCAAAAAAATGGAACATAAATATTGGCTGTTTTTCATTGACTTCTTAATTGTATCAGTCTCCTAAAGTCTTTGTAAAAATATCACCAAAAAGAAAAATAGTAAAAATTACCTTGAAAATATCAATAAACATTTTTCACAATGGACAAAAGGAAATGCAGCTTTAAAAATTCCATTATCAAACCACAATCTGTAAGCACAGTTCAATTTTGATAAAATTGGAGAATAATACAGAAAATCAGAATAGAAAGTATATAAAAATAATGTCATTTTGAAATAAAGTAAAAATTTGCCCTTTTACGAATTAATATAAATATTTTTTATTAATCATGATGCCATTTTCAACAGCAAGTCCTTTCCAATACATACTGAAATTTACACTATGTGGATCATTTAATATTTATTTAACCATTAAATGCATATTGTTGCCAATTGTCTACATTCCAGTTCCATTTTATTTTATTCAAAAACCTGATTGTGTGCGCTTCTGAACTCATGTTGATAACCATAGACAATAAATCATGTGTGAAAGAAAAAACTTGACATTACATTTGGTGGGTGAATTATAATTTTTTTTTTTTTACATTTGAATGTGATGGGTGATAAAGTTAACTGTGTTACTTGGAGAGATATTTTCTATTTTCGAGTTTACTATAAAGGAGTGATTTATCTAATTGAAAAAAACTACTTCTCATCTGTTGTCAGGTAAACTATCAATGCTTGATGTTGCATTTGAAAATTTTATTGGATATATGCCAGATTTTTGGGAAATACTGTATGTTGCCAAATGTCTACATTATGTGTTTGTCACGTAAGTAATAATAAACGAGTGCTTTTGGTGTCCGTCTTTTGTCTTATTTTGCTTTGCCTTTTAGGATGTCTAGGCAGCTACAAAATAAAGATGTCAAGGATTTACTCACAGGAATTGAATATGGAGATATTTCTGAAGAGGAGGAGGATATGGGTAACCTAAACACAATTGCTTTGCTATATTTTATTCATAAATAATATGAAAATTCCTATACTAATAAATAATATAAATACATGACCATTTGTTTACGTCTACAATAATTTCAGTAATAAACACATATTGTTGCCAAACGTCTACATACAGCTTTTTTTCAAAATAAATACTCAATATTATTACCTAGATTTTTTTTTTTTTTTTTTTTTTTTTTTTTTAATGTAACCTATGCATTTAAGGGTAAAAGAAGAAACCTTTTTAAAAAATAATGTTCAATGAAAGGAGAAAGAAAAAAGTTGTATGTTAAAGTTCTCAACCATAGCTTCAAAAATTCTGCAGTAAATTGCTTCTAAAAATACAAAGCACATCTAAAGTAAAAATTGAAATAATACATAAAATCATTTAAACCAGTTACAATTTTAATATTATTAATGAACATTGAATTTTTCTTTAAACGCTACCAAATCCACAGCAATGACACAGAAAATTTTTTCTTTACCGAATTAAGGGCTATAATAACCCATAAAAATTTAAGGTTGATACCTTGTTTTGTAGGGTTAGGTTTTCAAGGGTAAAAAGAGCCAAACTGCAAAACATATAAAAATATTTGCTCTGCCACCCCTCCCTCCTCCCTAACTGAGGTCTGAAAAGATGTTTTAGTTTGAAATGTACAAAATTGCAGGTTTGAATTTGCCCTAAAGCTTCCATCATGCCAAATTATATATCTATAATCCTAACACAAGGTTCCTATTTTTACAGAAGAAATAATCAAAAAGTGCAATATGAGATTTCTTCCGTGATGAAGCCAATCAAATGAGATAATTAAAAATAGTATTAGGACAAATAGAAAAAAAATGATGAAGTATGATAAATAATAAAAAAAGACAGGAAATATGGATACATGTACGTTAATTTGTGAATTGTTAGGCAAGTTTTATAAAACGAATGAGAAAGCAGTTCATAATTGTATAACTTTTCTTAGCAGATCATTAAAAATTATCATTTCTATTATTATTAAATAAAAATTAGAATTTAATAATAATTTCTCAATGCAAATAAAATGTTGCAGCATTTCCAGATGCTAAGCAGACATAATCAACTATCAACAAAGAAAATAATGATTACTTACTGAATTCCTCTATGAAAATTGCACTAGAATATTGATGCTACAAGTAATTTTTAAGGGGGAAAAATACTTCAGAGGACTGATATTTACTTATTACATGCAAGTTGGCATATTTCAGTGAGAGTGATTTGGCACAACAGAGTGTTTTCGTGGTAGTCCTATATTGTTATCGCCATTTACTTTAAAATCCTATTGTTAGTAATATCACTCATTTTGACATGCAGCAGACAATCATACATTAAATGTTTTGTCAGAGTTTAAAAAAAATTATATGCCATACACAACTATTTTAAAAACAAAGTATTAATGTGTACCAAAATAAGAATGAAATTCTGCAGTGATTGGCCCATTTTTACAAAAGTTACAGCCTTAAAAAACAAGAAAATGGATAAGCAGACAAATATGCTATTTTTTGGATCTTGGGGAAACTTACAATGGGAGCACTCCTAAAATAAGCCCTTTCTAACAATGAAAAAAAAATTAAAAATTGAAGCAACCATTTGAAAGTTATGTGTGGACATAAATAAAGAAAAAAAATCTTAATAGATTGCATAATCTCCATTGTTGGATGAATAGGATTTATTTGCATAAGTTACCTATAGGGGACATGCTGTGCCAAAAGAGTGGCAATAAAATGATAACATGATAATATCAGTGAAGATATTTTACAAAACAAGTGTTAAATCAAATTTACATTAAAGTATAAAGTTATAATGAAAACCATAACTTGAGAAATCTGGATGGGCTTCCTTTGTTAAATGTCAATTAAAAATTACATTCACATGAACTTGTACTCATGTTGTTTATTTTGATGGTAGAAAATATAATTAAATGAAATCTCAACTTTTGGCCTTAACAAATAATTGTTTAAAATCTTCAAGAGGAATGGTTCATAAAAAATTTCATTTTTCACCCAACAATTATTTTTATTTATTTTTTTAAGTCTATGTTCCTCGTCATATTGCATCATTTTTTTAGGCTCCTCAAAACACAAATTAACTGTTCTAACATGAGGAGAATCTTCAATAATTAAAATGTATACAAACAAATTTAAACTACTTCAGTGTGTAATAAAGACAGATTTTTAACAAAATTCATTACTTACCACTGTCATTTCCCATAATATAACTCATTGTAGTATCAATGTCTTCTAAAGAAACTACTTTAAAAGATGCTAAAGGTGTGGAACCAGGTTGTGTTGAAATCATTCCACGAAATCTTGTCACACTCCATGACCTTGTGTGGTTATATTCTGAGCAAACTATAATATATATGGAAGGTTGCCTAATTAATACATCCTCTTATCAATTGTTTAAAAAATTGGAAGGAGAGGCTCAAATGCTGGGATTAAGATTTGCTTCATGTACTTCAGGTTATAAAATGATCATATGTAGAAAATATTCTCAAAATAATAATAGGCTACAACTCACAAAAACTGGAAAACAAAATTTACATAAAATTTACTGAAAACACAAATATACAGTCCTGAAAAATAAATAATCTCCACCCCCCACACATGTTATTTCTGAAGCAAAATCCTCATATAAAATTTATATCAGTACCAACTGATGGAGAATAACATTTACTAGAGATCTGCTTGAGCCTAGGCCAGACCCAGGCTTACATTTTTTTCTGGCTGACTTGGGACAGACCAGACCAGATGTGGAGATTTTTTACTGGGTCATGTTTTGTTCTTTTTTTTTTTTGTTGTTGTTTATGGATCATAGTGGGTCAGCTTTTCTATTTAATTAATCAGGAAGTAATAAAAAAACATAACATTTCTTTTATTCTTTTCCCCTTTTTGTATTTTGTTTAATGGTTTCACATGTTAGTAAGTCTTGGATAGGATATTTTGCCAGGGTATTGTATACGACTGATTTTTAACTTTCCACAACATAGTTAAAAAGTGTTTATGAATTTGGTTTGTCTGTGTCTTTCCACGCTTTAACTTGAATAAATACTTTTGGATTGTCATGCAAATGATATATGTTATTGAGGTTTACTATAACATGTTTAGTATTGAAAATAAAGTGTATAGCACTTAGTTTTTTTACAGAGACACCCAAAAAAATTCAGTTACATTACGGTCTATGGGAAAAATCATGTGCAGTTTATTTTAATGATGTTACACAATTTCAAACATATTGAAATTGATATACATCGCTGCAGTGCACTACAAGAGGCTTACTATAGAATAGGGTGTGCATAGCATTTATAGTTCCTGTACAGGGACACTCAAACTAATCCCATTACGGTTTATGAAGAAAAATCATTTGTGGTTTATTTTAATAATGTTTCACTATTTCAAACATATTGAAATTGATATACATCACTAAGCTGCATTACAAGAGGCTTACTATAGAATATTGTGTGTATAGCATTCATCGTTCATTTTCAGGGACAAACAAAAGAATTCAGTACTGTCTGTTAACAATAGTTGTTTGAAGTGCGTTTTCAGTTACTGAATGAGTTTTTGAATTTAACTCAATTTTTTTTCTATTATTTGGTATCTATAAATTCTATAGATCATATACAGGGCAGCACAAAAGTTCTTAAGTACATTTCTGTTTATTGACAGAAATTACAGAAGGGGAATTTCAAACTGTGTTACGCATTTTCTAACTGAACTAAGCCTTCTATGTAGTATATATACAAATCTATAGATCATATACAGGGCTGCACAAAAGAATTTGGATACTTTCATAAATATTGTTGGTAATTCCTGAAATTGGGTTTTTAAATATGTTATGCATTTTCCAAATTGTTTATTTAGATCTGGGCGGGGCTAGTTGAGCTTGAGCTGAAAGGTAGGCCTTCCCACCCAGTTTGACCTTGACCATGTTTATTTAGATATCATCTTTCACCTTATTAAATGGTAAAGTTTTGTAAAACTATTTTGAAAGTGTTACGTAATCTATGCTTGACACATGATTTTTCGTTCTTGTTCTTTCATATCTTACATGTACTCTAATCTTATTTAGGAATCTGAGTAAAATCTTGGATTATATAGATAGATTTTTCAGCTGAGAAAAAGTTTTAAATGCTTAGATAAATAAAGGGAAAAAAAGGAAAATCATTTGCCTTCAGCAATTTTTGAAAGACTGACTAATGTGAATGTTTGATAATAGTGAATAGAAGGGAGGTCACAAGTTTAATCCTAGATTTTGCTCATTTACCTAGTTTTTTGGTGTTTTAATTGTTTTTATCATATTTTATCAAATCTAATTTAAATGTCTATATACTCACTCAAAAGTTTATCACCCAGGACATTCTTCCCTTAGTCACTAATATGCTTATTATTAGTTTTAATACTGCTGCATTAAAAGTTATTTCAGTTTAATAAATTACAGAAAAATATTTTTAAAAAATTATTATTTTATAAATTAATTATCTTAATTTATTTAAGGAAGTTGAATAAATACATCCTAAGCAGTAGAGATGCAAATTTCTGGAAATTTTAAAGCGGTGGAAAATAATTTTTTTTCTGGAAAAATTGGAAGTTTTGGAAAAAAAAATATATTTTATACAAAACATAAAATAAACATTTTTTAGGCTTATGCGCACTAAAAAAAATGTTTTCACTTTACATGAATATGTTACAAAACAAATGACTTTTACTATTAAAGATTCAGTCTTTCAGTCTCAGAGTTATCAATAAGATTAAAACAATAAGATTTAACCTTATCAATAAGATTTAATCTTATCAATAAGATTAAATTGAATCAATCAATATCAATCTATCAATCTTATCAATAAGATTAAATTGCTAAAATAATCATTGCAGTTGCATTTTCTAGTTTAAATTGTGATTAAAACAAATGTTATAATTTACAGTGGTGAGGAGTTACTTTATAACTTTTATCTGATATCACTACAGTTTGAAAGAAAATTTTAACTGTATAATAAATTTCATCTACACAGTACAGTAAATTTTCCATTACAGACACTCCTAAACAGCAGAAGCCTCTAATCAGCAAACACTTTTTCAATCCCCAACACCTACATATTTGTAAATTTTATCTCTGAATAATAGACACCTCCAAATAACAGACAAATTTTATGGGCTCCAATGTGCCAAGTATTAAGAGATTTTATTATATTTCCTTTTCATTAGTATATAAATATAAATGCAACCGAACAACCTCTTTTTGATGCTGATTTATTTATATGCATTTATATCAAACAATAAGCCTAATGGTCTATACTTAAGGTAAAGGAAGAGAAAAAGAGCAAGAAATTCTAGTTGCATTTTATTAAAAAATATATTTTATTTTCCCAAGAATTTTTAAATATTCCTGGTAATTTACTATCTGATTATCCCTATAAGGCTTAAAGTTTTTGATTAATAGATATTTTACCAAAACAAAAGTTTTCAGAACCTAGAACTATGCACAGAGGTGGTATCTGGCAGAAAAATGTTGTATTATGAAGCTAGAAGGCACATATAACAGTGTTTTCTTATTATATATTTTCATCATGGATTTTAACATATGTAAATACACCCCCCCCCTTTTGATTTCAAAAGCCTATCTAAATTCGTCCTCCTGTATGTTCAATAAACTTATGTACACTACTGGCCATTAAAATTGCTACACCAAGAAGGCGACATGCTACAGACGTGAAATTTAAACGACAGTAAGAAGGTGCTGGGATATACAAATGATTAGCTTTTCAGCGCATTCAGACAAAGCAGGTGCCGGTAGCGACACCTACAATGTGCTTAAATGAGGAAATTGTTCTGCCGGTTTCTCATACACAAATTGCATTTGAATGTTGTTGCCTGGTGAAAAGTTGTTGTGATGCCTCGTGTAAGAAGGAGAAATGTGTACCAGCATGTTTCTGACTTTGATAAAGGTCGAATTGTAGCCTACCGGGATTGCAGTTTATCGTATCGTAGTATTGCTGCTCGCGTCTGTCGAGATTCAAGGACTGTTCGCAGAATATGGAATCGATGGGTTCAGGATGGTAATACGGAACGCCGTGTGGCATATCAATGGCCCCCTATCACTAGCAGCCGAGAAGACAGGCATGTTATCCGCATGGCCATAATGGATCGTGCAGCCACGTTACGAGCTCTGAGTGAAGAAATGGGGTTGTTTGTAAGACAACAAGTATCTGGACGAACAGTCCGACGACATTTGCAGCAGCATGGATTCTCAGCTCAGAGACCATGACTGCGACTTGTCTTGACGCTGCGTCATTGACAGGAACGCCTTCAATGGTGTGTTCAATGACGAACCTGGGTGCACAAATGGCAAAACGTCATTTTTTCATATGAATCCAGGTTCGGTTTACAGCATCATGATGGTCGCATCCCTGTTTGGCGGTATCGTGGTGAACGCACATTGGCAGCCTGCATTCGTCATCGTCATACTCACCCATCTCCTGGCATGATGGTATGGGGTGCCATTGGATACACGTCTGTCACCTATTGTTCGCATTGACGGCACTTTGAACAGTGCACGTTACATTTCTGGTGTGTTACGACCAGGGCTGCGGAGTCGGAGTCAGGCCTATTTTGGGGCAAAAGAGTCTGAGTCGGAGTCACTAAAAAACAGGTCGACTCCGACTCAGACTCCAGCTTGTTTTTTAAACAGTTTGAAGCAAAATTAAACCAATTCTATGTATAATTTTAAATTTATAAACTGAATTATTGTTTTTATATTTGGACTATATATACAAGGAAACTCAGGTTAAACAGGCCTAATATACTGTCCAGTGTACAGCATATTTGAAAACTGTTTTGAATTGAAATCTCTAGTTTATATTTAGTATATAGTCCTTTCTCTAGATTTTTTTGGGGTTTGCGGAACCCGAGGTAATGCGAAAATTGGAAATTTTTCCCTTTTTTTTCTTGTTTTCCTCAGATTTTTCAGGTCTGAAATTGGAAATTTTCTCTCTCTCTCTCTCTCTCTCTCCCCCCCCCCCCCCCCAAAGGAAAAAAAAGTGAAATTGTAATTTTTTTTCTTCCTGAGTCTGCAGTACACAAAATAATGATGAAATAGTGAAATTTCTGTTATTTTTCTCCTTTTGATATTCAGTTCTTCAGTTCGCAGAAATAAAGCCAAAATTATAAAATTAATGCAGGAAATATAAAATTTTCATCTTTATTTTTCTTGCATTCTCTCAGAATTTTTCGGGTTCTGGAGATCCCAAATGATGCTTGAATTATAAAATTTTTGTCTTTTATTTTTGGGGTCTGCAGGAATAGATATAAAACCAAAATTAAACATCCTTTCACCCATATTTTGGTATAATATATGTTTGATTTGGCATAAAATATTTTGGGTATCGTCTGAAAATGATATACCAACATGTTATATGTTGTTTGGATTCATCTGATAGATCTTTGTGTGTGTTGTTCAAAGTAAATTTTGGAGATTTATTAGATTTCAACTGTTGTTTCTATCTAATAGCTTCAAGTTTAACTTTTCGATTGTAATTTACATGCATATAAATATTTTACATGCAGTTTTTGCAGAGTTTTGACATAATTAAATTTTACCACATAGAAAATTTAATGCATATTGTGTTTTTGTGTGAGTGCATGTGCATAGAGTATCTGGGAGGAGGAGGGGGGGTGGGGATGTTCAAAATATTTTCAGTCTTGACCAGAGCCAATTAATGTAGAGGCAAAGTTCCACAGGCATTTTATAAGAATATTTTTGCCTTATTTAAAAAAAGGTGAAACTTTTTATACTAAAATACTGTCGGAAGTTTGCCGCTGCAGTAAATGAGTCCTAGTCTTGACTACCTATCACAGCTTACACCCATAATTCATCAAAAAAAAAAAAAAATCAAACGTGAAGAAAAAAATTATCGGTTGATATGTACATTATATGCTTCAAGGTCAAACAAGAATCTAACAGCAGGTTGCAGTGTTGCCAGTTGAGGTTTTTTTTAAATTCAGATTGCTTGATTGCTGCCATTTTTTTTAAATAGTAATATTTCCTTTATTTAATCACATTTAATAAAGCGACTATTTCTGTTTCAAAACAAATGACAGCAATGAAGCAATCTGAATAAAAGGAATCAACAGGCAAAACTAGTACTTTAGCCATCCTGGAGTCGGAGTCAGAGTCGGTTCTTTTAAAATTTCAGTAGTCGGAGTCGTTCATTTTTCCCACCGACTCCACAGCCCTGGTTACAACCCATGGCTCTACTTTTTATTCGAGCCCTGCGAAACCCTACGTTTCAGCAGGATAATACCCGACCTTATGTTACCGGTATTGTACAGATCTTCCTTGATACGGAAAATGTTCCGCTATTGCCCTGACCAGCACATTCTCCAGATCTCTCACCAATAGTAAACGTCTGGTCAATGGTTGCTGAGCGACTGCCTCGTCACCATACGCCAGTCACTACGGTTGATGAACTGTGGCATCGTGTTGAAGCTGCATGGACACCTGTACCTGCAGGGGTCGATGCAGGGTTTTTTTCTTGGGGCCCATTTTGCGAAAAGTTAATGTTATTTTTGTGAAATTTATTATATTTTTGTGAAAGATAACATTTTGTAACGAAAGTTGAAATCCAGTTAATCAAATTCAAACCAAGCATTTATAAACAAAAACTTTTTTAAATAGTTTTTCTGAAGTTTTCCTCTCTGGTGAACTTGTTTGTTTACAAATTACACATTTCAAAACACCACAAAATAATAAATAAATAATAAATAGTAAGTTTTTATGGAATAAAATTTTGTGAAAGGGCCTATTTTAGTAAAAGGAATTTTGTGAAGGGACCCATTTTATTAAATTGATTTTTGTGAAAGGGCCTTAAATAGGCCCCAAAATTTGCCTGGATCGACCCCTGACCTATACATGCCATCCAGTCTCTGTTTGACACAATGCTCAGGCGCATAAGTGCTGTTATTACTGCCAGAGGTGGTTGTTTTGGGTACTGATTTTTCAGGATCTATGCACCCAAATTTCTTGAAAATTTAATCACTTGTTATTTCTAGTATAATATATTTGTCCAATAAATATAACTTTGTTATCTGCATTTATTCCTGATATAGCAATTTTAATGGCCAGTAGTGTATATACCCTCCCCCTTCAAGAAACTAATTAAATTTTCTTTATGCTAATTCATTAGTTTAGTTTATCAAATTTTAATCCTTTGTTAAATAAATAAGTGCTTTCACTATTCAAAAGAAAACGTTTCTGTTACAAATAAAATACAAAACAGAGAAAAGATAGTAATTATATTTTTCAACTGCTGAACTGGTGCTTAGAAATATTGCTGTAATCATATATGCATGATAGATAATTACTCAAATTTATTGTGTTTAATATAATATTGACAATGCTTTTTTTTAAAATTACATTAATATACAAAAGCTATTTATATCTTCTAAAATAAATTCATTGATCATTATTTTAACCCTCATAAATAATATGGTATTCATAAAAGAAATAATCATAAGAAAAAAGTAATTTCATTCTCATTTTATAATCATTAACAGACTCAACAAATATTAGCAGTCTTTATTATCTCAATAAATAGGTTTTCATGTCAAGATAATTATGTAATGGATTTTTTTAGCTGACAGTTGGAATAATTATAAATTTTATTTTCTCAATATGATAGCTCAATAAATATGTTTCTCATCTTATAGTAATTATATAACGGGCTTTGATTTTTGTAAATCTGTCTTCAAACCAAAACTCAAGACTGATGATGTCAATTTCTAATTTTAGCTGAATAGACCCAGCCAAAAGTATCTTGTCTTTTCAAATTGTAATGTCAAAATTATGTGTTAACTGCCAATTTGATCATCAAAAAAAGAAATGTCTGGCGATGATTTTAATCACACTCCCAATATGTTTTTTTTTAAAGATGTTTTGTAGTACGAGCTGTAAGCATTGTAGATATACAGCAAAGTTTAAACTGAATGCTATCAAATTAGCAAAAATAATGGTAATCTTAGTGCTGCTAGAGAACTAAATGTGGATGAAAAAAGAATTAGAGAGTGGCGGAAGCAAGAGTCTGTGCCGAAAAAAATGCCAAAAGAGAAATGTGCACAATGTCGGTGGCTCGAGGTGCATTGGCCAGGCTTAGAAAAAGATCTCTGCGTTTGGATAGAGAATCAACGTAAGAATGGACGTTCTTTATCTACCGTTTGATACGGATAAAGACGAAACAGACAGCAAACAAGAAAGGATTTGATGACTTTATAAGTGGTCCATCATGGTGTAGTCGCTTTTTTAAAAGAAACAGACTGACGATGAGAACCCGGACAACAATGGTTCAGAAACTACTGGATGGTTGGGTGGAAAAGAAGGCATTGTTCTTGAATTTGGTGAAAAAAAAAATTTAAAAGTCAGCATTAAATTTATTGCAGGTTAGAAATATGGATGAATACCCGTATCCTTTCATATGAGACTTCTTGTTCTGCCGATTTTATCGGAGTAAAATCTGTTCCAATGGTAATGACTGGGAATGAAAAAAATAGCTTCAGAGTTGAACTTTCCTGCATGGCATCTGGTGATAAATTACCCCCCATGGTAATATTTAAGCGAAAGACTGTGCCAAAAGAAACTTTTCTGAAGGTCATAATCATGCTCTGCAATGAAAAAGGTTGGATGAATCAAGAAGTTATGACTGAATGGGTCAAAAAATGCTGGCAAATAAGGCCCAATACTTTTTTTTTTTAAAAGTCGTCTTATTATGGATTCAATGAAAACTCATAACAAATGACAAAAAAATATCTGGCTTCACAGAAAATGGAAATAGCTATCATCCCTGGCAGACTTACAAAATTAATTCAACCTCTGGATGTAAGTTTAAATCGAGCATTTAAAGCGCAAATGTGCCATTTTTGGGAAGAATGGATGTCTAGAGAGAATCGCACTTTCACAAAAGGTGATCGAATGCGCAGAGTCACATATGCTCAAGTTTGTGAATGGACTGTTGACTCTAGGAATAAAATTCCTAAGGAAATGGTGAAAAAATCATTTATAAAAGTAGGAATAACTCAAGGTGATGATGATCATGATATTGCACAGTCACGCTCAACATCCGATCCAGATTGCTTTTCTTATAATGACGTGAATGATGCAGATGATTTCATGGACATTGATCAAAGTTTGTCACCTGAAATTTTAAAATTGTTCCACAGTGATGCCAAAGATGAAGATTTTGATGGATTTTCCCATGTATAAAATTAATTATTTTAGTGCTGTATTATTATTTAATTTCCATTTGATAAAATAAATAATGTTGATAGTGGCATTAATTGTGCAATTAATTAAAAGGTAAGTTATTTATTTTAGTTCAAAATGTTTAATTTTATGTCCACCAGTTAATAATTTTAATTAATTGCTCTAAACTTGGTATTTTATTTATAATGAATGTGACATTATATGCGGTGAGGCGATATACCTGATGCGGCGTTATTTCCGGAAAATACGATAATATTAATTTATCATCTACATATTCATCTCTATTTTTTCTTTTTAATTAATATTATCTTTTTTATTTGTTCAATATTTATTTATTAACTATACTGTTCTTTGAAAAATCATCTTGGTGAAAATGAAGGTGTGGTCACAAATGGGTTAGACAAAAAAAAATCAGAATTAGTTAAAATCATAAGTTGGATGAAAATTTTTTTTTGTTTTTAGTATGTGCGTAATTGTTTTTTCTCTCTCTGCTAAGTATTCACTTGAACCAAGTTTTTCTAAGACAAAATCAATATACCTGTTAAAACAAAATCTGCCTACAAAACCGATGCCAATTTTTTTTCATGAAAAGGGAGGAGCAACTATTTAAGTTTTAAGCAATAGTGCTTTTTTTCAAATTAAAACATACAAATAAACCTGGGTGGCCCACTTCTTTGGCTGCTGCCATCCCTGAGTATGACAGAATCCTGTCTTTAGCAGAAACATTTCAAAATCCCAACAAAACGAACAACATACAATTAAACCGGCTAATATGAATACTTTTCCGAAATGGAATTTTTCCCCTGTCACTAGTGATTCTGTTTTTGCAGGTTCTAATAGAATATGTAATAACCACTATATTCTGAAATGCCAAATAAATTAAGCTTGGAGCTTGATAGGGTTGCAGCTAGCTGTTTCACGCCTTCATATAATACGTGCCTCTTTTTAGAGCAAAATGACAAAAGATGATGAAAAACTGCAGCAGCAAAGTAATGTGTTGCTTTTGTTTCTCATTATCTTTTATACTGCATTTTGTATTGAAACAGTTCCTTGTAACAACTTCATGCTCATGTTTTTAGCTATTTAAGCTTTTTGTTCCATTGCCTGTATACATCACTTATGCATCACAGCACAAGTACTTATCATATCAGTTTTTAATTGGTGTTTTAACTCCTAAACCCTCCCCCCCTCCCCCCCCCACACACACCACCACCATCATCATCATTGCTACAGTGGGTGCAACTGCTACTTTTTCTTGGTTATGATATACACTATATGATCTTTAATGACCGGCAACTTTCAATTTTAGACATTTTGTCAAATATTTAAAAATATACTAATCAGATTCTTCTGGAATTTTAGAATAAAAAAAGAACAGGTTTGACTTCATATTTATCAATGTCGATTTGATAAGGAGGACAATTAGGGGACCAAAAAAAATTAAAGATAAAAAAATAATACTTGGGATCATCCTGTAAAATAAAATGCACGAAACAACCAATTCTACAGAATATACATAGGCAGACATTGTACAATATGTGTACTCATTTGTGTAAGAATAGCATGTATAGTAATAGAGATATACCAATTTTTTTTTTTAAATAAAAAAAATTCTTGCATGTTTTTTGCTTATAACACACAGGGTTTTTAACCAAATTTAACGCCAGTTTCAGAAAAATGACAAAATGTAGTAGAAACAATATAGTGCAATTGGAATATAAATATATTAAATAATTAAGGAAATATGGGCAATTGTATAAAATAATTTTTATCTGCCCATGCGCGAATGATAACAAGGAACTTTTTGCATAATTTAATATTCAACTCTATAGAGCAACTTATTAAAAAAAAATCAGTCAAATATCGTAAAAATTCAGAGAGATATCGGCGTTAAAGTGAGCTGTTTTTTAGTTTCTCGCTGAATGATAAAGGATTGTCCACAAATTGTCATGTTTAATTTTTATACTATTTTCCACTTTTAATGATACTTTAGTTCTCTTTGAAAAACTACCCTAACAAGCTTATTCGAACAAAAGAAGAATTATCAAAATCAAAGGATCCATTCCAAAAGTATTATTACCTGGTGCGATAAAGTTTTCCAAGGCGAACTAAAGTATCAATAAAAAATGAAATATAGTATAAAAATTAAACATGACAATTTGTGGACAATCCTTTATCATTCAGCGAGAAACTAAAAAACAGCTCACTTTAACGCCGATATCTCTCTGAATTTTTACAATATTTGACTGATTTTTTTAAATAAGTTGCTCCATAGAGTTGACTATTAAATTATGCAAAAAGTTCCTTGTAATCATTCGTGCATGCACAGATAAAAAATATTTTATACAACTGTCCATATTTCTTTAAATATTTAATATATTTACATTACAATTGCACTATATTGTTTCTACTATATTTTGTCAATTTTTCTGAAACTTGCATTAAATTTGGTTAAAAATAATGTTTGTTATAAGCAAAAAACATGCATGATTTTTTTTTTTAAATCGCTATATCTCTATTAATATACATGCTATTCTTACACAAATGAATACACATATTGTACAATGTCTGCCTATGTATATTCTGTAGCGATAGATCATTTCGTGCATTTTATTTTACAGGGTGATCCCAAGTATTTTTTTCTTTAACTTTTTTGGCCCCCTATTTGTCCTCCTTATCAAATCAACATTGATAAATATGAAGTCAAACCTGTTCTTTTAAATCCTAAAATTCCAGAAGAATCTGACAATAGTCGAGTCTGCAGACCGAATAGCACACCTAATTTATTGGAAAATGTCGCAATGAACGTGGTTACTCTTTTGCATGGCGGTGCTGCGATCATGTTCAGGTTCCACATGGTCATTGTGCTAGAGGACACAATCCAGGCTGTGCACAACGTGCTCAACTGCGGAATGTAATGCATCAGGAATGATGTTTCATACATGTTATGATATGCAGTAAAGTCATTGAGGTTTGTGACACCTCCACGGTACACAATATTACACATTACATTTCACACTCAAAAGCGCCATCTGTCGGCGATTATTGCAATTAATTTTTTTATTGTTCCATTCTTCTTCCCCCTTCTCGAATAGTAAGTGTACCGATTTTGGTTTCATTCCTGTTATTCCTTCAAGCTGCAGACAGCTCCAAATAGGGATACTTATTTTATAACCACCCTGTATATATATATAAAATTATATCTGCTTACACAAAGACTTGTTTAAAATGGATCTTTTCATTGGTTTAAGTTTTAGCAGGTTTCACTGCATTAATTTTCTATTATCTTAAAAATTAATAATGAACTATAAAGTACAGTAAAACTTGTGAAAATGGAGTCTCTAGGAACTGGAAAAAAATTCTCTGCTTGACAGATTTCCATTTTAGCAATATTTGTATAGAATTTCTTTTAACAGTACCATGAAATTTTTCTATTTAAGACAGGATTCTGTCATAGACAGGAAACATTTTCACAAACAGGTGAATTAACTAGTAAAAATTATTACAGAAAACAATAGAATCATAAACAGTAACTCATTATATCGTTTTACATGCACTAAAACTTGTGAAAACAGAACCACTAGTACCAGAATAATATTCCGTTTCAGACAGGTTTCATCTTAGCAGGTATAGTTGTATGGTTTTCCTTCCATCAAGACGATGCAAATTTTTCATTTAAGACAGGATTCCGTTATACACAGGTACTGTTTTTACAGACTTAACTGTATGAATTAACCAATCAAAATTATGACATTGTAAAATAATTATTGCAAACAACATAATCGTAAACAATAACTCATATTGTTTTACATGCACTAAAACAAGTGACAACGGTGGTCGCTAATACCAGAATAAAATTCAGTTTTAGACAGATTTTGCCTTAGCAGGTATAACTGTGTGTCAAGACCATGGAAATTTTCCATTTAAGACAAGATTCTGTTATAGACAGGTTTTATTTCCACAGATAATACTTTACAATATTATGACGATTATATATAAATCTGTATCGCCCCCTTCCCCCTCCCAAAAAAAAAAAGAAAAAAACTCTCTGGATCTGCCCCTGGCTATATCTAGATTTAAAAGTAACAAATTCATTGTCTGTAATTTATTTTTAGCTTATTTCTCTTTTTTTTTTAAGCTAGATGGAAGCACTAGCCCAACAAAAACCTCCTCTGTGACCCATTGTTTGGGAATATTGGTCTATAACAGCCATACCCAACCTTTTTTTTCTTGTGGGCTGCAAATATACATTTGCGAAGTTAGCCAGACCACAACACACTTATAAAAGGGCAATAAAAAGAACAATTAAAATTGTAAGATAACATAATAGTATAACAAAGTTATTATTATCAGTATGGTTGAACATTTGTCATGAAAGAAATGTTACAAAAAAGTTTTAAAACTGCTATTTCCAAACAATAATATTCATGAAAGTGTGTATTGCAAATGTTGTAGAAACATGCTGCAAAGTTTCATTGTTTGGAAATAGTGGTGTAAAAATTTTTTGGTGCCAATTTTTTCCATGACAAATGCTCAACCCTAAAAAGCAGTATTAGCTATGTAGCAAATATAAAACATTATAACACAACAATGTAGAATTTCTAAGTTCTAATGAAAATAAAAAACTCTGTTATTTTCTCTTATTATTGAGTCTTTTGCACACTACAAAAATGCTTTATTATTTTTTTTAACTATAGAAATACATAGTGCAAATTTAATTAATTTGGAATAATGTATGATTGGTGTTGAAGATTAAAAATGTATGCAACACTGTAGAACAAACAGGACCTCATGTAAAAAGAACTTTTGACTGGAAAGCAGAATTTAAGATGTTTTAACATAATTTTAAATTAATTATAAATAACAGGACAGATTTTGTCTTCCTATGAAAATACATAAAACAACAGTGAAGGTCTTAAATACATTTTGTGCACATCTCAGTTAATTTGGGTTAATGATTGCGTGTTTCAGACAGCACATAAAGGCTCGCCGGGCCACAAGTCGAGTATGTCTGGTCTAAAATATGTCCTCAACACTGTTTTTTGTTCCACCCCAATATTTAAGCCCTGACAACCAGATAGTTTTGAATTTAATTTGGCATTTTGTGAAATTTTGATTTATCCAGTATATTACAGGTTTGACATAAACTTATTTATAATACTTTAAGAATCCATGTGAATTTTTTGTTTCAGATAATTATTGAGAATGCAATGACATATACCAATTTACTGTTCATGCTGTGTATAGTGATCTTTGAAGAAGTTTAGATTGATTAAAATATCAACATTTTTATATAAATATACTCACACGCTTAGGCGAAAGTACAATAAATTTAATGTCAAACACCATTATTTTCCATGTGCATTGTTTAAAAAAAAATTCCCAAAATGCTTAAAAACCTAGCTGTATCGAGACAACTTCTGCTTAAATAATCAAGATTTTAACTGAATTTTTAGAAAAAGATAAATTTTAATTGTACACATTTTTTATTAATTCATAAGCTATACCTGATATGAGAAACTTTTCAGACAGTACAACCTTTGTTACAGGACTTCGGTGAACTGTGAATGTCTGAAATAACTGTGGACCATGGCCAACAGTTTCAGGATGTTGCACAATAACTCTCACAGTACCAGAACTTGTACCATATGCAATTTCTATCCAGTTCCCACAAAGACCTATAAACAGATATAAATTTAACATTATAAAAATACTTGTTTTAAGTACAATATATGTAAGCATTTTATAAACAAAATCAACTTCAATTACTTTAAGGCAAACAACACAGTCTGTTTCTTTTTAAAATAGGCACTTAAATATCATGTCATATGCTCTCATTTTACTCATTCTCATTGCCAGAAACTCTAAGAAACAAGTTGCTTTACAATTTTTTCCCATAACATTTTTATTTAATCTGTTTAGATTTTATCTCTTAATAAATAAATAAGAAAAAACTACTTTCAAATGAGGTGTGAAAAAATAAACTTGCATTTTTTTAGTCATTAGTTGATAAATTTATGTTTAGATTAATTAGCAATATATATATATATATTTATGCAGGAATATCCATTAATTAATATCACTATAACCACATCCTAAATCATTAATATAAAATATACATTTATTTTTTAAATATATCCAACATGACAAGGGTTGAGTCATTCTAAAGAATTTTGAGAAAAACATGGATTGCCATACCATTGTTTATTTTTCCCATACTTTATATATGAAAACTTTCTAAGCCTCCTTCATAAATTGCTTCAAAATAAACAAAACTGAATTAAAACATTTCTAATATAAATGAAATTTAAGATCACAGTATGGAACTGTTCATTTTAATTACTTAAAAAAATTCTATCAAACACCCATACCAAATAACAGAATTGTGTATATTTTCTTTTCGGAGATGGAGACTGAAAATGGGTTAGCTGCAAGTATTGCCACTTAAAAGGGAACAAACTCTGCAAGGGAGGGACAAAAGGAGGAGAATCACTGTGTGTTAATCAGGTTAGAAGGTTTCAAGCTCCCCAGCCTTCAGTAGATAAAAGAAACAGTACAGACTCATTCCACTGATGTTAAGGGCACAGATATTTATTTTAAAAAAACAGCCTCTTCTTTAAGAAACCCATGTGCAAGACAATTTTTGGAGCCCTAAATTACATTCAAAGTTCACACTAAAGTTTTTTTTAGTCTTATTGGGATCTCTATAAATATAGTACCTGGTGCAAAACATTTTATAATAAACTACAAAAAGGTCTTTCAGTTTCATTAGGTGGGGGGGGGGGAGAATAAGCATGAGGCCTAGGTCCATTACACCCCCATGTGCTATATATCAGTGCCTTTATTCAGATTTTCTTTAATGTTCCTAAATTGATTTTATGAATAAGTAAAATATACTGTAAAAACAAGTAACATCTTATTTCAATAACACGTGCCTTCAAACTACAACTTCAAATGCTGACCACTAAGTTAATGATTCATGAAGAAAGGGGGTAAGGGGAAGATCTCTGCTTTACTGTTGATCTCAGCCTCTTTGTTATTTGATTTACTGGGTGTCAATCTGCAGTAAATCAAAATTTATCTGGGACCCAACAATGCTGGGCCAAACCTACAATCAGAAGAAATAATAGTAATCCATAAAATAAACAGTTTGCATTTACAAAGAAAATATAAATCTAGAGACAATTTAAATTTTAACAATTTTTTTAAGACTAACATTCTTTAAAGCTGTTAGAAATATTAATCTGCAGCACCTGATGCCATGCTTTAGTGTTTCTGCTACTGGGTGTATTGTTAGTTTATTTTATAGTTAGAAATTTTGTAAAATTATTCCAGTTATTAAATGAATGTTTCCAGTATCTTTCATACCAAGATCTTTATTTTTCTAAATTTATGGAAAAACTTGTGACACATTTTGTTTTATAACTCTATGAAGGTTAACACATTGATTCAGTGTACATCAATGTACAAAAACCTGGAGGAAACTTCCCTCCTGTGACATTACTTCAATGCCATCGTAGCAATGGGAAAGCAAAACACTATTCTTGGGCACTTTTTTCATATCTGGAAAAAGGTAAGTCAAGGATAAGGAAAAATGCCATGCATCTTTCATGGTTGTTTACAGTTGACAGAACAATTTAATAAGTTATTTTCTAGTATTTTATGATGAATATTATATTTAATTAATATTTTGCTTGCTAAATATATTTTTTTTAAGTTTTATTTTTTAAAATTAATTACATAGTTTATAAAAATTGCTTGTATTTTTAAAGACAGCTTTTGGAAGATGATTTTAAAGTTGTAGTATTCTTTTTAACAGGATTAAAAGTGCATATAGTTATAAAATAAAAATTGTGTTTTGTTTATAATTCTATCAAAATAATATTCATTTCACTTTACTTTTTTGTTATAGTTTTAAAGAGAGAGGGGCAGATTCAATTGCTTACTTTGATTATCTTTTCTGCTTTTGGTCAATTACAAAATTTTAAACAAATTGACAAACACAACATTTAGCTTTTTCTTGTCAAATATAATTACATAATTAATAATATTATGATGAAGGTTACATCAGTATGGAGCATCTAAATAAAAAGTTTGCTTAAATAGATTATAATAGGTCTACTGTCATATTTTTAATTGCATTATAAGGAAAAACATTGCAATATTACATTTCATTGAAAAAAAAAAAAAAAAAAAAAAAAAAAAAAAAAAAAAAAAAGAAGAAGAAGAAATAAAACACATGAAACTTACTAGTTTTTGGAGTTAAATATACACTTATAGCAGTAATAACATCATTAGATGGATCATGATACAGTTCAGTGACAAGAAGATCATTGTCTTTCATGCGCAGAGGAAACTTTTGCATATCTGTACACAAAAATAAATATATACAATGGTAAAAGTAAGTACAAAAGTAAAAAGTAAAAGTAAACATGCATATTACTGCCATTCAGGTTATACAGGGGGAGCACAAAGTCTTGCCCTGATTATGAATATTTATTGTGCAAAAACTATTATGCACTGTTGTCCAAAAATTAAGGGGCAGTGACCAGATGTTTTCCCTTTTTACACAGATTGTCGAGTATCTACTGAAATTCTTGACAAATTGTCCTTGAACTTCAAGGATGTAAAGCACATGTTTGACTTCAAAAACAGTAAAAAAAGTATAGTGTAATTAAAAGATTAATATATTGAATATTTGATGAGATATGGACATTTGAATGAAATAATTTTTAACTGTACATGCGCGAACACCACCAAAGATTTTTTTTTTTAGGATATGGTAGTCATTTCTATAAAGCAACTCATATAAAAAGACCAGTCAAATATCGTGAAAATTCAGAAAGATGTCAGCAATACAGTGAGCTAATTGACTAATTGGGGGGGGATCTCTTATCATCCATTTGGATTTCCTCCCAATTTGTCAATTAGCTCACTGTATTGCCAACATGTTTCTGAATTTTCATGATATTAGATTGGTCTTTTTATATGAGTTGCTCTATAGAATTGACTACCAAATCATAAAACTCTTTATATTTCATGCATGCCCAGTTAAAAATTATTTCAAACAAATGCCTATATTTCATCCAATATTCAATATATTAATTTTTTAAATGTAGTACAGTATGGAACCAGTTATCCGGAATGGCTGTGTCCAAATGCATTCCGGATAACTGGTTTTTCCGGATAACTGGTTGCTCATCGACACAACACCCATTATTCAGACTTGTGTGTAATATATTTGGCTCTGGATTTATTTGTGAATCAAAGATTAATCAGAATATGTAAGAAGTGTAATTGTAAAAGAATTCTTTTCAATAAATTAAATAATTACATATAAAAATTGAAATCTGTTAAATGCTTTAAATCTTGATTAATCAATGGTTTTTAAACATGAAATATTACTATACTTACACATTACAATGAAGGAATAGAAAATAAAAAAATAAGACTTACTTGCAGGTTAGAATAGTGTGTAGGCTCCCCCCCCCCCCCCTTACAAAAATTTAGTTATTTTTATATTTTTCAAGCTAGTTGAAAATCCTGATGTTTTAATTTGACTCCATCTTTGAACTCCATCTTTTACAAAAATGCTGAGACATTCATGAATTTTTAATGATTGAGATTTTATTTAAAATAAATTAATAAATAAAAAGTAGGACTTTACAAATGCATTTTTAAAAAATAATGGAATGCTTATTTTTTAAATATGTCAACAATTTTCATTTGTTTAAAATTAGTTTTTTGTTTAAGAAATAATTCCTGTATTTTATAAACTGCCATGATGTGCGTTTTATCTACAAAACTCTTTTGTTCCATCCCTTTTATTAGTTCTTGTGTTAATTCGATGCATCTTGCGTTAGAAATTTTATCTTCAGACATTTCATCTGCACTCTCCTCATCCTCAGTGTCATCATTTTGTTCAGGATGTAGAACTTTTTGTACAATTTCAGAATCGGACAGGGTACTGGTTATAGGGACATCATTGTCAATATGAAAGCAGTCATCAATGTCAGCTTCAGTTAAGATGTCATGTCTTAATGTACTTTCTGCATATTCTTTCAGTTCTTGCTGAAGCAATTTTTCTTTTGAAATAGTGAATCCTCCAAAATTATTGTCACTATCTTCATCAAGGAATATAGAGGTAGGCATCAAGTTATGCCATGCATGGGTTAATGTATCTTTTGATACATCTTCCCAAGCCCGAGCAGCCAGCCAAATTCCTTTCTTGATATTGAATTCCTTCAGAAATTCATGCACAGACCTATTCTCGTTGCATGCCTCCAAAAGTTCTTTTAAAAAATGTGTCTTATATTTACATTTTAAGCTACGTAAAACCCCTTGATCCAAAGGTTGAATCAAAGAGGTGCAATTAGGAGGCAAATATTCAACAAGAACATTATGCTTCTGTAACAGACTTGATGGTGGGTGGGCTGCACAATTATCCAAGAATAAAATGATCTTGCAATCTGATGGGAGTCCAACTGATAAACAGTGTGCCCTTGCTTTTGGCACAAACTGTGTATTAAACCATTCAATGAATAATACTTGGGTTACCCAAGCTGTTTTATTTGCTTTATAATTGACAGGAAATATTTTAATGTTTTTGAAGCAATGGGGTTTTTTGCTTTTTCCGATCACTGTTAATTTTATTTTACAAGTGCCAGCTGCATTTGCGCAAGCTAGCAACGTCACTCTTTGCTTCGATTCTTTCAGTCCACTGCTTGGTGATTCCTCATTTGCAGATACATAGGTATGTTTTGGAACATATTTATAATATAATGCAGTTTCATCTGCATTAAATATTTGGTCTAAACTGACATTTTCTTTTCTCACTAACTCCATCACATAATCAACATAATCTTCTGCACTTTCTCTATCTGCAGCAGCTCTTTCACCTGAAATTTTCAAAAGTTTCAGCCCATGCCTCTGTTTAAATCTATTAAACCATCCATGGGAATAATCACAGTTTTTTTCTATATGCAATTCCTCATGGAATTTCTTTGCTTGTGTCATAATAATGCTCCTGTTAAGTGGAAAACTTTCCACTCTTCTTTGCCGGATCCACTCCATAAGCACTTTGTCTACATCATCATTTTTTGCTTGATGCATCGTTTTTCTCTCGGATAAAAGGTTTGGATTATCGGCGTCTCCATAAAATTTTAGAATGTCTTTTTTATGCTTTTTTAAGTCATAAATTGTCGATGATCCAACGTGATAAGTGTCACATAAATTTTTTACGGAAGCACCTTCATCAAGTTTTTTTAAAATTTCCACTTTAGTTTCTATGCTTAGAACTACTCTTTTTCTTTTTACATTGCCCAATTCATCTGCCTGTCTCTTTGCCATTCCTATTTTTTTACAAAAAGCAATGTAAAAAAATTAATTTGCAGAATGCTTCACGATTTTGAAAATAAATAATAATCGTAGTAAGCACGCGATGTTGAAAGTAAACTAAACAGAACTGTTGCCAATCTGAATGAGCACTATAGCAAAACATTCTTTCACTGTTTATTAAAATTCATGGAGATATGAAAAGATAAGTAATTCGTAATACCTTAATAAAATATTCAAAAGTTTATTCGGATAATTTATAATCGGAGACAATTTATTACGAAGTTAGTTTTTTTTTCTTCTTTTACTGCCATTACTTTGCATTTGGTTTGGCGCCATCTACTGAGAGAAATAAGAAATACAATACCTGTCGTGATGTCAAACCGTAACTTTTGGCAAACGGTTACCGCTCTTTTTTTTATATCTCCATGTAGATGAATAAACAGCGTATTTTCGACGTTGTTTCTTCCTCGGTTTCTTCAGATTGGCAACAGTTCTGCTTTGTTTATTTGTTCGCGCTCTAGATTCAGCGTTACGATACGAAGCAAAAGTATTGCCGTATGCCGTAGCATAAAGCATGTTAGTCTATTATATATATGGGCAATAAAAACACTGTTTTCCAAAGAAACAGTAAATCCTAAATAAAGAATACTACACCACAAATTAAAAATATATATATACGCAGTTTTGAAGATTTTATGATTTTTTTTTTCTGGAAAGATTCCGCAGTTGGTCGATCGAAAATACTATTCCGGTTAACTGGTTTTCCGGTTAACTGGTTTCCGGATAAACGGTTCTGTACTGTATACAGTTTCTACTGTTCTTCAAGTCAAACATGTGCTTTACATTCTCGAAGTGCAAAGACAATTCATCAAAAATTTCATTAGATATTTGACAAACAGTGTAAAAAGTGAAAGCGTCCGATCACTGCCCCTTAATTTTTAGACAGTAGTGTAATTAGACATATGGTTGTTTGGAAACATGGTGAGTACTGTTATAAAGTTTTTCATGAGACAACATACTTCATGAAATTTCAACTTGTGCCCTCTTGATGGCTCAAAAGAATGTCAACACAGTACTCCAGTTCTCTCCAACTGTTCTCTAACATGTCTTCTGTAACAGCACACACAGCATCTTTTATCCTAGTATTCAGTTCTTCAACGTCAGGAACTGGTGTGGCAAAGACTCTGTCATTGATATAGCCCCAAAAGAAAAAATCAAGAAGAGTAATGTCTCTGGAGAGTGTGGAGGCCACAATGTTGGTCTATCCCTTCCAATCCACTGGCCCAGAAATTTTTTTTGTCTAGGAACTCACAAACTATATGTAACTCCAGTGAGGAGGTGATCCATGTTGCTGATAAATAATCCATAGTTGAAGTGAACACTTGGCGAGAACTAGAATACTGTGTTGACATCCTCCGAGTTTTCAAGGAGGCACACATTGAAATTTCATGAAGTAAGTAGTCTTATTAAAATTTTATAACAGTACTTACAATGTATCCAAACAACCATATATATATAATTATAATAGTTTTTGCACAATAAATATTTATAATCAGGGCAAAACATTGTGGTTACCCTGCATACATAGTCAAATTTTTATAGATGTTTTATTTACTTGTTCTCTCATAAAACTAACTTTATTAAATACTATTAAAAATTATTTTCTACTGTAGTACAATTTCAACATTTGTTCTTAATCTTTACATATCAGGAATATAAACAGCTGTGATGCCATATATTTAAAAAATTTAAAAACGTTATAGAGAGAAAATGTCTAAAAAGAGAAAAGGGATATATATATATATATAAGGAAGATGCCATAAATGTAAAAAATTGTGCATTCATAGATGATTGTTCTAAAGGGAATATACAGGTGGAGATATGCCACATGTATAGGAAAATTCAAAACACATATTTTAGTCATAATTACAATTATAAAAAGTATAGCACCTCTAAACGTTGCATAAGCATTGTTATGGTTGCGGCGTATTTTGGTTAGTATTAATCTGCATGAAAAGAGGTATATCAGACAACTTTTCCAAATCTGCAAATGTCTATAACTGCAGTACACTTTGGGACATAATAAAAATTGCATTTATCAGATAAAAGCTAGGCCAGCTTATAAGCTATGTGTTATACATATAAGTGATTTTACTTACAACCCTTGGCAAAAAGTTTCCGATCAGTGTTATCAAGTTTATGATTTTTACATTTTGCAGCATATATTTCGCGATTCATGAGCATAGGGGTGTTTTACAATATGAAAAATAAAAGAACACATATTAAAATTTAAATGAAAAGTGAATTCAATATAACAATCATATAATTTATAGTTATACTGTAGGCGAAAAAGTTTCCTCACGAGAAAAAAATATCCGATCAAGGCGGAAGTTGGAAAATAGTAATCGATCACTGAAGAAACAAATTTGAAATTTGCATATTGAAGACAGATAAGAGTGTCTGTGCATACGTACAATATCTGAATCCTATTTAAAAGAAGAAATCTTCCAGCTGCAAGATCAAAAGCAGCTCTGAAGTGCTGGACAATGGCTCGTGTGAAAAACCTGTCTCGTGATTTAAAAATCTGCATGATTAAATTGCTGCAAGAGGGAAATTCACAAAGGAAAGTGGCTGCTTTATTAAATTGTGTTCAAAGTATGGTATGCGATATTTTAAGAAAATATCAGTTGACTAACAGCATGAAAAAATTACCTCGAAATGGACGCCCACGAATGACAACGCCTAAGGACGACAGAAAACTTGTGGAAATAGCGAAAAGAAAGTGGCGAGCAACCTCAAAACAACTCAATGCCGAATGATCTAAGTATAACGTAAAGGAATGTGACCGCACTGTACGTAATCGTCTAAATGCAGCAGGATTAAAATTATGTAAACCTAAAATGAAACCTTACTTGACAAAGAAGCATACAAAAGAGAGCTTGCAATGGTGTAAAAAACATGTACACTGGCCACTTGATAAATGGAATAAAGTTATTTTTAGCGATGAATCTCGCATATCTCTCGGAACAGGTGATGACTGTGAAACATTTGTTTGGAAGAGAGTTGGTGAAAAGTTCAATGACAAGTGTGTCAATTCAAGGACTAAATTTTCACCTGCATTTACAGTTTGGAGTTGCATGACATTACAAGGCATCGGCAAGTTGTGTATTATGTTACGTTCAGTAAACTCTGAAGTTTACACTGACATTTTAGAGAATTTTTTTATTCCCAGCATCGATCAATGGTTCAGGAATCAAAATGACTTCTTATTTCAAGATGACAACGCAGTTCCCCATCGCACCAAATCAGTGAATACATTTCTACAAAATGTAGGTAATAATCCAATTAAAACCATGACTTGGCCACCCAATAGTCCGAATCTTAATCCCATCGAAAATCTGTGGAATATATTAAAAAGAAAAATTGATTTTCGAAGGATCATAAATGCCATAGAACTACGTAAAGCTATAAGGAAATGCTGATGTGAAATTGCCTCCAATAAGTGTAAAAAGCTTATTGAGTCCATTCCATGAAGAATTTCGGCTGCCATCCGAGCTAAAGGTGGATTTACTAAATATTGATTACAGTGATCGGTTATTTTTTTCCAAACAGGCCCGGACTGGCTCCTTTGGGGGGCCCTCGGCTAGAGACTGAAAAAAGGCCCCTTACCCTTATTGGGAAATTAAGAGAAAACACAATATTAGAATATTTATTTTTTTAAATCAGGCCTACATGCCTAAAAACCACATTTAGCTATTTTGTCACTTGGAAAATAGTTGAATAAAAATGTAAGTTTTTTCTGATGCAGTTTACTTACTTTCACAATAAATATATTATGTGTATATACAGGGTGCATAGGAAAGTCCCTTTAACCTGAAAATACTTGCGAATGGTGAGAGCTACAGCTACGCAAGAGAGGTAGCGGTATAGAAAAGCGACTACGCCCGACCTAATGCAAACGACAGAAGCGCCCCCTAGTGGCGAAATTTGGAAGATAACCATTGCAAATCGAAAACGAAAAGAGATAGATCAAAATTTCCAATTAGAAAGTTTTAGAGCATCAATTAATTAGTACAAAAAGACATTTGGTTCACACGGATAGGATAAATCATCACCTGTATACCTAAAAATGTCCGAAATCGATGCACTCCATTTTATGTAAACGGTTGAAAGGAATAACCAGAAGTATGAAGAAATATGCACAATCTATTGCATAAATACGTACTTACGTCAATACATTTTGATAACATCACACAAAAAAGGACAAACTGTCTCACAGTGATAAAAAGTTCATGTTCGGTATGTTCAAAAAGTTCGCCATTGCTCACGATACACGTTTGTATTAGTGAGAGTAATTCTGCATGCACGTTTCTCAGCATGGAAGGTGTCACACTATTGCAAGCATCTTCAATACGACGACGTAGATCCAGCAGACTTGTAGGTGGAGTTGCATAAACCTTATCTTTTATGTAACCCCACTGGAAGAAAGCCAACGGTGTGAGGTCCGGCGATCATGGAGGCCATTCAACACTACCACCATACCCGAAAATAAAAGTTTTAAAATAAAACCGCTCGCACATTCGGATTCAAATTATCGTCTGCCATCGATAAGTTTATGCTGTGAGATTATGCTGTTCGTATTAAGCGAGCGCCAACACCTTTTAAACTAAAATTTTAATTTCATTGGAAATGAAAGTTTTACAGACGTTACAGTAAGTACAACGTCACAATCTGCAATTGAGTACTGCTACCTTTCCAAAATTTGAATATGCAAAGTTGAATCGTCGCGCATCGATTTCGGACATTTTTGGATATACAGGCGACGATTTATCTTATCCGTGTAAGCCAAATATCGTTTCGTACTAATTAATTGATGCTCGAAAACTTTCTAATTGGAAATTTTGCTCTACCTCTTTTCGTTTTTGATTTGCAATGGCTATCTTCCAAATTTCGCCACTACGTGGCGCTGCTGTCGTTTGCATTAGGTCGGGCGTAGTCGCTTTACTATACCTTTTCCTCACTTGCATAGCTGTAGCTCTCTCCGTTCGCAACCTGTATACTGTACCTAAACTAGTTCCATTCTAGAAAAAATTGTTGAATACATAATAATTGCCGAAACGTCAGTTGAGCATCACTGCGGAGACTCGAAAAGTTTTTGGTTTCCGTTTGTTTGTTTGTTTGTCTGTCTGTCTGTTCTGCGATAACTGTCGTAAAAAAAAAAACATTCGATTAGGTTGATTTTTGGTGGGTATGTTGGTGTGGTACCCGGAATTAGCTGTATAGTTTTTTGTTACATTTGGTTCATTCGTTCGAAAAATATAGAACATTTCTTTTTAAGTCATAATGCTTTCCTGTGGAAATGCAGACGATTTTCAAATCTCATTTGTAACTGAAATGAAAATCTCATATTTGAATAATGGATTTAAACGTAAAATTACGGATACTAAATTTTGATATGTAGGTCTTAAATATATACAATAGCTTTGAAAATTTGCTGATACATCGATTAGAATTTACAAATTAATTGTTTAAATTATTGAAAATTTGTTTGCAACTGTTCGGGAAATATTAAACATTTTAT
The DNA here is from genome assembly GCA_963931845.1 of Maratus michaelseni. Classification (NCBI taxonomy): domain Eukaryota; kingdom Metazoa; phylum Arthropoda; class Arachnida; order Araneae; family Salticidae; genus Maratus; species Maratus michaelseni. The sequence continues at coordinate 304,653,359 of OZ007586.1, forward strand.
TTTCATATTTTTTTCAAATTTTAAAATGCATTTCTTTTTCTTTCCTCTTTATTTTGTTAGTTGCTTAGCAACCATATTTCAAAGAATATCAAAATAAGAAATGCATTTTTTTATCTAAAAAATTAAAAGAATAAGAATTTCAGAATACCATTGCATAAATCGTATTTAATTTAACGTTTCTCATTTCTGAAACCTCCGAAGTATTTTATATGCCTATAAATATGTATGTAATATAAAAAAAATTAAATTGCGGATTGAAAGATGCTAAATAATATGAAAAGTGAGACTAAAAAACAATAACTTTAAGAGCTGACGTTGAGGCTCCGGATCTGCAGATTTACTAGTCTAAACCCTTCTGTAATACCTAAGTAAATATTAAAAAGAACGAAAATCATGCGTCAAGCATAGATTATGAAACACTTTCCAACACAGCCAGAAAACTGTAACGAAACTTCACCGTTAAATAAGGTGAAAGAAGATATGTACAGGACCTGATTATCCAAAAGGCACGTGAAGCACATGTTTCCCCTCAAAAATTTAAAAGGGGCCCAAAATGTCTGTGAAAAGGGCCCTCTAATTCCCATTTTTATCTTTTTTACATTGTATTTTTAAGCTTTTTGGAAAAGAAAGTTTGCTTAATCCAAGAGGAAATCTACGCATTACTTAACGAAACTTATTTAACATAGAGCAGGGGTCGATGCAGGTTTTTTTTTCTTGGGGCCCATTTTGTGCAAAATAAAAGTTATTTTTGAGAAATTTATTATATTTTTGTGAAAAATAACATTTTGTAACGAAAGTTGAAATCCAGCTAATCAAATTCGAACCAAGCATTTATAAACAAAAACTTTTTTTAATTCTTTTGCTGAAGTTTTCCTCTCTGGTGAACTTGTTTGTTTACAAATTACACATTTTAAAACATCACAAAATAATAAATAAATAATAAATAGTAAGTTTTTATGGAATAGAATTTTGTGAAAGGACCTATTTTAGTGAAAGGAATTTTGTGAAGGGGCCCATTTTATCAAATTGATTTTTGTGAAGGGACCCATTTTATTAAAATGATTTTTGTGAAGGGGACCATTTTATTAAAATGATTTTTGTGAAGGGCCCCATTTTATTAAATTGATTTTTGTGAAGGGCCCCATTTTATTAAATTGATTTTTGTGAAGGGGCCTTAAATAGGCCCCAAACTTTATCTGGATCGACCCCTGTAGAGATATATGAATGTCATCAATAGGATGCTAATCATATAGCATCCTGATAAGCCTGTTAGAAATCACCCAGGAAATTGAGAATGCAGCTATATGTACTAAATATATCTGAAGTATATACAGGGAACATAAAAAAGCTGTTTAATGAAATGTATGTGACCTCTGCAAAGCTACTCCCGGGAATAATATTAGTATCATTGATGAGTTTTCATGAACGAAGAATGTTGTTGTTGTGGCTTATCCTCCAACTGTCTGACGAAGTCATACAAGATCCAATATACCGTTAATCCTTAGAAAATCAAGAACCAGAAGGGGGGAAGCTTATAAGTCCTCTCTGGAAAGACCCAAGCAGTCCAGGATGTGTTCTGCAGAGGCCTGTTAAGCTTGACATTTCGTGCAGATTTTTAAAATATTTCTGCCCTCAAAGAACGAGAGACTTTTCGTGTGTCCACTTGCCAATCTTGAAATCGCCGTTCGAGAGTCTCTGTCACAGTTGATAGCGAACGAAGAGCCCTAAGCAGTGGTGGCTGGGAGGGACCTTCTACTCCTTGGAAGTTACCCCTAGTTAGCCCTAAGTTAAATGAACGAAGAATTAAGAACCCTTCTGACAAATAAAAGGGGGCCCCAAAATCATACCGTGCTTCCCCTAGATTCAGAGGTTAATCGGGCTCTGGATATGTAGGTAAACAGTTTAGAAAACATATACCACATTTAAATATACAGTTTTCGAAATTACCTTCCAGTTTAAAAAAAGTATATTTTTGAAACGTGAAATATGGCCATACGCTTAAACGTGAATTATGGCCAACAAATAAATATATGTAAAAGATTTTGGTATATTTTTATAGACTCGTGTTTAAGACTGCCTAAAATTCACTCACCTTGTCAGAAAATCCACTTGCCAGTGTAGAGTAGATTTATATTAACTCCCACCCCTGGTTATAAAGCACTTCTACTGTATACAATATTAATTTTCAACTATCAGATTTGACTCTCACCATTTAAAATTTGATTAACAGTTTTGATCGTACTGAGCCGATTTGACTTGCAGATTTTCAAGTCTAAAGCAAACTCTGTTGTTTATGTTGTAGCTAGTGTATAAAAAATGGAGATTAAAAATATTAAAAATGCGTACTAGAGATCAGTTCGGACTCTTTTTTTTTTCGAAATTCTTAAGTGGATCATAGGGGGGGGGGAATCGCAAAATTCGTCTATGATCGTGAGAAAAAAAACCCTGTGAGTTTCGACTGCATGGTGCAGGAAAAAATCCATCCGAAAATTCTCCAATCGGTTGCAAGAAACAGTGCTTGCAGTAGGTTACTTTTTAAAATTACGATTGTTTCATTCCCACTACTTTTTTAAAAATGGTATAATTGACCTTGTTTTTGCGTTATTTAATCTGTCATTAAATAAGGCAAATATTTCTACTTCGAAAAAGTCGTGGCAATCAAGCAATTTGAATTGGAAAAATGTTGCAAACTAGCAAGAAATATAAAACGCGAAAATTGCCAAACATCAGAAGGAATATATTGCGAATTTCATCAATCGATCGCGGGAAAACAATCGCGAAAGTCATTAGTCGGTTGCGGGGAAAAAAATCGCGAAATTCTTCAGTCGGTCGCAGGAAAAAATTCTGTCGTCAGGTGCGTAAGAATATCGCAAAATTCGTCTATGGGTCGTCGGAAAATATTGCAAAATGCATCACTCAGTCGCGAGAAAAAAAACTCGAAATATTTGTACTCGGTGAAAAAAACCTCGCGAGTTTCGCCAGCGAGACGCAAAAAAAAATGCGTCAATTGGTCATAAGAAAAACCCTCCGCAAAAATCGGCAATCAGTTCCAAGAAAAAAAGCGCGAAATTCATCAATCGATCGTGGGAAAACAATCGCGAAATTCATTAGTCGGCTGCAGGAAAAAAAATCGCAAAAACTCTTCAGTCGGTATCAGGAAAAAAACCCAAATTCTGCCATCGGGAATGAATATTGCAAAATTCGTCTATAGGTATAAGTCGCGGGAAAATATTGCAAAATGGATAGGTCAGTCTCGACGAAAAATCTCGAAATATTTGCACTCTGACAAAATCGGGAATTTAGCCTATCTATAGTAGATAAATAGCAAAATTCTCTGGTCAGTCGCGGAAAATATCGCGAAATAAAAAATCGCAAAATTTGTCTACAATCACATGAAGAAAAAAATGCTAGTTTCATTTATAAAGCATGGGGGGAAATTCTTAAATTCGCTTAGCGGTCGCAAGAAAAAAACAAACAAAAAAAAACATAAAATTTGCCAATTGGTAGCAGGAAAATATCACGAATTTTGTCATTCGATCGAAGGAAAACAATCACGAAATTAGTCATTCGGTTATGGGGAAAAAATCTGCTAAATTCGCCAATAGGTTGCTGAAAAATATCGAGAAATTCGTTAATTTTTCGCAAGAAAAAAAATCAAAATTCGTCAATAAGTCGCGGAAAAAGACAGAAATTTCTGTATGTATCTGTCGAGAAAGAATATCCACTTCTATGCTAAAGTGCCTCTTTTTTGAAGGAGCACCCTGCCCTTTATTCTGGGGAAAACACTACTGATATGTATTATTTCATGGCTATAGGTAAAAATTAACTTCTTTACTCACTGGCCACTGGCTTGTACATGGATTTTTTTTCTCGGCAGTTTTAAGCACTGGCCAGTAACAAATTTACAAATACTTGATAAAAAAAATCGCAAAATTTGTCAAATGATTGTGGAATAAATTCGTCAAATTTCGTCAATTCGTCAATTGTGGCAAAATTCGTCAAATGGCATCGGGAAAGAAATCGCGACATTCGTCAAATGCTCTCGGGAAAGAAATCAGGAAATTCGGCAAATTGTTTTGGTTAATAAATTGCGAAATTTGTCAATCAATTGCAGAAAAATAACGAAATTCGTCAATTTACCGCAAAAAAAAAGCTAATTTTGTTAAGGAATCGCGGAAATAAATAGCAGATTTTGTCAATCGATCGCGAAAAATATAGTGAATTTCACAAAATTATTGCAGGAAAAAAATTAATTTCGTCAGACTGTAGTGAAAAAATTCGAGAAATTCGTAAAATATTCTTGAGAAAAAATCGCGAAATTCGTCAAACGATCTCGGGAAAAAAATCGCGAAATTCGTCTAACAATCGCGGAATAGAATTGCGAAATTCATCGAACGACAGCGGAAAAAAAATCGAACGTCGATGGAAACAAAGTGCGCAATTTGTCGAACGTTCATGGAAAAAAGTGAAATTCGTTAATCGATAATCTATAAATCGCAAAATTCGTCAATCGATAGTGGAAAAATCGCAAAATTCATCAATCGATAGCAGAAAAATAGCGAAATTCATCAAATGGTCTCGGGAAAAAATTACGAATATCGTCAAATGGTCTCGGGAAAAAAATTGGGAATATCGTCAAATGGCTTAGAGAAAAAAAATCACAATTCGTCAAATGATTTCGGGAAAAAAAATCACGAAATTCGCCAAATGGTTTCGAAATTCGTCGAGCGACAGCGGGAAAATAATCTTTTTCTATTCAATCTTCGCAATTGGCGGGTGTGACTGTTAAGTTTGGCCAGTGGTGGCAATAAAGTCAATGGCCAAATTTTCAGTATTACTCACCGATTGGTGAGTGGTGAGTGCTAATTTTGTCCTATATTCATTGCCTTCTAATATTGTTCAATATAATTATTGTTTACTAGAACATTTAAAATATTTTAAAGTAAAAGAAAAAATGTGCAGTTCGTGTGAGCACAATTTTATTTAACAAATATTTAAATAAAAATTTTACCAAGTTTAAAAATTGCATGTAACAGTAATGCTTTACTAGATATTAATTATTGATATGCTCAACTTGAATTGTAACATAGTTTACCTGCAGATTATTTTCTGCTTCTGAAATATCCATCGCAGACACTTAGAGCGTTTTCTGCTTCTGGGTTAATAACATTATAAATTGCTTCAAGGATAATGTTCTCATTTAAAAATTCCTTCATACATAAAAATAAGTGTCTTAAATACTCCTGACTCCATGACATTTCATCATTTTCATGTATCTGGGAATATGTTTAAAATATCAAATTTGTTATTTATTCCAAACAACTGACACAAATCTGAAAAAAAATCCCAATTCTTATTCTTTTGAAATATCATTGTACAACTGTAGCAGTAGTTTTGTAAGTGACTACTTTTTATAAACTAGTGGTCACTTTTTTATTTAAAAGTGCTAAACAGTAAAGTTTTGTTAAAATTTCATTTACTATTATTCTAAAATTAAATAGACCAAATAAATGTGTTAATATTGACATATTTCAACAAACAAAAGGGGAATCATTGATGAAATGCAAGAAAAGTGGCCGCTGGCAGACAAATTTTGGCACTTTTCCGTTATACCGACACCATGCCAAAATGTATGCTAATGCATAATGTATGTATTAAATGTATGCTTAGTGACAATGGTGTCCGTATAACGGAAAAGTACCCAAATTTTTAGTAACTACAAATTTTCATTTAGTGGCCCTGTGGCCGGTGCTAATTTTGCCCTGTAACTTACGATGCAAAGTCTTCAGAATACTACCGACTAATTTATTTCTAACATTAATCTGATTTACTGCCGACTTTTTCCTTTGATTTACAACTAGAGAATTTGACAGTTATTGTCGAGACGATATCGTGGGAATTTCTTTACGATTACCGTTCATTTTCCGACAATTATTATAATATGCCAAAATTTAGTCGATGTGTCTTGATGTTGGGGACTGCACTAACTTCAACCATACTACGAGACCGAGCGATTGAGCGTCGCGATGCGCTCTGAATCTGAGCCTATAAACACTGCAGAGAGCGCGATGAGTCAGCCAGCAGCCCTTTTCTGTTTGGCCCCCGACTAGATACGACACCACTACGTAGGCTACTATAAACAAAAACCAACTGCCAACTACATAAAATTGATTCTAAACTCGTAAGATTACTGGGAAATAGTCAAAGTAGCCTATCGTTTTTGGGAGGACCCTCCGGGGCCCCCTTGGGCCGGGGGCCCTCGGCAATCGCCGACCAGCCGACCTGGCCAGTCCGGGCCTGTTTCCAAATCAAAGCGTGATTGGATAATTTTTTCTTTAGTGTTCAAATTTCAATCACCATTTTTCTGTTTATAAATTGATGTATAATGATTTTTCTTTATTGCATATTGTTGTTCATTATATATAGTACAAATATATTATCGCTAATAATCGTTTAATTTTTTTGCAGTGAGAATAAATAATCCTTTCTTACAAAAAATGGCAGTGTTGGTGTAATGATCGGAAACTTTGTGTCAAGGGTTGTAGTAAGTGATAGGTACTCTATAAGTTATTTTACTTAGTAAATTGCCTTAACTTTTATGCATTATGTATTGATTCAGCAAAAAAAAATTATCACAGAACATAAGACAACGATGGTAGAATACAGAATTTTTCTTTTATCATAAGCCAAAACATTAATAAACTACCAACATATCAATCTATAAAATAATTAACAATGACTTCATTCTTTGCATGAATTCTGCTTTCAGTATAAACTTCTTTTTCATTATATTTCTTTAATATTTTAATTTTTGTACATATATCATTAGTTAAAAACCAAAATGTAAACAAAACTATGATCTATAATTCAAAAAAATTCTATAAACTACAAAATCTGGTTAAAAACTACGTTGATTTTACAGAATCAACATTACCAACAAACTTTATGTTCTCAAATTTTGCTTTAATGGTGCAGAATTAAGAAAAAGCTTAGTAACAGCAGTAGCAATCATCCATTAAATTGCATATAGCCAGATTAATAAAATCATGAATTAGAGAAAAATGTTAAATTACTTTTTTCTAAAAAAGACAAGTGGCTCATTAAATTGACAATGATTTGCAAATTGTTCATTAACGATGGAACAAAATGTCCAAATTTACAATATTCTACAGTCAGATATATGTAAGGCTTCTAATGGTGCTCGCTGATCTCAATTTTAATGAATAGGATCCAATATTTTACTTATTTCAAATGCTTTTCTGAATGTTTCTACCCTGCTAATTAATTGGTCCATGCTGTGGTTGATGAGTTCAACTGCAGTACATCCTAGCATCACTTTTTCCCCCTCCTCTTTTTGATGATAAATCAGAATATTTGAACAGACTGTTTTTTTCTAATTTTAGTGTGTTCTAAATTTCTTTGATAATAGATTATACCTGCAATTTAGATTTGAAAGAACAATGCAAATTTTCATCAAAATTAGCTATTTTATACTTCCAAGAATCATTTAAGGAATAAAACTATTAAAGAAATAATTAATTGCTATTTTTTAAAAATCATTATCAAAATAAAAATTATTAAAAAATTATTTTCCTCAACCATGCAGTTAATTTTCATAATAATTTAAACTACAGGAAGAAAATTTTTTCTTGAATTATTTTAACATTTCATTAGAATAGTTTAATTATAGTAAATTTGTTAGGTTTTTTTAAAATTGAGATATAAAGTTCCATGTATCATTTACAGAATTAATTTTTCTTTTGTTCTATTTTGTTTTTATTGTAATTTTTTACTGAGCATATTATTCAATTTGACCAGTACATTTTTTTCAGCATATCTCCAGACTTAACTTTAGATCAAGGCTATAGATCATTCAGATCTCTGTTTTATTTTCTTCAAGTTAATCCTATGGACTGAAACACCTATTTTATAAAAATATGATAAATTTTTTTTTAAAAAACGAGGCTTTCAAATTTTGTATGCAATTGTTTAAATTTGTTGTTTTTATTGTCATTCACATTTAAAAAAAAAAAAAATTGAATATTTCAGTTGATATAAATACTCAGAGCATGATAAAAGACTGCCGTTCAGTAAACTGAAATTTTTGTAGTGCTATTTGATATTTTTGAAATTTAAAAAAGTAAGGTAATAACTAATTTTTCTAATTTATGCATTAAGTTTTTTTTAAAAAATTCATTAGGGAAATAGAAATTCTTGATGTAAAAGACGTTTTCACATTCACTCCTTTCCTGTACAGTGATTAATCATTCCACAAGAAGTGATTTCTGATTGTGATGGGTCAATGAATTAAGTTGGAAAAGTCTTTGAATAAAGATGGTTCAAAAAGGTCCCTATTTTTTTTTTTTTTTTTTTTTTTGGAACCTTTGACATTATGGGAGGAAGAAAGCATCTTTTTCAGTGGATGACAGAAAGCAAAATGTTTCCTGACTGTATACCAATTTTTATTATTCTTTGTTTGTCAGTATATATTCAAAGTGGCAATGAGTAAGTTTCATTAGAATCTGAATAAGTGTCTGTCTGTGTATTTCTATGTCTATTTATGGCATGTTTGAAGAAAAAATCCTGAAATTGACATGAAATTTAAATATGTTATTAAGATGAAATGTAGTATGTATATTTTTTAAATTACATTAGCCTATTTTACACAAGTTTTTAAAAGGCAGCATTAAAAAGTAATACTATCCCCATGCAAATGGATACTACTTTAGTAAAACTTATTAAAACTTTACATTCTTCTAATATTTTTTTCGTAATAGTACATAGATACATACAGTCAGCCAAAAGAAAAGACACATTTACCCATACATTTCAATCACCAAATTATCTCAGAAAAAAAAAAAAATAGAAAGAGCCATTTGACTGGAAATTATGTTTTCTTTTACTTCATGCATAAAAAATAAGCTTAGGGCCGTCTTCAAATTGAAATTGTATGAAACTTTAAAAAGGTTCAACAAGAACACCCAATTTTAACAGCATTTGTAATTTATCTTTGGTAAATTTGACCTTTGGCTACCAAACTGAAATTAATTTGGAAAAATAGTTAGGTTTAAATTTTTGAACACCTACTATTAAATTCTCTTTTATTTGTTGCAAAAGCGATAGCATTTAGGTGATATGTTTTATTTTTTATGGTCACTTATACATTATTTTTTCACATTTCATCTGTGCAGATGCACAAAATTTTTGTTGTTGTTGTTGTTCCATCATTTTCACATAAATTCTCTTTGTACCTCTAACTTGTTTTTTTTTTTCTATTACAATAATCATTTTAACAAAGACATACAATTCAGAAGAATAATATTGTTAACAATACTTTATATAGAACAACATTAATCAGAAATTTCATAACAATATTGTTCCATTGTGTTTATCAAATGCAAATTTTACACTTGTCTATAAATGTATAAATTGATATTTTTCTCATGAAAGAGTAACAAAATTGCAAAAACTGATGAGAGGTCAATGATGAGCTGGTAAAGTTTGAAAATCATGATATCTCATGATTAGTTTCGAAAATTATAAAGTTAACTGATACTAATATGTTAAAAATCTCATTTACACAAATTAGGATTCTATTGTCGAATTGTTTATACAAATAATGACAATTTTAGTATTTTGATAAACAGTCTAGAAAAAAATAAACATTTGCATTTGTTTACAAGTAATATGCAACCACAACGAGATGATGGCTCAGACCGTCGCTTGGAAGAAGAGTTCATTTTCTCACACGTTCGGACAGTGGAAAAGCAAGTATTTAGGGTTGTAACACATTTGAGCATTCCTGCCTTTGGCGATATACATTTCCCTCTCTCTTTCTCATTGACACAACACCCTCTATCTCATCTGTCCTCTCCTCTCACGGATATGCTTTCTTTCGTCCTGGAAGGTTGTTATATTCTAAGCGCTCTTGATTATTATTATCATTATTCTCTATTTAAACTGTTCTTTTCAGAACAACACAAAATGTCTTGTAAAGGGAAAACTTTGTGTTCTGACGAATGTAACATTGTTAATAATGTGCTTAAATTTTTTTTTTAATGAAGCAAAATCTTCGTCTCTCGCCATTCTGATTCAGAAATCACAGGAACGTACATATACTATGCTGCTACTGGCGTTCCTCTTCGAACTATCCAAAGAATTAAACGTGAGTCGAAATCTGCTCCTGATGGAAGGCTTTCAACTCCAGGAAAATATCGCAGTCGCCCTGCAAAACGGAATGCAGTTTTGGATACTTTTGATTTATGCATCTTTTGGAATACAGTGTAAATGAATTTTACGCAAATAAAAAAGTTCCAACTATTTCATTATTGTTGCCAGTTTTACAAAGTAAGATAAATTTTTCCTGGAAAAGAGAAACTCTAAGAAAAAATCTTGCATCAAATTGGATTTCGTTGAAATGATGCCAAAATAAAAGGAAATTGCTGATCGAACGACCGGACATAATTTCTTGGAGATGCCGGTACTTGAGAGACATAAAATAATATCGCGAAAGTCAAAGAAACATCATTTATGTAGACGAAACTTGGATAGATAATAATCTGTTTCTCCTAGTGCTGGCAAGATGAAAAAGTTGGTGTTTTTGTAAAAGACAGTGCTGGAAATCGATTGATCGTTGTGCACGCTGGATCTAAGAATGGATTTGTGCCAAATGCAGATTTGATATTTAAAGCAGGCTGTGCAACAGGTGATTACCACGGCCAGATGAATTATGAAAATTTTGACAAGTGGGTTCGAGAAAAATTGCTGCTTAACTTCCCATGTAATTCTGTCGTGGTAATGGATAATGCTTTGTACCATACAAAGATTTTAGATCCAGTACCTACAAAATATTCCACAAAAATTAAAATGTGTGAATATTTGGATGCACAAAATATATCCTATGATAGCATCATGAGAAAACCTGAACTTTTTGAGTTAATAAAAATGAATTCCCTACCTACAAAAAAATATATTGATGAACTTTTAAAAGCACATGGCCATTCTGTTCTCAGATCATTGCAATTTAAGCTTGAAAATTCTGATAGTAGTCGTCGATAGAATAAGCCCGAAATTCGCTGTTCCCAAAAGGAAGCAAAAAGATAAGGGGTTGTATCCAAATATACAATGAGAGACACTTCATTCTTATTATGTCAACTTTCATAAGCTAGTATATTTGGATACAGCCCCTTATCTTTTTGCTTCCTTTTGGGAACAGCGAATTTCGAGCTTATTCTATCGACGACTACTATCAGAATTTTCAAGCTATGTTTTTGAGACTTTCATAAAAGTTGGTCTATACATTAAGCTAATATATTATGCACAGTATATTTTGATTGAATTCGCGCATGCGCAGTGAAACAATATTTAGTAAATCTGCTCATTTTTCATACAATTTTTATTATTTTTTAATTCTGATTGCAGGGTATTGTGTATAATTTTGTTTGTCATATTTTCTGAAAATAACTTATTTTTATATTAAAAACTCTGCAAATTATAAGCAAATAACTTGGTAAAATTTGGGACTGTTTTTATAAAAACGTGAATTTCTCTTTGATTATACATGCTATCTTCATAAAAATGAACCCACATTATTACAATAAGCCACTTAATCATAATCTACAGTTTGAATGCTTTTTGCAACATTAGTTTTTACAGGGTTATCCAAAAGATATTCGTTTTTCTTCAATTTGTTGATGGCCCCTTATGGGGTTTCGGGAAAAAATCTTAACGGAAATATATGACGTTCATTATGTTGTTTACACTCCTGAAGTTTCAGGATAATTCCTCATGTATCTTTCCAGATATTTAATAAATTATAATAAAAACAACTGCGTCTAATAATTTGGCCAGGGACTGTAAGTGTATATAAAATCTAGTTAAAATATTCTGAGAAAATAACTTATAAAAAGAATTTTTTTTGGAATATGATTTAACCGAGAGATCTTACTGACCAAAATATCATGACTATTTCATGTAACACCGAAACATTATACAAATATCTCCATCGCAACTTAATATTTAATAATACATAATATTCAAATACCTGTTAAGTTTTGGTGTGTAAAAAAGTTTTCAAACTTTTATTTGAAAAAAAAAGGAAAGAAAATAATATATATATTTATAAACATATATAATAATATATATATTGATATAACATTATGCAAAAAGTATCTTGAATAAAAAAGCACATTTTACTGAAAATTTTTATTTATTGCTTATGGATTATCTTGTATATTTAATTCAAAAGGTCTCTCACTCTGTAAAAACTGTCCTTACCTAAAATACCCTAACAAAAATTTTTCTCAACAATGAATTCACACAATAAAAATTCACTACTTCCTATTTTTCAAACATTCTTTGGCATATCACGATGATAAAGAATTTCGAATTTGTATTCTTGTACAACAGCTATACATGTAATCTTATTTTCATTCCACATCAAAAGGCGCTAACTAGCCATATATGGCAATCCGAGTTCAAATAACTTAGTCCTGAAGTTTCTTCTCTCAATCCTCCTTCTTTTGCTAAATCAGTCAAATGGACCCTTCTGGCACCACGTGACTTTCACGTCATACCCGCCTTCTGCTCGTGGTCAAATATTATATACTTACACATTTACTTAAACCTTTGTATTGTTACACTACATATTTGAATATCATATGTTATATTTTCAATTGTATATTCTTAATATATATGTTGTTGAGCATTTCTAAAATTTATCCCTTGTGTTTTTTCATATATTCATATATTATTTTCAAACAACCAAAATTTTGTGACAGTTGAAATTTTATTGGCAGTTGCTACTACAAATTTTTTCACAATATTATCTGATAGATATAATTTTTCGCTTGTCAGGAGTAAGTAATGTGTCATGAAGTATAACATATTGTAGTATTTAAATGTTTTTTTTGTCAACTTAACTAAGCAAAATTCTTAAATAAATTTCCTTTTAAAATTACATCTACTAATTAAGTATAAATACAACAAAATATCTTTACTCATATGCTCATATCTTTTATGAGAAGAAATTGTCAGTTATCTATCTATAATAAGAAGTAAATGATATGTAAAAATGATTCTGCCTTGCACAATAAAATTTTGTAGCTGACAATAACTCAATCAATAATATAAAATGAAATAGAATCTATTTACAGCTCGTTTCATTATCTCAGCAATATTAATAATCACATTAACTCCTCATGATCTTATAAATTATACCAATTTTTAGGCTTTCTGAATGACTCAAGGCCAGACTGATGCAATAGGGGAAGTGTGCATAATATAGCACCCATTTTAAAATTTTGATCTAATTCGGCTTGACTGCACAACAAATTGAAACTGATTGACGGTAAGGGTTTATAAAACATTTTTTGCTTATAAGGGTTTCCAATAAAAGGAACATATTTCTTTTTTGCAAATAAATATGCAAAATGCCTTAATACCACCTTTCAAAAAGTATTCCTAATATCGCACCCCCCCCCCCCCCCATTTGAACACAATAAAATTAACTCTCTTCAAATTTTTTCATAAAAAATATGAGTTGTAACATTACTAATGAAGAACCTTTTTACCCAACCAAGAAATTTTCTATAGGAATATGCAAAACATAATAAGCAAACAAGTATAAGCAAATAAGTTGTAAAAAACATGATTTAATTAGAAATATTTTGACTTGCTTTTATAAAATATAAATAAAAAATAGGCACTGAATAAATTGCTTAAAATTATAATCTAAAATCCACCTATCCTTCTAAACAAAATTCACAAATAAAAGTTTTGAAATTAATTAAATTTAGAATAGTTAGTGTTAGTGGGTGCGATATTAGGAACATATAAACAAAAATATAAATGGCCGTCATTTGACAACTTCAAGGAAATAATAAGTCAAAACACAAAAAATAAAAATTTCCATTAATAATTCAAAACTTTTATTACTTACCTTTGTATATTTATAATTTTCTGATGATAATGTTAAAAAATATTTTTAAATTTAAAAAAAACAATAAAATTTTCACTACTTGGAACAACACTTCCCTATGACAACAGATATGACACTGGACTAAAATTACTAATGGAGGATCAGGTTTAGACAATGACCACCAGAATGCAGCAAGTACTTCACTTCAAAATTAAGGGGTGCAATATTAGGCACACTTCCCCTACTAATGAACATTTCAATTTGATATTAGTGGACATTCTTTAATACACTAGTGTAAAAAACTTAAGCAACAAACATAAAATGCTAATTTCGGAACATGTGAGTACTCAAAAGGAAATTTTCACAATCTGTCAATGAAATTAGTCATTTTCCAAGAGATCCTTTGATGAATTTTGCATTTTTTCCCTTGGCCTTTGGACAAAATTTGTGTTTTTTTCCGTGATCCTTCAATGAAATTCTCAGTTTTTTTCAAGATTCTTCAATGAAATTTGCTGTTTTTTCGAGATCCTTTGACAAAATTTGCCGTTTTTTCAAGCTCCTTTGACGAAATTTGCCATTTTTTTCACAATCCTTCGACAGAATTCGCCATTTTTAGCGATCCTATAATGAAATGGGCCGTTTTTCTGTTATACTTCGACAAAATTAGCAGTTTTTTCCACGATCCTTTGACGAAGTTGGCATTTTCTTTGTGGCTCTTCGGCAAAATTCTCATTTTTCTGCGATCCTTCAACAAACTCATGTTTCTGACGGCCTTTTGATGAAATTCAAGTTTTTTTCATGATCTGTCAACCACTTTAGCCATTTTCCGTGATTCTTTAATGAATTTCACGTTCTTTCCTTGGCCTTTGGGCAAAATTCGCATTTTTACCACGATTCTTCAATGAAATTTGCCTTTTTTTGCTATCCTTCGACGAAGTTAGGCGTTTTTTCACGATCTAACAATGAAATTTGCCGTTTTTTCACAATCCTACGATGAAATTCACCATTTTTTTGCGATCCTATGACAAAATACGCCGTTTTTCCATGATCCTAAGACAAAATTTGCCTTTTTTTCTCGATCCTTCGACAAAATTAGTCTTTTTTTTTGCGGCCCTTTGACAAAATTTGTCTTCTTTCTGTGATTCTTCTACGAAATTTGAATTTTTTTGCAATTTCTCGACGAAATTAGTCTTTTTTCAGTGATCCTTTGATGAAATTTGCCGTTTTTGCGTGGTCCTTGGATGGAATTTGCTTCTCTTCGAAGAATTTACACGTGTAAAAATAGGAGTTGGACACAAAAAATAGTTCTTATGCGTCCGCGTAAGAACTATATTTTTGCGTCCCAACTCCAATTTTTTGCGGAATTTATGCACTGTAGCACATCCACGCTAATTGCTTTGGTGCGCGTGATCAGGCAGGTGGAAGAGAGGGCAGGGGAAAGAGAAGGTCGGAATAAAGCGAAAACAAACTCAATTTGGCAGACACTATTCATTCTCCCATTTTTGGTGTATTTTGTCTGCTTGTTGATGCATATTTGCATTGATTCCAGGAATGATAAAATTCAACGCCGAAAAAGTGGAGTTCCACGGGAAAGTGGCATGTCTGTGTCATTTTTACCAAAATTCTGCAGTAAGATCACACAAAAGAAGATATATAGGAAAAACAAATAACTTTGCCTTAAATGATATTTTGTTCTCCTATCAAAATGCTTATTTGTATTTAGGAGATACCATATCACAATGGCTACAGATATCTATATTAAAAGATACTAACTAAACTTTAATCCAGGGATGAGATTCCTCTGCTTTTTTGCATACCAGTATAATCTTACAGAAAATGATTTTTTATTTAATCGAAACATTCTGCGATTTAACAGAACAACGTTTTCTCTAAGTTTATACTGGTATGCAAAAAAGTGGAGAAATCTCATCCCTGCTTTAATGTAAAATAAAAGGATGAGAAATACAAAGTTTAAAAACATATCAATTACCAATATAGTATATGGAGCCATTAATACACCCTAACAAAAGAAAGGAACCAGCAGTATCAAAGCTTGCTATAGCTATGACATCTTGGATCTGAAAATAAAATATTTTTTTTTGGTATATACAGTTTGATAGGATCAAAAGTATCTAATAAATCAAACATTTTAACTTTACAATAAAATAAATATAATATAG
Source organism: Maratus michaelseni (assembly GCA_963931845.1). Lineage (NCBI taxonomy): Eukaryota > Metazoa > Arthropoda > Arachnida > Araneae > Salticidae > Maratus > Maratus michaelseni. The sequence goes on from OZ007586.1 coordinate 304,669,457, forward strand.
TCATAATTTACAAAGCAAAAATAATATAGAAACAAAAACACTAATTCTGTTGAATTTTCATATTCACACATATTAATTTGTAGAAAAATAAAAATTACATACTTGCCAATGTTGGGTCATTGAATGCCAAACACCAACTTTGCCAGCATGACTAAGAGCAACAAGTTGGCTTCCAATAAAAAATAAATGGTCAACAGATGATGTAAATTGAAACATACCTTTAAAAAAAATGTTAACTTGAAATATATAATCATGTAAATACATAAAAAACATATAAAATATGTCCAATATGACAATGAATTCAGTTTGGAATTGACTCAAGACAAAATAATAAATATTATTATAACTGACAAGCAGAATAAAATAAAATGGAGTTTTATTTGATAAATAACTACTGTCATGAGAAATTGAGTCATATCCATGGACAGAAAGTTAATAGTTGCTGAATAGCTCAACAGATAGCTGCAAAAAACTTTAGTGTCAAAGAGCACTCTGTTAATCATTTTAATTGCAGCAATTGCCTTATTCTTAACATTGCAAGCATTATGTGTAAAATATTTACTTTTTAAAATAACTGTGAAAAAATCATGAACATAAAGATCATTCCATCAGTTCTGTGGACAAGATAATAACAGGTAAGGATTTTAAAATAGTAAAATTCAACATGCAATATTAATTATACAAAACTTACAAGGGAACCACTTTTGGTGCAGCTCGCACCTAGCATCAAGACCTGGTGCATTTTGTAGCCCTGTACATAAGTGTTAGAGAACCGACAAAATTTTTGTTAAAATCATGTTTTATATATTTTTTATACTTTTATTTTTTATTATTGGATTTTTTATTGTTAATTTTATGCCAAAAGCGAGTTAAATAGCCAAATATGGTGCTCCGAAACCTAACTACTACTCACACACAGCATACAACTATGACATTTGTCCAGGATTGGCGAAAAAAATTCTATGGTAACAAATAAAGCCAATTTCGCACCGCCAAAAATGAAATTATAATGTTCAGGGCTCCAAACACATTTTAGTCTTCCAATAAGGGGAAAGGGGACCATTTTTATTTAAAAAGGGGAGTTCGAAAGCCTATTTATATTAAAAAGGGGGACTTCGGGAGACCATTTATATATAAGAGGGGAACTAAAAAGGGACCACATATCTAAAAATACTGCACCAAGTTTTCCTAAATATGCAAAAATTCTTAAATTACCTCAGAAAATATCTTAATTGATTATCTTTACAAAGATGTCATTAAACAATGTACACAGCTTTATTTAACACACTTAAATATCCTACTGCAAGATAGATAATATTTAGAACAGCAAAAAATGATTTGGAATAAAATATAAACAGTAAAAATTAATGCACCTAAGAAAATATTAAATCAATCAACTGTTAGCGGAGCTACACAGTAACAATTACAAAAGTATAGTGCATTTCTTGCAATTTAACATGGAGTAACAGTGATCAGTGAATTTAAAAAACACAGCATAACAGTGCCTCCTGTTGAGTATTAAAATTTAAAATTAGATTAACATATACATTATACTAAAAATATCAACGTTTGACACACAATAACATCGTGTAATAAACAGACGCACGTTTCATGAGTATCCTGGACTCATTTCCTCAGTGTAAATAAACTTAAACCCTATTGTATCCCCCCAAAGACATGAAAATGAATCTAAAAACCCAAATGAAAAACAATGATTTTTTTCATTAACATATACATTGTTAATTATTAACCTCAAACATAAAATTCAATTCCTTTCTATACAACAGAAGGTGATATAAGCTATAATGTTCATCCGAGTGATCAAAACCAATATTGAATAAACTATTATTCGTAATCATCTTGCATATTAAATTTGGTAAAATTTTATACCTAACATGCTGAGATCTAGCTATCACAGAAGGCGTTAAAAATGTGACCCAGAAGCACCACCTGTTGGGTGAAATATGCCAAAATCTGATCAGCACCAATTTTTGTTAAGAGTTAACTGAATGTGAAGTTTGATGAAATTTCACCCCAGAGATGCTGAGACTGCCTTATTAAAATACCTCATGTAAAATGTAAAAAATACAGCATGGCAGTGCCACATATTGAGCCATATACACAAAACATAATCAGCACCTCTATGCACTAAAGTCTAATTAAATATGACATTTGATGAAATTCCATGTTTCAGTTTTTGATATAGAATGGCGGCAAAATTTGTATCACAAACAGAGAGAGATTTATTAAAAATTATCAAACCATATTCAGGTCAACCTAAAACATGTAAATCCATCAAAAAGTGGAAATTATTTTCATGATACCAACACTTTTTTCTGATATATATATTCTGATATATATATTTAAAGAAAGAATTTTAAAAAAAGACATTTTAATTAAGATTTTCTTTAATAGCTGGGATATACTTCTCTATCAAAACCGAAAACAAAACTAGAACTATAATAATACGTATAGAAGTTTGTCTGTGTGCACAAAGAGGCTGCTGCACGTAGAGCTACAAGATTTGGTAGGAAGGTACTTGTATGTCTAAAGTTAGTTTTTGAATTTTTTGATTAGTTGTTTTTTTTTAATTTTTATACGATTTTTACTTTTTAAAATGTTTTATGGGGATTTTTTCACATTAATAAAAATAATCCAGTTTCCATTTTTTAGCCCAGTAGTAAATATTTTCAGTAAAGTTTATTCCTTATTCATTAAAGTTTAATAAACTAAGACTTCCCTCAAAGGGTCTGAATGATAGTAATGAGAACATAGAGTTAATAACTAAGTAATGAAAATGAGACGTCTTTAATTATATATTGGTACAAATTCAAATGATGAAAATGGGCAAATTAAATGGTAGAATTACAAAATACCATATATAAATTCATACACATGTTAAAAAATATAGAAAAACAAACAGAGAAAGCCATGCATGACAGCCATGCATAGGTATAAAATTAGACGTACACATACATTAAAGTTAATACAGAAAATAAGACACTTAAACATCATATATTAGAATTTTAACTCTTTGAAATGAAGAAAATTTTAGCACCAATTAGAGTACCAATAAATATCAAAAAATGTGTTTTTTAACAAAGGAATGTTTTATGTGGTGTGTGGTTCTCTCAGACAATTAAGATTGTTGCACATCTGGTTTCCATGGATGCAATGAAGTTGTCGATAGGAGTTTGGAAAATTCTGTTCCACTTTTTAAAAAGTGCTATCTAAAAGTCCCGAACAGTCAACTTAAACAGAGGCATTGCACTTGTTGCAATGCGTCATCTGAGTGTGACCCAGACATGCTCAATGGGATTTAAGTGAGAAGAGCATACTGACAAATGCACATGATGTATTATTTCCTTTTCAAACTTATTCTCCACAAGTGGAGCTGTTTTATCCATTAGTATGCATTAAAAGAAAGGAATACCCAATGGCTTCAGCTTCAGGTAGGACATGAGATCTGAATATCTCGTCTGCATACCTTTGGGTTGTGAAAGTGTCATTCGAAGTAATTTACAAATGTGCATTTTTTTCTGCAAATCATGCTAGCTAAAATGAGGAAATATAAACCTGATTACAGAACTTTCCCCGAATAAGTTACTATATAGACAATCTGCTAATTATAATTGAGAAAATGACTTTCATAAAATCTCTAGATTAGTGAAGCTGAAATAAAATACATGTAAATATTAAGCTGACATTTCCCAAGTAACACTTTTACAAGTAATTTCTGGCAATCTATTCACTGTTTCATACGAACAAGCATTTCCACAATTTGTTTAACACTAGCTGTGTAGCAGCCGTTATGTTGCAATTAAATTGCATAAGGTTTTCCTATTCTTTTTTGGAAAAATCACAATTTTAGAACATTTTTGCTTCTGCACCCCCTTAGGGGTTGTAGTACAGACATAAAATATAGCCTATACTGTAACAGAGATGGTCATCATTTTGCTCCCATTATTTCTTTTAATCAGCTTGGTAGTTCCAGATATTACCCGCACAAACACACAAATGTTTCTTCTTAGTATAGATACAGAAGCCATTTGTTATTATATACAAACAGAATTATTTTTTAATTTAATACGTGTAATCAGATGAAATTTTTTTTAAATACATGCATAAACCAGCATATTTCATCAGTTTTATTTTCATAGTTATTTATATCATTTGGCAATAAATATCACTTTCTTAAACCCACATTGCATCAAGTTTTTTAACAAAGTGCCCAGGCCAGGATAACAGTGAAGTACTGACATTTCAATGATATGAATTTTAAACTGTTCTTAATATGCAAAGTCTCAATAAGTGAGTTCTAAGTTAACATTCGCAATTGTGGTATACACAGGAACATTTTTCTAAACACAAATAATTCAATTTCACGAGTAATACAAATAACTTAATTTGATATTTGAATTCAGTAAAGAATGGAAAATCAATAAAATTTTGAAAGTATCTGCAGTTAAATTTTAGGGAAAAATTATACTTTAAAAATAAATTCAGCTTAATTTTGGAAATATTTCACAACTTTGAAATTAAATTGCAAGAAAAGCTTTAATTCAGAAAATTAGGATAATAAACATAATGCAACAGTAAAAAATGCAAAAGTATTCATAGAAGTATATTCTGTACAAATGTATTTAAATCAGATATTTTGAATTATTATTCTTTTGCGATAAAATAGTCAAAACATTTTACTTTCTGAAAATTGAGATGGTAGCTATATTTACCTATATTGGATTTTACTCCATCCTCTGTGATTCCCCATAACTGAACTTGAGCATTATAAGATATTGCCAGCATTTTAGTATTCTCTATAGGATTAGATACAATAAATTTTGCATTTAATGCTATCCTATCAATAATTGGCTCAATATAAGGACTAGTAAAAGCTAGCTGCCACCCAACAGAGTCTCTTAATCTACAAAGATAAAAGTACACAATAAGTTACTTTAAAGTTTCATTTATTGTCTTCAATTTTTATAAATTACATACAAATGTGCAAATACACAATAAATTACTTTAAAGTGTGTCAATTGTTCTCTTTTGTTTTCATAAATTACATACCTGTAACAACTAACAAAATGAGCATATGAAACTGCTATCCAATTATGGTGCCCTATAACTAAGCGAACTCTCAGAGAATCAGTCCAATTATATGTACCTAAGATTTAGAAAAAATATTTTTAGAGAAACAAGTTAGAACTCTGACATAAATCATGCAGAAACTTTCACAGAACTAAATAAATAAAAGTTAAAATAACAATAAGAAAAGTATAATCTGCACATGTATACACAATAGGGTGGTGCGAAAAAAGTCTAAGTTCATATTTCTGAGTCGGTATAGTGCAGAAAAGTTGCGATAGGTAAATACAAGAAAAACAAAAATAAAATTCTTCATGAAATTCTTCTGATCATGAAAAAATCAAAAATAAAATTCTTCTTATCATGAAAACAACCTAAAAATTAAAAAAAAAAGAAATTTTCTGATTTTTTCAGAAAAAAATACGTATATATATATTTTTTATTGCTATAGTGAAAAATATTTGCAGATTGTACTGTTTAATAATAACAATAAATTGCATTTAGAGAATATCTTCTGACTGTGCAAGCTCCATAAAAATCAAGAAAAATTTAATTTTGAGCGATTTTGATATATTAAAAAAATAATCAACTGAGGTCAGTTTGCAGTCTCAGGTTAAGATTTAAATGTAAATTGATACTAAACAAGGAGTTTCACTAGAATACTCAGATTTTGTAGGCTGTGATTATCCAAATACCAATACTGGATCGAAAGGTGGTGCTATCAGACAGCTTGAAGTGCATCTCGGATGACCAATGCAGTGGGTTATTTGTTTATTCCATTTTGTTGAATTACCTTTCCACCATCTTTTTCAACATTTGGATGGTGAAACAACTGGCCCAAGATCATTTAGTGGACCAATTGGGCAGAATCTCATTGGTTGTGAAAAGCTCTCTGTGATAAATTTTCAATTAACTGATTGTGAAATTCCAGAAACGGGGAGACAACTGTTGAGCAAGTACCAAAGATATCTTTTTGATGTATGTCAAGTGATTAAAAGTTACAACTTTCCAAATGACTAATCAAAGCATGATCCCAGCTCAATTTCACATGCCAGATGGCTCACTTGTGCAAATAGAGTCCTTCAACTTTACGTGAGTGTGGAAAACCCATCAGATGCTTTAAAAGCCATAGTGACATTTATTTTAAAATCTTAAATGCCAGTTTGGTTTGAAATAAAATTCAGTAAGTACATTACAGTAAGTACATTTATCTGTTCAGAGAAATAGAAACATCTCGATACTTACCTGACGACCTGAAGAAAGTGGTATTCCCTGTAATTGAACAAAACTCGTTCTTTGCTGACCCGGAAAACCTACTGATGACAATGGTCTTTGATAAGAGGAGGCACACAAGAGAGCTAGGGCTGAGAAGGGTGTTAAAAGCCAGGCAGACTGTTTCAAAAGGTAAAGGCATCAGAAACTTTATTCCTACTTTAAACTTCGATGCGACAGACTATACAGAATTAATTGATTGGAAAGTAGCAAAATTATCATCTCCACCTCTTTTACAGAGAGTAACCAATGAAGAAATACATTTTTTTGTTCAATCAGGTGATATCTCAGACTGGGATGCTAAGAAATTCCCCTGCCCCACACAAGCTGTCGAGCGGTGCATCAAATTGGTAATGGAAGCATCGCTTAAGGTATGTAGGCCCCAATCAAGAGATGGATTCATCAGGGCCGCACTGAAATCAAGGTCCATGATACCAGACTTTACAATCAAATCGCAGTACAAAGTTGCATCTAAAAATCAGACTTAAACAGATGAAATAACAAATTATGTATTTAAATAAAGTAAATAGCAAACACCCTCATTGGTTGGATGGAGGGAAGGGTAAGTTTAGCCACCAGCCCATGTCGAGTTCTGGGTTGTTTAAATATTATCAAATATCTAAACAAGCAAAGAGATGCACAAATCATATGCAAATGTTAACATTGGAATGCAAACTGACCTCAGGTGATTATTTTCTTAATTCATCAAAATCACTCAAAATTGAATTTTTCCCAATTTTTATTGAGCTTGTGTGATCGGAAGATATTCTCTAAATGCAATTTTTAAAAAATTATTATTAAACAGTACAATCTGCAAATATTTTTCACTCTAGCGATAAAATATATATATAGTATACATAATTTTTTTTTTATTCTGAAAAAATCTGAAATTTTCAATTTTTTGGCAGTTTGCATAATTGGAAGATAAAGTCAGATTTGAAGAAGTTTCTTTTTTTTCTTGTATTTACCAATCACAACTTTTCTGCACTATAGCAACTCAGAAATATCAACTTGACTTTTTTTGCACCACACTAATGCACAATAGAGTACACAGAAAGTTTATGTTTATTAAGTATAGTCTAAATTCATATTCTATGCTAAACTTATTTACACATTTATCTTAAGTAGATAAGTCTAGATTATTTGTTCTATTACACATACAAATAGAATGGTTATTATTGAGATCAGTTATTTACTTTAAAACTTTAATTCCGGACATAGGCCTAGGAGTGGCAAGCAACTCTTGGAAAAGAGACTAAATCATTAAAAAAGAGACTAAAATGTAAAGACTATAAAAAGAGGCAATTTCACCTACCACATAAATGTTTTGGGTAAACAGACACTGTAAGTTTAATGAGAATACATAAATTTATGTTTTTAAACCTTTTAAATGGGGCTTTTTTTTCAGAAATGCATGCTATAATAGTGAGACAGGGTTGTGGGTTCGCAATACTGTAGTTCGGTATTCCAGTTATTAATGTTTACCTGCTAATTTTCATGATGCAACTTCCTTTAACAAATTTTTTAGAAATCACAAAAATAAAAGAAAAAGCTATTAAAATAAAGTATCTAAAAACTGATTGAAAGGCGGCGTCCTTTTTCGCGTAAAAAACATCAATGTGAAAGTTTGCTAAAATGCGTACGATAAATTATTAGCTGCTGCATTATTTTTTTGGTCACTTAATGAACTTTGGGTAGTCATTTGTCAACAGATTACTCAGTTGAATCGCTCCATGCAAAAAGGGCTTCAGTCACCAAATAGGCAAAATTGAGTTAACCACGAATTTTTGTTCTTATAGTGTAGATTTAAACAATTTTTTCTTCTTAGCGGTGTTTGATTAGTATAATTTTTGTCTATAAAGGAACAAAAGTCATTTGATTGGTTTAATATTTTTAAAATTTCAATGTTTTTTTAAATTTTCTCAATGGTTTAGTTGACTGAAGACCTTTTGATGGATCCATTCAGTTACCGCTGGCATCAAAACACCGAGTCAAAGCAACTTGAGTACCACGTATAGCAAAAAAGTAGAACCAACACGATCCACTGTTTTGAATATGGCTTGGGAAATATCGGGTTATCCGACCTCTGATGCAGGACCATGGAGCTATGAAAGGAGATACCTGCTTGTGCAGGACTCTATATGATAGTATTTTTTTGGTAGGGGGAAAAAGGGAAGGGACAATCCACAATGACCAGTTTCATAGCTGAAAAACTTTAATCGCATACTTAATATTTAAAATGTTTTTGCATATATGCCATATATGTGCACATTAAATCTGTAATATTGGAAGCCCTCTTATTGGGAAGTTTTCAGTTGGAAAAGAGTATCAAGCAAAGATTTTCGCTTTTGGCAATGAAAAAAATTGTAGGAATATTTTTCTTTGTGGATTTGTCCTCCTATAAAAGTTAAGCGCCCGGTGATGCATTCAGATCTTTGTAATGAGCTATATTTTCACATCATTTTTCAACAATATTCTTTGACTAGTTACAAAATTTTTACAGGCGGGAAAAAAAAAGAAAGAGAACACCTAACACCCCATAACTTTTAATCACCAAACTGTCCCAGAAAGCAAAATAGAGATAGCCATTCGACTGGAAATTATATCCTATTTCACTTTAAGTTAAAAAAAATAGCTTTGGGGGTTATGTTTATATATAAATCCTACCAAACTCTGAAATGTTTTATACCAACACATAATTTTGGCATTATATTTGGCATTTTTGGTAAATTGTACTTCAGGATACCAAGCGAGAAATCATTTGGTTCTTTAGTTTATGAAATAGGAATTAGAAATATGAATATTGAAAATTTGGAACTCTTACTGTTAAATTCATTTGTAATAATTGCAAAACAGATTATAATGCGGGTAGTTTTTTAAGCATAACTCCAAGCCAAGGAATATAGATTAACAATATTAATGATACATACAAAAGGAGATGCAATAAAAAAACAATGTAGTTTTAAAAAGACATGAAAAATGCTTTAAAAATATAATTTTAAAACTAAAGTTGAGAATCTTAGGCACGTTTTGAAGGATTTCCGCTTTTAAAAAAAAATCACCAAATGCTACACCACTCTGAAAATTTTCTACTGATCTGCCTCAGCACACAAAATACATAATTTTTCAAAATGTAATTTTTTAAAAACTTTATCTGCTCCCCAGATCCATTGATTATCAAATTAATCAGATCAGATGCAGAGAAATTGAATTATCAACAGACATCAGGCATATACAAAATTAATTTCAATGATATCGAGGGGGGAAAAAAGCTGTTTCATATATAGGTATGACAAAAAGGAAAATTGAAGACAGAGTGAAACAACACAGACATGATAGAAAATTAAATAAATCTATCACTGCAATAGCTAGATTAAATAATAAATTTCCAAATACAACAGATTTCAATAATGTTGAAAAATTAGCAAGTTATAATAATTAAAACTATGCATTACAGAAGGAAGCCGCAGAGATAATTACAGCAAAATCAGAAATATGCAATTATATGATGCATGCACAGATTGATAATAGATGGTGCTGTATGTTATTAGGAATAGACAAAAAGGGGGGAGTTTTCAGCAGAATGACTAGCAAGGCAGAAACAACACCAGTAACTGAGGATGCCTCTGACCAAGAGGTGAAAATATTTTTTTAAAAACTTTTATACATATTGACTAGTTTTGATGTAGGTTTGAAAGTGTTTTTTTAAGCTTTTAGACATCTGCACTGCTTTTTTATATGTTTTAAAAATAAATTAATGTCTGTTGAAATAGGTAGTACAGATTATTATTATATTTATCTGCTGTTTGTTATTTTATTAATAATAATTAATCAATCCTCTAACTGCACCCCCTTCTCCTCGATATTAATGCTTCCCTTTTACCACCACTCATACCAGGACACAAAGTTTAAAGTATCTAAAACTCTTTCATTTTTAAATTTGTTTCTGCCATATTTGTTATTCTGTAGTAACAATAAATATTTGTTTAAATTACCCCCTTAACACCAAAATTTATGTTTCTGTCCCTTTGCCTCCCCCTTAGCCACCAATTTAACAAACTTTAAAATTGTTAAAACACTTTACTTAAAAAAAAATAATAAAAAATCTGTTTTTTTTTTTAATTAAATTTTGTTGTAGAGATAAATAATTATAAATTCCCCTCTCCTCCCACCAATATATTCTCTTTCTTAATTGGTTCTTCACCATGCAACAAAGTTTAAAATCTTTAAAATTAATTTTTTTAGGGCGATTTATTTAGAAATCTATCTAGTGTAATCACTTCATTTCTATATCTATATAGAATGCAAAATTTGTCATCACGATATAACATTTGAAATACCGAACCAATTCCAATCTAAATCTAAATAGGACAATGTATTGATCATGCAAGTATGTCAGAAAAATTCATTAATCAAGTATGTAGCTCTTATTGTTTGTTCACAAGGACCCACAAGATCAAAAAACATGCAGAATTTTTCATCCCGATAACACCTGAAATATTGAACCAATTCAAATCTAATGGGACAGAGCAAGTATCTTGCAAGTACCTTGTATGAGTTCATTAATAAAGTATGTAGTTTTTATAGTTTTTTTACATGGAGACACTCAAATACAAAAAAACATTCAAAATTTGTCATCACAATAACGTTTGAAATACTGAACCAATTTAAATCTAATTGGGGTGATAAATTGATCTTACAAATATTTCAAATGAATTCATTAATCAAGTATGTAGCTTTTATAGTCTGTTTCCAGGAACATACAAAAGCAAGAAATATGAAAAATTTGTCATCACAATAACATTAAAAAAAAAAAACTGAACAAATTCCAATATAATTGGATAGGTATTGATCTTGCAAATACCATGGATGAGTCTGTTACTCAAGTATGTAGTTCAATTACAGGGACACACTAAACAAAAACATGCAAACCATAAATATAATATCCTCTGGAGGCATTTTGATGTTGACATTATTTTACTAATATAACTAACACATTGTTAAAACCTTTTTGTCTAAACTAGAATTCCTGCTTACACTGCATATAAGGGCACCCTGCTTATAAGATCATATTTTTCAGGAACACATGGATGACCATATAGCTGATACACATTATATATTTTATTTTTTTATACTTAAAATGCAAGGACAATTCTAATGATTGTCAAAACCTCAGTGAAGCTTCTAATGGAGACCTGAAAAGTTTTTAGTGTCTGTGTGTGTCTGTCTCAGGATAACTGCCTCAAAAAGCATCCAATTAGTCTGTAATTAGGTATGTTGGTGGGATATGCAGAATTAGCTGTATAGTTTTTGGTTAAATTTTCTTTATTCATTGAAAAAATATAGACTGTTTCCTTTACATCATAATGCTTTTCTATGGAAATTTAGACTGTTTTAAAATTTTACCATTCATTGAAAAGAAAATGGCACACTTGGATAATTGATTTAAATGTTAAATTATGGATGCTAAAATTTCCCAATGGGGGTTTTAAATTACTCAGATTAGTTTAAAAGTTTGTCAGGACATAGTTACACACTCTAAATTATCAATATATTTTTGATGAAATTTTGTGCATCTGTTCGAAAAATATAAAACATTTTAACTTTTTAATTTTATGTTTTTCCTATCATAAGTAAATATTCCTCTTTTTCACTTTAACAGTTGTCTAGCAACTCTATTTCATAACATGTCAGAAATAGAAAATTTATTAAAATAATTCATTCACTGTGGATTTCAGATTATGAAAGATTCGGAACAAAAATTAAATAAAATATAAAATAGCTTATCTTCTATAATTGAATCAATGGACAAACAGGCATCAAAAAGATGAATGATTCTAGCAAAACTATAGTTTAAAATTAATGTAGATACTATTAAAACAACTGTCACAAAATCCATTCTATTGCATAAAATCACACTTTCTAAAATAAAACATTTGGCAGTGGATCTGATTACAGAAGATTACGCACAGTGTTGAATTCAGACACTTTTCTCCGGGAGGGATTTCTGGGGCTCCGGTGTGGGGGTGGGGGACATTGCAGAGTTCCAGGAGGGACATTTAAATGCTTGGGTGGGGGAGGAGGCCACCCCCTGAATTCAACATGGATTACGCAATAGGTTTAAATGTCTACATGTAAGTGAATGTGTTGCAAATGAAAAACAAGTGAACATTTTAGGAGCATAACTAATTAAGTGAAAAAGTAAAGTAGTTTTTGTCAAGCTCTGTACTAGAAAGCTGGAAGTACATAATAAATAATGTACAAAATGCTCCCATGATGGAAAAGTTTGCTTCCTGTCACAATTGGTGTGTCCCAATTTCGTGGCAGATACAGTAATTAAATTGATTAGATAAAATACGTTGCAGTGCATAGTGCACATTAAAATTTTACCAAGCTGGTCATCACAGGGAAATATTTAAACTAAAATTACAACACTGGATTATTTTGTAACACAATTATTTCAAATTGGTAAAGTAATCATACAAGTTGTAAATTTCCAACTGGACGAAAAATGTCTGGGCCAGGATTCGAACCTGGGATCGCTTGGCTGAAGCCGCCACGCTTGTCTATTCGCTGTGTATTCACGTATCTAGCATTTACTGGAGTTCCATTACCTGCGATCTTTTCTGTTGAGCTGATTAAAATATCGGACCAGATGCTTTGATCAATAAGGTTAACTGGATGAATTATGCCCTCCAGATTCGACCGGGATAGCTCAGTGGTAGAGCGTGGTGGCTTCAGCCAAGTGATCCCAGGTTCGAATCCTGGCCCGGACATTTTTCGTCCAGTTGGAAATTTACAACTTGTATAAAATTACAACATTTAATTTGCAAGAAAGCTTCTTTTTTTTTTTTGGAGGGGGGGGGGGATTTTGCTATGCTTTTGTATTGAAATAAATGTGGTTTTGTTTAATTAAGAACTCTTTAATACTCTATGATAACCATCAAAACTGTTTTTTTCTCCCGAACAAAAATTATAAAAACAGTGGATTTCTAAATTAGGTGCAAGTCTCGTAAACGAAGTTTACATTTGCATGAAAATTTTTTTTAGATTTTATCTATCTTTGGCGACAAATGACTGTGTTTTCATCGTTGACAGGTATGTCTGTATTTTATTAAGAAAGGATAAAATTTCATAATACATCAAGATGCTTATCATAATAAAATACTTTAAAATGCAGTCACATATATACTAGAATCTTGAAAAAGCATAATTATTTGCAATTGCAAACATAAATTCAATACAATGGGGAGAGCTCTCCTGAACCAATGTATACTTTTATTCTAAAACATTCTAACAATAAGTAGTTGAAAAGCATAATTGTATGTAATCTTGCTTAATATAACAGACCTTAACAGTTAGGTTTTCTGAATCTTTGAGAAATTTTATATGCTTAGAATTTAACATTAAAATGACAGTTTCAGGGTGTTAGGTATCATGGGAATTAGATGAAAATTAAAATATCTTGCAAAATTGATGTTGAGGCCCCTGATCTACTAATTTTATATTGCAGTTATTTTTTTTAAAGTTTTTAAAAGGATACACTTATTAGGGGAACACTGTTTTTATAAGATTACAGAGATCCAGATAACAAAAAATTCAATCAAAGGCTGTGGAGAAAATTTATAAAAGAATAATTAAATTTTTACTTGCAAATTTTCTCAATTATAAAGGTAAGTAAATATTTATCCAAAGCAGTGATATTAAAAGATTACCATGATTAAAAAATGGGCTAAAATCAATCTTTGTACTTTTACTTAAATCGGCAGAGGAATTTCTTGAATGTCTCATGTCTAAAGATGATGTTCTGGAATGTCCTCTTCCAATGTTTCTAATATCTGAAGAACTGCGGGATAAAGATGATGATGTCTGCCATACATCTGGCAATCTTGAACTTGAAATTGTTCTATGATGTGAATAGTCTGGTATTATTCTAAATACTAATCCAGGTCTAGGATCCCCAATATTATAATTTACAGAATTTGATGATGATGCAAGACTAGATTCAGTTCTTACAATATTTGTATTAGTGCCTTCAGCTTTAAAGTCTTTTTTCTCAACATTTTTCACTGCTTGGTTATTTGGAGGAACAGCTGAAAAAAAAAAAGAATAAATGTTAAAATTGCATCAGAAAAACATATCACAACAACTTAATCTAAGTACCATAAAATTCCAAAAATAAGCCCCATCTTTGACAACTTGAAGAAGTGGCAAAAGTGGGGAGGTGGCTTATAAACTGAATTTTCATGAAAATTTCCTCAATAATAACTCTTAACATTAATATCTATTAAGACTTCTCAAATCCAAACTGGCTATTTTATGACACATTTTTTAATTGATTTTTGTTTGGAAACATATGAGATTGGCAGATGTTTTTATTCAGATACTTTGTAATTGAAAGACATTTTCCATTTTTTGGTAAAGGCAGAAGATCTTTAAAAAAAAATACTGTCAAAGTCGGCATTTTGAACCAAATTTCTGATGCTGCAGCATGAGAGAGTGGAAAAACGTGCCATCATGTGAAACGAATTGATTATAACTCGATAAGTAAATTATTTATCAAAAAGTGGAAAACTCATTTCAATTCTAAATCACTTCAATAGTCAGGCCTGCCAATTTTATGTGTTTCTGAACAAAAACGAATCCAGCAATATGTCAGAAAGTGGAAGCAAACAGAAAAAATAGTTTAACGAAAAAGAATGAAAATGCAAAACTCACTTTTTCCTTACTATTAAATATATATATATACACAGTGGAACTTCCCTTTAACGAAGTCCCTATTTAACAAAGTTTTCTACTTAATGAAATTTTCTGCAGAACCTTGACTTTGAACATCATTAACATGTAAATTAGTCTCCATATAACGAAAAACGTATTCTATATAACGGAGTTTATTCCACTTTCGTGCGCGCATTCAATCGGAGAGGTTGCTGTTGCGACGGATATGGATGTATGGATGTATTTCAGCGGACTGTAAGAAAATGAACACATTTCAATCATGTAATCAAAACACTCACATTTAATCACATTTTAATTAAAAAGGAAAGGTATGCTTTGGTTTTTGTTTATTTCTCTTTGCTATGTAGGTTTTTTTTTTTTTACATTATTTTAATTAAATTATTCTCATATCTACATTGCATAAAAAAATGACTGCCCGAATTAAAATACATTTTTCAAATATTTCCATTTTATGTGGGTTATGTGTATACAAGTTTCATAAATTTAAGATGAATTCTATTTAACGAATTTTCTTCATAACGAAGTATTTGAGTGTAACAATGAGACTTTGTTAAATGGAAGTTTCACTGTAAATATATATATATATATATATACAGTCCACTCCCGCTAATCCGCGACCCTATAATCCGCGAACGCCTATAATCCGCGATGTATTTCAGATGTAAACAAACTTTTTCATAACGTTTTCTTTTTTCCAAACTTTTTTTTTTTTTTTTTTTTTTTTTTTTTTTTTTTTTTTCAACCATAATAAAAGTTTACTGAATGGATAAATTTACTAAGATTGTTTTTAAAGGCAATTCTGCATGCATAGAAGGAAATTTTTTGTGTGCCATTCAAATATACTAACATTATTTTCGATACACGGGAGCCTATGTATCAAACGTTGCCATTCTTAAAAACAAAAAACAGATAAAAACGTTATTGATTAACGAGCGACCGCTGGACCGCTGTGAACAGACGTCGAAACGAAGATCCAAGGAGAGAAAAATCAAGGTCAAGCACTGATAAAACACGTCTGCTCTGTTCGGTGTCGCCGAATCTGACATGAATTCAGAATGCATTCGTTGGCTTTCATGTTCGTAAATAACGAACACCAGAGCAGCGTCCCATCCAATCAAATCGCTTCATGCCCAAAGCATGGGGTTAAGACATGTAGCTGAGGGGCAACCTATCAATAAATTGCGAGCGATTGCAACTGCCACTGCAGTGAATAGACAAATATAATATAATTTATGGTCAGTCATATTATTAGTGTTATCTGTATGGAAACGGGTGTAACATCGTTGTTATATCAACAAATCTCGGCTGCGTACTCACGTGCTAATCGTTGTTAGAGCAAATTAAATTTGAGTAACGTTATTGCATTTACATTTAATGTTATTTTGTAATATTTTTAATATTATCTAGATTTTATTTGATCTTCTAAATTAAGAAAAAAAGAATGTCGGGAATTAAAGATCGTGAAAAGATCGCAAAGCGTAAACATGTAACGCTAACTCTTCTACAAAAGGTAGATATTATAAAACAGCTAGAGAGTGGATCATCAGTCAGATATTTAGCTTCCATGTTTGGTATTAGTTCAAGAACTGTATATGATATTAGTAAGAACAAGCAAAAAATTCTGCAGTTCTACTCCAATAGTGACAGCAATACAGGGATTGCCAAAAGGAAAACTATGCGTCCTGCTAAGGATGTGAATTTTGATGCCATCATTTATGAATGGTTTAAGCAAAGGAGAGATGAAGGTGTGCCTATAACAGGACCATTACTGTGTGAAAAAGCAAAAATGCTCCACGAAGAATTAAAGATACAAGAGCCATGCAATTTTTCTTCTGGATGGCTCACGCGATTTAAGCAGCGCCATGGAATTCGATACTTAAAATCTTGCGGTGAAAAATTAAGGTTGAAGAAGAAAAAATAGCATTTGATGAAGTACTCTTTCATGGCGATAAATATCTCAGTTTTTTAGAAAAAGAAACATTTAAAGATGTTGTTTCTGATCAAGAAATCATGACTCTAAGAAGGCTTCAAGATAAAATTGCAGCATTAAAAAAAAAGTCTTTGAAGCAAACCACAATAACTGCAATGTTTGACAAATTTAAAAATAAGTAGAAGTTTAGTAAATTATATTAATTTTGCATATTACATATATCATTTAAATGTGTTTATAATGTTGTATAAAATATTTTCTTTCATTTCTGTATTACTACACTTATTTATATACTTGGTATACTGTGTGAGTATTATATTTGTATATAAAGTATAAATTCTAATAACATTTAAATCTATTTCTAATATTAAATATAAATTTTTTATGTATAAATAATCATTCCTGTTAATTATTTATAGTGTGATTACTATATTTGTAGATAAATTCCAAATATTAGAACATAAACAAAGAAATGACCTATAATCCGCACAACCCTTGGTCCCAAGCTGTGCGGATTAGAGGGAGTGTACTGTATATATATATATATATATATATATATTGCTAATTCAGTGATGTCACTCATATTTTCAGCGAATTGTAATAATAGTAAATTAGGCAGTGTAACAAATTTTTATTAAAATATAAGTTATAAGAAAATTAGAGCCCCCACAAAAATGTCCACTAGAGTAACTGCGAAGAAAAAGCAGTGTGGTTTGTTTTGTTTATTCAAACTCCAACGATTTTTATCAAAATCAGATCATAAGCTTTGGATGGATAATGTTTTGTTATGCAGAAAGAAACCGAGCAGAGTTATGCTACAGTGAATACTTTTGTTTCATTATAGATAAATAATGTTATCATAATCATGTAAGATTTATAAATCAACTTCTGTTTTCCAATGTGACGTGTTTTACATTGAAAAGAAAAAGAAAAAAAAGAAAGAAATAGAAGGCACAAAGAAGATACATAGGAAAGGGGCAAGGTGCATCGAAACTTAAAACAAAAAGGAGCAGGGCACGGCACCCTTTGAAAAACATCAAACAGGAACACTAGGGAGCATGAAAACAAAGAAACTATCTTGGAGCACTTATCCATAGAGATTTTTATGAGCATGGGCCTGGCCTCTCGGTTGAACTCAGGCCAATTTTCATTCACGAGACTTGGGCTAAGCCAGGCTTCGTCTTAACTCTTTCCGGGTCAGCTCGGACTTCTTATTGGACAGAGAAAAAAAATCAGTAAAATGAGGCTTGGCATTGTCTGAAAATAAAATCTATGCATAAGTGAGCTTTTGGAATAATATTAATTGTAGGATAATGTTGCTTCAGAAATATCGGCATGTTCTGTAGAAATTCAGCTGTGCCAGGCTCGGGCCAAGATTTTAGCTTTTATACCAGGCTGGGACCAAACTTTCAACTTTTATACCTGGTTGAGACAAAAAAATTTTTGGTATGAGTCGGGCCTGGCTTGGGTCTGGATATTTCAGCCTGTGCAGACCTTTACATAATCCACTCCATAACAAGTTTCTTCATCAAAGGGATGGGTGAAAACACATTCCAGCCAAGGATTTTTGGTAGGGGGCTTACAAATGTATCTTTTTAGAAAAATGAAATTAGTTAAAAATTGGAAGGCAGGGGGTGGGGACTTACATTTAGGTGGGGGGTTATTTTCGGAATTTTACTAATGCTAAGTTTCTGCAGTAATACTAAATTGTATTCCCAACATCAGTAACCAGAAACAAATATTGATGTTAATTAGATACAGTGTATAATTAAATGCTTCATCAAGTATATGTTAATATTTCATTGAATTTTAGAGGCTCAGGTGAAAATTTTTCCAACATGAACTTAATGATTCAACATGACCTTGACACATTAGGACTAGAAATTGAAAATAACCATAGACAAGGGTATGATAATGGCGCCAATATAAAAAGATACACGCCCCAGAAATGTGAAAACTCCTACAGAACAGTTCAAAAACTTTATTTACATCACATGAGCATGTCACAACCACAACTTCAGTTTTGAGGAGACATGACCAAGCCATGTTCATATGCAAAGACTGCCTTTGGAACTCTGCAGTGTGTTTACAATCTTTCTTGCATCATCTACCAAAAGATAAACAGATTAGAACACATGTTGCAGATCTGTCTGTAAAACTCTCTCTGAAACATAATAGGGTTGTTGAATGGAAAGTGTGAATGTAGTATGATACCTAGCTGCTTGACTTTGTAATGGTGGTGGTGTTCAAGTAAAAGTTAATACTCAATCTATACTAATAAAAGAAAGTTGTTTGTCTGTGTGTCTGTCTATATGTGATGGCTAACATAATCTAATGCACCTAGGAGACTGAAAATTTAGGTGAGAGTAGCCCAAGACTTCTCCTGGTGCACCTGAGTCTCAGAATTTTAAAATTTTGAAAATTAGCCTAAATATTAATTAAAAACCCTTTAAGCATTCCACAAAAAAACTCATTAAAATGCACTTCGAAAATGGCAATTTTTATCATAACTACAAAAGAAATTACCGTTTTGATAATTCCAGACAATGAAATATTCTCATTTTCACTTATCCTCGAATATTAAAAAAACTATTGGAGGTGTTGATTCGAAACTCAGACTATATACGTACCTGAATATGTCTCATTCCAAAAATACAAATTTTGTGAAAATTGGACTGAAAGTTTTCTTTATTTTGACCAAAAACTGACCAGACACAAATGAAATTGACCCAGACAAAAAAAAAGGTTACTGTAAATGGGGGATGGGCAGATTAGAAAATAACTCTGAGTTTTGTGGACCTATTCAAATAAATAAAACTATTGCGTTTATCGATCGAATAGGGATGTTTGTATATTTATTTTTTTTGTTCGCGGGGATGGGAAGGGAGGGGCAGCTTTTTATTAAATATCGCAATTAGTGAACCGTGCCCTCTAGCGTTGGGTTTACCGTTATTTGACACCATTTTTAATATATATCTAATGACCCGATTTCAACAGAAATAATTCCATTTAACAAAATTTTTTAGATTCATCCATAGCGTTTAATTGCTGCGATGTATAGATAATTACCACTATTTCAGAATAGTAACTTTAGCAATTTTTTTTTTAAGTTCCAAGCTTTTCTGTCTTTGAAAAAGTAGTCCGGTAGTCTTAAATAGTTGTTTGATAAAAAGCAGTCTCATCTCCCTCCCACCTTGAAGGGGGCAACGGGGGGGGGGGGAGAGAGATGAGACTGTGCCCCATTTCCATAACTCAGCAACTAATTTTCCAATTTCAACGCAACTGATTCCAAACATTACAGATAATGTGCATGTGACATCACGAAGCCCTAAAGATCTTACAACTAAACAAAGCGTAGGCAAAACATACGCATGCCTACTGTATAGTTAGCTGTGTTGTCTGCTTATTACTCATATTTTTTTTATTAATTATTCATATAAATTTGCTTATCCTAATTGCAGCGGATAGTCCAAGAGATAGGTCCTGATGCACCTGAGACTCTGATTTTTAATATTTTGAGACCCGGGCCCCTTTAAGATTTTTGCCCTAAATTGTTAATAACTCGCCCAATTTTTATCCAATTCTCTTTATTTTTGGGGCCCTTTCTCCATTTAGCTTTTCTCCCATTTCTATGTTCTAGTTATGACTCTGGCCCCTGGGACCTGGTACGGGGCCCGTTGAAGTTTTTGTTTCCTAAACTGTTAATAACTTGCTCCTTTTTAATCCGATTTTCTTAGTTTTTGGGGCCTTTTACCCATTTAGTTATTCCCCCATTTCTACTTTCCAATTAGGACCATGCTCAAAACTATCAGCTGGCCCCTTTTGGGCCTCCTACTATAATTCTTCTAAAAATTGTCCGATTCACTAGCTTTTTTTTTCTAACTTAGAATTTCCAGCTACTACATGAATGACAAAAAACAATTTTTGGAGAAGATCCGGGGCCCCTGGGCCCCTTGAAGTTTTTGTCCTTTAAATTGCTAATAACTTGCCCCCTTTTAATTCGATCTTAGTTTTTGGGGCCTTTTCTCCATTTAGTTATTCCCCCATTTCTACATTCCAGTTAGGACCGTTCATCTTAGGGCCATGCTCAAAACTATCAGCAGCTCTTTTTGGGCCCCCTACTACATGATTAAGATTACCTACTATAGCTCCCTTAAAAGTTTTCCCGATTCACTAGCTTTTTTTTTTCTAACAACTTCTTAGGTCTTCCAGCTACTACATAAATGACAGAAAAATTTCTCGGACAAGACCCGGCCCCCTGGGCCCCTTTACGTTTTTGTGCCCTAAATTTTTAATAAATTGCCCCCTTTTAAGCCAATCTTCTTCATTTAGAAGCCTTTTCTCTATTTAGTTATTTCCCCATTTCTACATACCAGTTAGAATCTTGGCCCCCTGGGACCCTGTCAGGTGCCTTGAACTTTTTGTGTGCCATGCATTTTCCACCATTCCCCTCCTAATTGTGTCACCATCTCAATGTATAACTTTAAAGTTGAGTCTTGGGCTTCTCTCCCCGGACCACCAACCTCATATTTTTATTGGTCCCTAGGGCCCCTTTTTAAGCATTTCTCTAAAATTTTATTCTAATGATTAATTTATACCCTATGCTTAATTTTGACTAATTAAAGATCTAAAGCGCTAAGTACTAGGACCTTTTAAGGTGTTTTCCTCTTAGGGGTGCTGCTCAAAACTATCAGTTGGCCTCTTTTGGGCCCCCTATAATATAGCTCTCTTAAAAATCGTCTGATTCACTACCTTTTTTTTGCTAACAACTTCTTAGAACTTCCAGCTACTATCTGCACAATTTAAATTTTCTCGGACTTCAAATGTCACCAATTTTGAATATTAATCCCCTTCTTGGAGCCCTTGGTGCAGCTTCTTTAAGAATGATCCGATTCTCTTGCAATTTTCATTAACATAGTTCTAGGGTACTCCAGCTATTTTATAAACTAAACATTTCCTTAGAACTCCAATTACCACCTTTTAGGTAGATTTCGTAAGAAATACTACCTATTACAGTCTCCCCTAAGTTGGAATTTCTGAAATTTTTTTTGCATATCTACGCCGATCATGACTCCCAGAACACAAAACCACTCCCAGTTCAAAACTTTATATATGTATATCTAACTATTTATCTATCATTATCACTTTTTTATGGACATAACTTCAATAATTCTGCATAAATCTCTTCCAAACTGATACATAAAATCTCGGTCAAGTTCATTAATGGGCAAAATCAAACCGGGGGGGGGGGGGGGGGGGGGGGGGGGGGAATGGGGGCTTTTTCTGAAAACAGAAAAAAACCCCATAACTTCTTAATTATGATACGTATTGAATCTGTTGAAAGTTATTATTACTTCTAGGAAAAGGGCTGAAAATTTATATATGACAGATTTTTGATATCATTAAAAATGGCCCAAAGGTTTGGGGGGGTGGGGGTTAAGAAGAAAAAAATTCATAACTTCGTCAATTCACAAGACATCAAATCCACTTAATTTTTTTATAAATCCTCTTAATATTATCTACAACTTTTACATTGACAAGTTTTTTATAGGACCAACCCTTATAGCAAAAAAAAAAAAATTAAAAGCAAAAAAATCCCTACAGGCTCCACCTACAGGCACATTATAATTTCAAAGTGGGGGGGTTCCAACTGCTGCATCATGGCAAAAAGGTCATTTCTTCTGCAATTCCCAACAAACAGGAGCCCCACGGTCTGAGTCTTTGAAATCTACCTGCGCCTGTACGCCAAGCCATCAGGGATTTTTTTAGATAGATTTCGTAAGAAATACTACCTATTACATTCTCCCCTATGTTGGAATTTCTGGAAAATTTTTGCAGATCTACGCCGATCATGACTCCCAGAACCTAAAACCACCCCCCAGTTCAAAACTTTATATATATATATATCTTTTATTTATGGACACGATAACTTCAATAATTCTGCACAAATCTCTTCCAAACTGATACATAAAATCAAGGGGCATAAAATCTCAGTCAAGTTAGTTAGTGGGCAAAATCGAAACAGAGGGGGGGGGGGAATAGGGGGGGAGGGCTTTTTGTGAAAACAGAAAAAACCCTAACTTCTTAATTATGATACGTATCGAATCTGTTTAAAGTTACTGTTACTTCTAGGAAAAGGGTCAAAAATTTTTGTATGACAAATTTTTGATATCATTACAAATGGCCTCAAGGGGTGGGGAAAAAAAAAAAGGAGTTTAAGAAGAAAATAATTCATAACTTTGTCAATTCACAAGATATCAAATCCGCTTAAATTTATTATAAATCCTCTTGATATTATTTACAACTTTTATATTGACAACTTTTTTATAGGACCAACCCTTCCAGCAAAAAATAAAAAATAAAAACAAAAAAATCCCTGCTGGCTCCGCCTACAGACACAGGTAGATTTCGAAGTGGGCAGTCCCAACTGCCACATCATGGCAAAAAGGTAATTTCTTCTGCATTCCCAACAAACAGGCACCCCACGGTCTGCGTCTTCGAAATCTACCTGTGCCTGTAGGCCGAGCCATCAGAGATTTTTTTTAATATTAATTTTCTTTTCAGCATCAACTTACATTTACTCACTACAGCCGTAAATTAAAAATCACATTACTGTTAAGGATAAGAGGTTAAGTTTAAAAAGAGGCTGGAGTATTTCATCCGTAAATTAAATATCGGGTTAATGTTAAAGGAAATTTGTTATTAACTATTATTAAAAAATTAACTATTTTTCCAATTGCATAAATTTTGTCATAACGATTTTCAAATGGCTGGCTGGTAAAATTTTCTTGTTAAATAATCTTGATTAGCAACAGAATCTAAGTTCTGTGCATAATCTGATAAAACAAAATTTGTTTTAGAATAGATATGATCTACAATTAAATGCAAAAATTTCACTTTCTCATAAGAAACAGTACATTGAGCAAGAAATGTTTTGCCTATGACAAGAGGAGTTGACTAGTGAGGAACCAGTTTGTTGACAAACATGCACATTATCTATAATTAACTTAATCACCATCTATAACATTAAAGTGCATTTATGAATTGTATATACAACTCTTTTCGAATAATAACTTCGGATATTTTTTATTTCATTTAAAAGTATCTCGGGTTCTACGTACCCGATTACGACGGGGTTTAGCTCATTCGACTTGATATCGATAGCCTTAAATATTTTAAAGGCAATTTTTACCGCTAGCAGGCGCTTCCCTATCTCGGGTTCTATTGGCCTGATTAAGATGGGGTTTGGCTGATTCGACTTGAATTTGATAGCCTTACAGATTTCAGCCATGTTCGTATAGAACAGATTGCATCCCCTGGTGGTGGAAGGTGGAACTACAGGAGTATCACAAGTTCTATGTGCCAGATTACAACGGGGTTTGGCTCATTCGACTTGATATCGATAGTCTTAAATAATTTAGTTGCACTTTCTAGTTTCTACCGCCAGGTGGCACTTTCAGATCTTGGGTTTTATGGGCCTGATTACGACAGGGTTTGATTCGAGTTGATTTCAATAGCCTTACAGATTTCAGTCATGTTCGTATAGAATAGATTGTTATTATCTCGGGCCCGGGCGATGCCAGGTGGGTCAGCTAGTCGTTAATAAATTAAATGATAAATTAAACATTTCTGTCTTCACTAGTCATCTGGCACTCCTTACTCTATCAAGTAAATTATGTTAGTAAAGAACTTCAGAGTGATATTATGAATTTTGCTATGTGACTTTTTATTTTAAAAGCTTTTTAACTAATAAGGCCACACAGTAAAATTTTTGATGAAGGCTTGATTGACACTAGCGAACTTGCCAAAGACTTAGATGTTGAGCCTGTATTCAAAATTCAGAGTAAGTGCTTATGCAAAAAGAAAATTATTTGATTATAAATCTGTAGAGAAATCTTTAGCAAATCCAAAAACAGCCTTTTGACTGAAATGCTTAATCAAGTGGTAGATAAAGTAGTTGCATCAAAATTTGGAAATTTCAGGACCTGTTCAAGAACACCATAAGAAAATGTACAGCAGACCTGAAACTGGGACTGGTATAGTAGATCTGGCCCAAAAAAGGATTACAAAAATGTCTGGTATAAGTGGATACATGTTGTGTGAAAAAATAAACAAAATCAATTCTATCATCAAAGATTCAAAATGGCCTGCAAATGCTTGAATTCTTTGCCTGCAACAATAGATCTACCATACATTGAAATTTATTTATTTTTATTTGGATTTTCCTGTCATTTTAAGTGTCTGCGGCATTTGGAGAAATGAGTTTTTCTAAGATCAAAACTTATGAGATCACAAATTCAGCAAGAACATTTGAAGGGCTTGGCAATTATGTCCGTTGAATCTCCAATTAACAAAAGTTTAAACTTCAAAATAATTCTAAATTAATTTTCAGAGAAAAAGCAAGAGAACAAACTTTCTCATAATAAAAGGCAATAATAATGGTTCATTTTTCATTTATATATTTGGAATGGCAAGTGATTTTTAGAAGTCCATTAAAGATAATTTATTTGTAACAGAAAGCTTAAATTCTAATTTTTTTTCTAAACAAAAATAAATTAATATTTTTAATAAATCACTTTACAGTCACTAGAACAAGTAGTATTAAAACTATAACTGTTCAGATGAGGTATAAAAATTTTGACTGATATCTGCAAGATTACATGTATACAATTTTATATTAAGATGTAGCTACTATTACTGTTTGGTCTATGAGCTTGCACATAATTTTTAAGCACACATTTTGATTGCTTTCCATTCTACAACATAGTCTATAGAGGATTTTTTTTTAATTCTATGATTCACACAGACATTGGTGTATATTGGCTGGCAACTCCAGGGTGCATAGAGGTACTTAATTAGTATTCAAAAGTAGTGGTTCTGAAAATTAAGCATCTCTACACAAACTGGACCTGGGGCCAACCAAAATCTTTCCCAATCAGACCTTGTTCCTTCTAAGGCCAGCCCTGAATAAAACTGTATTAATTGCATCTGAGATGTGCACAACAAGATCAAATAAAATGTTTGCCTACTCACAGTTTCCTCTCCCCCCCCCTTTTCCCAAAGAAAGTTTCGAAATGGCACCTCTTATTGCTAACATACACTCTCATTGCATTTTAAATATATAGGAAATTTTGGTTAATGAAGATTTCAGCAAACAAATGTTATTCTAGAATGAATTATCTTCATTAGCCATGGTATCAGCGTATATATGAGTGTGTATAAATATATATAGTAGACTCCCTCAAATCCGTGACCTTAAAATCCATGTATCATTGCAGATGCAAACAGTGAAACTTAAAGTTAAGTTCAAGGACAAAATTCAATATCGTACTGAAATCAGCAGTAATCGCAATTTTTTTTTTGTACTAATTGTTTTGTTAACTATGTTCTTTTGGCTATTACAGCTGGTTAATTAGTAAATAAAGTTTATTTACTTATAATTTTGATGTAAATTAGTATATCTAAGGCAAAAATTCACCATATTGTACACGGCACAATATTCGTAAGTGTAAACTGTAACCGAATTGTTTATTTTTCTTGCATTCATTTCCCCATTTTCCATTATTTATTTTTAGTTTTTCATTATTATGTACTCATTTTAATAGGTAATTATGGTTAATACGGCTGAACTCGAGATTTTGCATGAAGGAAATACAAATTTTTTTCTGAAAAATTTCAAACTGCCGCTAATATTAGTGGCAATCGAGATCTTTTTTCCCAAAACAATTTTTAATTAATCAAGCATTTTTGTTTACTAAATTTGCATAAACATGAAATAAGATTTCGTTATTTTAAGATTATGATGTAAATTATTTTCGTATCTAAGGCATAACAGTAGCCACTTTGCATCAGTATTTAATTTCAGTTTTAATCTTTAATGATTTTTACTTTTATCTTTTCGTGTTTTCATACATAATGTTGACTAATATGGCTGAATGAAACAAGGAGGATTGACATTTCATCCTTATTATGTATATTTAGTACTGCATCATTAATTAATATTTACTTGACCTTCATTCTTAATATTTTTGATTTTCTTATTTTTTCTTATTTTACATAATTATTTTAATAATTTACTTCAATTATTTTAATACTTTACTTAATTATTTTGATATTTTACTTACTGTAATGATTCATTATAATTTCAAATGCTTTACTATAGTCAAATTACTGTATAAAAATGTAAACAAAACAGTGACCAGATATCCACAAAATTCTAAAATCTGCACAACTGCTGGTACCAAGCTATGCGGATATGAGGGAATCTACTGTATGTGTATATATATACAGATGGGTGACAATACAATACGAACACCCAAGAAAAAGAGTGAAAGGGCAATATCTAGAAAAATATATGAAAAATTATCCTGAAATTTCAGGCATGTAAACAGCACTGTTGGTGTAATTTTTTTTTTCGTGAAATTTTTTCCAAAAACCCCATTGGGGACCATCAACAAATTGAAGAAAAATGAATATCTTTTTAATAACCCTGTAAAAAGTAATGCCCCTTAAGCATTGAAACTTTAGCACATGATTAAGAGGCTTATTGTAATAAACTGTGTTCATTTTTATGAGTACAACATATATACCCATAGATAAATTAAAGTTTTTATAAAAACAATCCCGAATTTCACCAAGTGCTTTGCTTATAATTTGCCGCGTTCTTAATATAAAAGAATGTTTTTTTCAGAAAATATGACTAACAACCTTGTACACAATACCCCGCAATCAGAAATAAAAAATAGTAAATATTGGATGAAAAATGAGCAGGTTTATTAAATAATGTTTCACTGTGCATGCACGAATGTTATCGAAATGTAATGTGCATAATATTTTACCCAAGTGTATAGAGCAACTTTTGTGAATGTCTCAAAAACATAGCTTAAAAATTCTGAAAGTGGTCATCCATAGAATAAGCTCGAAATTTGTTGTTCCCAAAAAGAAGCAAAAAGATCAGGGGCTGTATCCAAATGATGACAAGTAGACAAGTATTTCTTAAGAAATACTTCTGTACTTGTCATACTTTGGATCAAACCCCTCATATTTTTGCTTCATTTTGGTAACAACGGATTTCGAACTTATTCTACAGACAATCACTTTCAGAATTTTGAAGTATTGTTTTTGAGACTTCCATAAAAGTTGCTCTATGTATTTGGGTAAAATATTATGCACATTACATTTTGATAACATTCGCACATGCGCAGTGAAACATTATTTAATAAACCTGCTCGTTTTTCATCCAATATTTATTATTTTATTTCTGATTGTGGGGTATTGTGTACAATGTTGTTAGTCATATTTTCTGAAAAAAACATTCTTTTATATTAAGAACTGTGCAAATTATAAGCAAAACATTTGGTAAAATTTGGGATTGTTTTTATAAAAACATTAATTTCTCTGCGGCTATATATGTTGTACTCATGAAAATAAACACAGTTTATATCCAATGGTTGGAGCAATGGTAGGAGTATATAAACACAGTTTATCACAATAAGCCTCTTAATCATGTGCTAAAGTTTCAAAGCTGAAGCAATATTACTTTTTACAGGGTTATCCAAAAGATATTCATTTTTCTATAATTTTTTTACGGTTCCCAATGGGGTTTTTGGAAGAAATGTTCACGGAAATACATAATGTCAACTGTGCTGTTTACACGCGTGAAGTTTCAGGATCATTCTTCAAATATTTTACTAGATATTGCTCTTTTCACCCTTTTTCATGAGTGTTCATATTATTTTGTCACCCATCTGTGTATATATATATATATATATATATATATATATATATATATAAATACCGTAAAATCCCATTAATCTGCCCTCCCAAACGCAACAGAAAATCATAAAATAATTACACGGTATTAAAATTGTAGTATATGATATCTGGGTGGTGGTGTGGGGGGAGATGTTAATGGCCGATCGTTGCAAAGTATGCATTATTTTAATAAAGTGAGAAAAGAAAAACATTTTGAAAAAAAAATTATATACAAAATAGAAAAACAGTATAACTTCGCGATTAATGGTGATTTCAGATTATAGAAAATTCTGGATTTCAGAAGCTTTGAAACGAATGCATTTAAATAAATAATAACACTAATATCTGTCATTAATATGGTAACAGAAAAATAAAAGGAAATTAATAATTTAAAATAATTAAAAAACACTGAGTAATTGCAGTTGAAAATGTCCTGAAGTAATTTCGAGAACTAGTAACATTTTATGTGGTGTTGCCATCAGTTATAAATTAAAGAGTTTAAATAACAGTTTTTTTAATCATGATTTCTTATCTATAAATGCTAAATAAATAATACAAATCACAAAAATTGAGAACCTATAGAATGACTTGGTAGTGTTGCCAAATAAATAAAATGAAAATCATTGCTGCCACAAAGATAGCACAAAATACGCTGCACATTCGACTTTGGCGCCATCTACTCATCAAACAATCGAAACATTTTTTGTGGTTGGTTTTCATAATAATGTTAAATACGACTATAAATCTATACTAATAAAAGCAAGTTTCACTCTGTGTGTGTGTCTGTTGGCGATGGCTAGGAAAATCCAGCCCACCTAGAAGGCTGCAAATTTAGATATAGGTAGTCTAAACCCTCTCCTGGTGCACCATTACGTCAGAATTTTAATATTTTGAAAATTAAAGTAGTTATTAATTAAAAACTGATCAAAGATCACAAATAAAAATGTCATTATTCAAAAGCTAGCTGGCGCATGTGCAGAAACCAATATCCGTATCTTCTAGAATAGAAGAAAGAAAGCACAACACATCCCGTTTTTGTTTTAAATTTTTCTAAATTCGCCATGGGTAAATGGTTAGAAATACGGAAAAACCGTCTACATATTCTGAAAGAAATTACTTTTACGTCTCTCTGGTTGGTTTGAAAAAAATTTACATTTAACCCTTTCAAAAAAAATAATCAAAAAGCATCGAATTCATGTTTTTTATTTTCTCCCGTTTTCTGAGCCTTGCATCCACCGAAATACAAAAAATATGGAAAAACGAAGGTCACCAAATTAAAGAACTGACTTTGCCCTTTCCAAAGACCCCTTTGGTTTTAAAAAATAAATTAACCCTTCTAAAAAGTATATTTTCTGTATGCCGTTTTGTGATTTTTGCGATTTTGGCAATTTTTAAAAATTTGCATCGGCGATTCAGAGAAAGATACTAAAAACTAAAAATACCAGACAATATCTACATTTATTCCTTTTTCGACATCTGTATTTGCTTTTGAAAAATACAAATATTAACCCTTCAAAAAAAATTCGTGCGCAGGACTCTCTTTTGCGAATTCTGATTTTCTATGATATATAAAATCTGGCATCGGCTTTCTAAAATAACCAAACAAAAATCAAACACACCTAAAGACATCTACGTTCTGTCAGATTTAGGCAGAAACCTTTAGTTTAAAAATAAAATCACGTTAACCATTTCGAAAACGTTTTTTACCGTAAGTCAATTTCGCTTTTTTAACTATTTCCCCTATCTTTAAAAATCCGAATTTGCGTTTATAAACAACATATGAAAAACTAAAAATACCTCAACTAATCTACATCCCTTTGTTTTTTAAAATCTGGTATCCATTTTGAAAATTTTTAATTTTAACCCTCCAAAAAAAATCCTTTCCAAAACTCACTCACGCGATTTTTGTTTTTCGGTCCAGGTTTAAAAATCAGCATCGACTCAGGAAATGTGAGTATGGACAAACAGTAGACTCCAGATCATAGACGCGTTCATTTTCTTCAAAATGCATGATTGGGTTTTAAAAAATATCTACATTAACCCTTTAGAAACCGATCGATTACGTAACCAACTTTTGGGATTTCCGCTATTTTGGCAATGTTTACCCGTGGTTAAATTTCAATTCTACTAGGAAATTTGGTTGGGTCGAGTGTTCTGAAAAGGCCTCTTCCAGAACAGACTGCGCCCCCTGGTGGTGGAAGGTGGAACTATGGATTACAAAGCTGATGGAACCGATTACGACGGGGTTTGGTTTAAGTTTCATATAGAACAGATTATTAATATTTTTGGCCCGTGCAACGCTGGGCAGGTTAGCTAGTTCTTTGATAAAATAGATTGCTTTTTAATCAAAACATTTCACACACAACATCAAATACACATTTTTTTAACTTATTTCATGAGAAACTTTCACTATCGATATTTTTATTACCTTCATATCGCAATGGAGATAAATTTACTGCAAAACTAATGTTTGGTTATACAGTCAAACCTCGTTAACATGAACATGCTTAACGCGAATTACTTTTAGCACAAACTGTTTCCGATTGCCCTGTCCAGTTGTATGTAATGTATTTAAGTTCGGATAACACAAACTACTTTTAACATGAACAAAAAAAGTTTCCCCTTGAGTGTTCACGTTAACGAGGTTCGACTGTATTGCTTTTCCAGATTAGCAACAGTTGAAGTTGTGTATGTTACTTTTGTGTTTGTACATGTTTGCGATATATCAAAAAATCGTCATGCCTTTCTAATCCATTGAAAAAAAAAACACTCATGAGTTAAAATTTTTCGTATTGATCTTGACGTGCGCAGCGAAATTTCTTTTGGGGGAGCGCGCTTTCTTGGGATTTTTTTTATTTTCCAATTTGTTTACAAAGTGGGAGGGGGGGGGCACTTAATCGGGAAGGGCGGATTAATGGGATTTTACAGTATATATATTACAAATATTGGAAAAGGAATTAAAAAGAAAAACTTTACCAGCAGGAGGTAAATAACCATGAAAGAGTACATCTCCACAGGATGAATGATTAAGGTCTTCACATAGCATTAAGCGTTTTACTATAAATTAAAAAATAATTAGTTTTCAGCATGACAAATTTAAATACATAATCATCATGGTATCAGATGAAATATATATATAAGTAAAATTTATATGAAAAAGACAATTTATATTTTAGATAGTACAACAGTGTGATTAATGATGCATAGCTGCTTTTGCCCCCTCCCCTTTTTTTCTCAATTAAAATAAACATACAGTATGTAACCTCTTATCCAGAGAAACAAGATTCCCAAGGCTACTTATTCTTAAATACCACTATATCTAAATA
Source organism: Maratus michaelseni (assembly GCA_963931845.1). NCBI lineage: Eukaryota > Metazoa > Arthropoda > Arachnida > Araneae > Salticidae > Maratus > Maratus michaelseni. Next base: position 304,701,566 of record OZ007586.1, read on the forward strand.
GTAATATTCACATTATTTACTTTCAGATATCCTAATATTAAATAAAGTGAATCTTACTATTCAAAAATATTATATTTAAAAGTAAGCACTCGTGAGAACACTTTCCAAATAAATGGCTGCATACTATATGAGGGGGTTAAAATGACAGTGGAGTAAGTCATAAATTTCAAAAATCTAGATAACCACATTTTCACTGAACATATATTAATTTCTGTTCTGTGAGACAGTCAAATAAGTCATAGTTCACTTAGGGAGTCACTAGAGGGCAAAACAAGTCAGGACTACTTAATGCAATGGCAATACGATAAATTTCACAAAACCCTTCATTTCTGAAATTACTAAATATTGACTTACTCCACTGTCATTCTAACCCCCTCATATTTTGAAACCGAAAATTTATTTTTTTAAATGTATCTTGTTTCTATGTGGTACTTATTTACATTACATTTTATAAGTAATATTTCTGGTTCAAAACATGTTTATTTGACTTTTACAAAAGTAATTTTTTGCAGCTATAATCATGAAGTAAAGTTTGCATTTCACTCTAACAATATATCAACACTTACCTAGAGGTGATATGCCATAAAATTCAGCTTCATGCCTTAAAGTGCGTATATCAACATTGCTGAAAATTATAAACATTTAAAACTTACTTTAATTTTAGTAGAAACAAAATGATAATTAAACATAAATTTACATAATTAAAAAAAAAACAGAGTGAAAATAAATACTGATATCATTTTTTTTCAAAATCTAAAAATATATATATCATCAAGCTAACTTAATAAAAAAGCTATTTTGTTGAATTAAATTGTTCTGTTAAGCAAGACACCATATTTTATAGGATTGCACCTTCTAACAATAATTATTCTTAAAACAAATATTTTAATAATCTAATCTAAGCATTATTTTAAAATAATAAACCCGTACATAAAAGAAAAATTCAGTCAACCAATTGATATTTAAACTTCAATATTTCATTTCAATTAATGAACTGCAAAATAAAATAAAAAAAATGTTACTTTCTTTCAAATTTAAAAAAAGATTTCAATTTAAAATACATCAGACCCCCCAAAAAAAATAATTAGAGAGAGAGATCATTGAATGCTGACTTTATATTTTGTTAAACAAAAACTGGATATGCCCTTATTCAAATAACTCACTCTTAAATTTTGTTTAAAAGTGAGACCTTGCTTATAATTTATCACAGCTGCTTTAAGAACTGTGAGTAGTTTGGTTTGTTTTTCTATACTAGCCATTCATTTATAAGCTTCATTTATGCAAATATTTAAAATTAAAAGAAAAAATATATACTAAAATGAAACATGGTATCTTCTTTTTACTTTAAGAAAATCTTAGTTTATTCGAGTAGCCTCTCGTACATTCAGTTACTGGCTCTCCTTTCTCACTAACAAATTCCAAGATAATTGCTCTCCAACCATCCCATAGATCCCCTCAAAGCTTTTGGGACAACATTAGCCAAAAATATTATTTCTGAGAGTAATTTCACCCCCTTTCAAAGTTTATAAGAATATATTATAAACTTTATCTATATCAGAAAAAATTTTCCTTGTTGTTATGGACTTCAAAATCTATAATTTAAGTTATGATTAAAAATATCAAGCAAAACTCCTCTATAAGAAAGTCTTAGCAGTACATTTACATGGTCATCTTTTTTTTTTTTCTTCTTACTTTCTTTTATTTTAAGTTGAAAAGCCACTCTCACATAAACATTAGAATGAGGAAATGTCAGTCCGATAATAAATTTCTAATATTCTGGAAACATAAATGATGGAAATGTGTTTACTCACAGATACAATTTGCAAAAGATTATCATTGACAAATATTTTATGGAATGTAGTGTTTCATTTATAATGTGGTGAAATGTTTTGAAATTTTCAAAAATACTGATGAGCAATTTCACTGCTTGATATTTCCTCATTGAGTGAAAATGTTTTCAAAATCGGTAAAATGCTCATCTATGAGAATAATGGTGAGTTATGTCCCCAGAGCTACCTACTGCATCAATAGTCAACTCTGTGAAATCCACAAATGTCTATTATTTGCACTATACATTGGAATGTAAACAGTGAAAATTACAGTTAACTGTTAAGTTCATACATAAAGTTAAATGTCTTTCTTTTTTTTTCTGAATTATCAATTTTTCAATGCAATAAATGGTTATTTAAGAAAATTCATATATTTTGTACCCTGCATTTGAAAATAATTTGAGCTAAGTAAAAGGGACAATCAAATTAAAGTAGCAATTTTTATTTTAAAGAGGCATCAGTGTTTGTTTGGTTCATTATATTTAACACAAATGTACACTTCACTCAAACGCCAATGAAACTGTAAAGTTAACTGACTTTATCTCAACATTGGGTTTATTTTACAATCCAGTTAAATATTTCTTTCAGTAACATTTCTGCGAGTGTATTTATACCTAATTTTGCATGATGCATATGATTCTTCTTATAAGTTATTATTCATTGATGCCAAAAGCAGCCAAATTTAAGATTTCAAGGGCTTTCATACTAGAGATGCAAAAGCAAAAACCAGTAAACTTTTAAATTATGCAGAAGATGCAGTTGAATGCTGTTCCTGCATTTTTAGAGGAACAAAATTTGGTTCAATGGCTAGCTTATGAAAGTGAGCAAACTATAACTCAATCAACGACTGATAATGAAATTATAGCTATAGTTTTAAACTACACTGAAACTGACATTGATTCTGACACTGAATCAGAGGATGAAAGAAGGTTTGTACACATTTCACTACATGACTTTTAAGGACTTTCAAGGACCAAAATAAAAAAAATTCAAGCACCTAAAAATTGAATAAACTAATGGATTGTAATACGCATGTTTGAAAATTAACTAAAAATTCCACTTTTGAATCTTACAAGATAAAATGAAGTTTTTCCCAAACTATTAAAAAGTATAAAATTTTTGTGTACTCGGCCACATTTTCTTTAACTTAACTATGTTACAAAATTCTCTCAACTTTACTTTTAAACACAAGAATGAGCAAAAGATCTCGGATTAATTTCATGAATGATTGTGAGTTTGTGAAAAAATTTAAAATAATAAGGAAAGAGTTTGTGTATGTATCCTGTGTTCTGAAAAGACTGCTGGAGACAAAGCTGCAAAATTTGTTAGGAAGATTTCTATATCTGAAAGATATAGAATCTTCCTAAAAAAAATTATCCATAAAAAAATTATTCATTTTGACTATATAGCTCTATTCTGAAGGAATGCACTTCAAAGCCCGATTTTGGAATTTTAGATTGGATTTTCTTTTACCTAACCTTTATGTGATTCTTAGTTTTTTTTACATTTTGAGGCAATTTTTGTACACTAAAAAATTTAATCTGGTCTCAATCTTTTAGCCCAATATAGTAAACTTTGTCCTCTTTTCAATACAATTTATTCAGAATCTGTACAGCGATTTTTGAATTTTTCATGAACTTTTTTATGCAATTTTTAGTGTTTTTCACATTTTTCGGCATTGATAAAATGAATTTGGTTTAAAACTTCTAGTCTAATACAATAAATTATGTCCTCTAAGATTTTTTTAATATTTCCAATTTTCAATGTGATTTTTTGAGTTCTGCGGTGATTTTTTGACATTCTGAAACTAAATTTGGTTTCAAGCTTTTAGTCTAATATAGTGAATTTTGTCCTGCACTATTTTTGAATTTTAGTGATTTTTAGCAATTTTCAGAGTTTTGCGACAAATTTTTGACATTTGGAAACGGAATTTGGTTTCAAACTTTTGACCTAATATAGTCAATTTTGTCCTCCATGATTTTTAATAAGATTTTCATTGCTATTAGCATTTTTTCAAGTTCTGTAGCCATTTTTTGACATTTGGAGAAGGAATTTGGTTTCAAACTTTTAAGTCTAATACAGTAAATTTCGTCCTGGGCAATTTTGGATTTTTAGCAATTTTTAATGAGATGTTCAATGCGATTCTTAACATTATACATTGATGAAATTTGCCATTTTTTCACGTTAGCAATTGACAAAATTCTGATTTTTTTTCCTGTGAGCAGTTGACAAAATACGCAATGATTTTATGTAACAGATTGATGAAATTCACAATTTTTTCAACTATTGATTAACAAAATTCTGTTTTTTTTCCAGAGATATAGGTCCTTATCGCATGGGTAAATCGGGACTTTGGCCAGGGGCCCCCAAATCCATATATTAATTTATAAAATATTTACTTCTTTCCCCCCTTCCCACCCCCACCCCCCTACTTCCAACTCTGAAATTTTCAAATACAAAATTCATCTTTAAAAGATTCTACTAAATTTTCTGAAAAACAAATTTCATTTTGAACTCGCAGAGCTCAGTGCTTTTCCAAAGCTAACCTCAACCACTCTGTCAATAAAAGCAGAAGATATTTCAGAAAATAATGTCAGTCAGCATTTTGAACCGAATTTCCAATGCTGCAACACTTGAAAGGAAAAAAAGGTGTCATCACATGACACGAATCACTTATTGTACTGTCCTCTAAAAAAAAAATAAATAAATAAATAACCCATTTTTTGAAATTTTCTCTATATAAAGTATAATAAAGAATTTTAAAAAATTAAACATGGCTAAATTTTTACAGCTTGTTCTGACTAAGATTTTAATGTTGAGCATTTTTCATTTTATCACTTTATTACAAAGTGATTGCCAATTAAGCAAGAAGAAAAAAAAACCACTTTTTTAAAAATTAACCCATGTTATCCAAAAAAACCCACACCTGATGTAATCAGCTGAAAATGATGCATTTTATTACCTATTAATGGTTTAACATAAAAACAATTAAAAATTTATGTACATATTCTAAAATTTTATTATAACAAGAAAATCTGTAAAAATGAAGTTCAGCTGAAAATGCAACAATTTTGTGGCATTTTGCTGTATTGCTAAAATAAATAATAAGTTCTTAAAAGAACCGTTTAAAATTAAAAAGTGCAGTCAACTCCAGAGGAACACGGACACAATAATAAAGTTTCAATGGGAATTCGGAAATTCCAAGCAGGTTTTGGCAGAGAAAAACTAGTTTGGTGCACTAAATTAGGTGGGCATCATGTTTGGTGGTAGGTGATCTTGGAGCCAAGAAAATGTTACCAATTTGGTGTCTATTATATTGGAAAGTCTATGCATTAGATGCTAACAGTTGGAAAGCTCAGCTCATGAGCAACCAATTACAGTCATTCAGTGAAAAGACTTTGCTAACACACCAAAAACAAAAGTATACCAAAGCTTTACTGCTAGTGCTTTCTGATTGGCTGCTCGGGAGTCAAGATTCCCAGCTACTAACGTTTAAATTATATGCTCTTGTGTCCAACCGAAACTTGAAGTTTACCGTACATCTGAAAGAGAATCAGATTGGTGTGGGGAAAATCTAGCTCCAAGCAAAATTCTGCACAGGTTCTAACATCAGCACGGAGTTCACTTGATTGGCGATCATGGCAAAGATTTCACTGACTTTTTCAGATGTGTGAAAAATGGAAATTCCCTGACTTTTTGGTGTTAATTTTCAAATTCCTTCACTTTTCTAGGTTTTTCAGGTGGTGTAGCAACCCTGAATTAAGGGGGGGAAATTCAAGAACTTGCAAGTACTTTTTGCTAATTTTGCATAAAAATAAGTACGTTCAAGGACCAAAAAATGCTTTTAAAAAATGTAAGGACTTTTAAGCACTTTCAAGGACCACACAAACCCTGATTAAAATAAGTATGTACAGGGTTCAGAACTGGTATATAAACATTTAAATTTCCTTAAGGAACAAATTTTTTTATCTCACAGCATGAAGTAATCAGTGTGTATAGACATTATAAAAAACCAAAACTTAAACTACCACTGTGTCAATGTTTAAAAAATTTAGTTATCAGTAAAATTTGTATTGTATATAATTTAATTTTTATTTATATTAACTTAGTTATTGGACATATTAAACCAATTTTGCATATTTTCCTTTCCCATTGTAATTTTTGAGTAATGTTTCAAAAAAGGAATAATCAATAAAATTTGCAATGTATACAATTTAATTATTCTTTATGTTAACTTAATTATAACAAAAAGTATTAAATCAATTTTGCATTATATTTTCTTTTTCTATTGCAATTTCTGTGTAATTGTTCCTAATTAATAGTATGACTTTAAAAAATAAAATGTAAACAAAAGGATGATCTATAATCCACAAAAATCTATTATTTGCAAAACCCTCAGTCCCTAAGTATGCAGATTTCAAAGAGTTAACTGTAACTATAAACCTAGAAAGCATGGGACAGAAATAATTAAAATTAATATCAGCTCATAAGATTGACAGAACTCAAACATAATCCTAATACGTGTGAAATGTTATAAATGTTGCATAATATTTCATAACTTTAATATCTAAAGATGAAAACAGAAAACATTCAAAATAAAGGAAAATACATGAAAATATAAAAAAAGAAGGAAGGGAAACAAAAAAAAAAGGAAAATATACATGTGTATTTTTGTTTGTTAATAATTTTATTAAAATGACAGAATAATAATATGACAATGCTAATTTGTCGTATACACTTAAATCTTCTGGTTTAACCTAACATGATCAATAAAAAGCAAAGTAAAGGTTTAGTACTGAATTTTACCATCCTTTTCACATCATAATAAAAATCAACATAAAATTATAAAATAAGATATATCCGAGATTATATAGGAAGCCTAGGAGTGGTAAGCCACTCTTGATAAAGAGAGAAAAGGGGCTAAATCGTAAAAAGAGATGCAAATGTAAAAAAAAAGGCAATCTTTACCTCCCATAATTAAGAGATATTAATAGAAAACCATAATGAATGTAGCAAAATGGTAGCCAGAATGCTGTTGCTTAGAATCCAAAGCAGGAAAGATCCAAAGGTGAACAATCATCCATTTTTTTTTCCCCAGTCTTCTATGCAACCATCCGCTTAAATATTTGAAATACACACAATTTAAAAATAAATGCCATATTGTCATACTTTTATCTTTCTAATGATGCAATATGTTAAGAAAAAATATTAATCCTTTCGAAAATATTCCTTTTGAAATGTTTTTTTGCATTTCCCCCCCCCCTATCTTTCATAGCCTGCATCAGCTAAACTATTAGAAATATGTGAAAACTAAAAATACCAGGCTATATCCACGTACTTTTAACTTTCTAACTGTGCAATCACTTTAAAAAAATAGGAACATTAACTCATTTTAAAAATTATTTTCACAATGACATTTCGAGGTTTTCTTTTTCGAGTTCAAAATTCTGCATCTGCTCTGGAAATGAAAACAGAAAAGATAAAGAAAAATACCAAATCTATGATCATTTCTCTTTTGAACAATGGTATCTGTTAAAAAATATATCATAAACCCTTTTAAAAAAAATTGTTTCTGAAAATCACTCTCGTGATTTTAGTTTATTTGTTTCTATTTCTCAAACGGTTAACATTAGACATATCGTAAGACGGGTTACTTTGTGACACATGGTCTAGTTTTTGTATTTTAATCTCCGGCCCTGTCCACAATGACAGGAAAGAAAACATCAGTACCACCTCCTAATATGATGTGCCATGTCACCTAACGACTACTGACTGAAGTTCCATCACCCCGCTTGTTCTCTCTAGCTGATGTATCATTGAAACCTGCTTTTGTGTTGTTGTCTCAAAATCCAAATACTTTGTATGCTGAAGCCTAAAGCAAATGAGAACCACCTAACACAGGTAAATATTCTTTGCTGTTATTGTGTTAGACTGTGGAGTAATATAATCTTTGTCAAGTGATATTTATATGAGATATGGTAACATAACCAAAATACAGACACTTGATGGGGCTACTTTATGACACACCGACACTGTCACAGAGCAATTATATCGCTCAACATTAAAAAATATCAGCTATGGCAGAGCCAAGATTGATCAAGAAGTAATTGGCATATACTTTCTGAACTTGGAAAAGAAGTTAAGAGGGTATTCTGTCCAAAAACCAATGGGATTATGATGTGACGAATTTGATGGGCAACCCTGAAAGTAAAAACATGATCACTCAAAGAGGAGCACAATATCCTGAACAGATTCAAAACTTTTTGAAGGCTTGTAATTAAGTTATGATATGCAGAAACACTGCATGGGAACCAGGGTTGGAAAAAAAAATATTTTTTTTGTTTAAAACATGTTTTAAATGTTTAAAACTTTTTTCTCATTCAACAGCACAATTTTGATTAAAGTGAGCAAAAATTAATAAATATAAAGAATGGAAATATTTTGAAAAAACAGTGCGGAAGAAAATTATATAATAAATACCAAACATTAATTAACAATTATTTTTTATTATAAACTATAACTATACAGATACATTTAATTATTAAGTTCTTTAAAAATAGTAACAAGTTTTGCAGCCTTATCAACACCTAACCAGTTTCTAGTTTTGCTCTGCACAAAGCTAAAAGTAAAAAACACTCTTTCTAAACCAGCAGTAGAGCATACAGCTGTATGTAATTGTTTTATGATCTGCATGACATTTTTATCGACGTGTTTTTCAAGGCTTATCCACCAAGATAAAGGTGTTATTTCTACAAAATTGTCCACTTTATTTGATTCTTGAGTGGCAAATTTATGATTGGTAACTGACAGCATATCATTTTTTTTATTTTTGCATCATATTATTAACAGCGTCAAACATATAACTGGAGAATGGGGCTGACTTAGCTTTATAGTTTATAATTATTAGAATTAGTTCAGGACATAATTTGGCTGCAAGGTTCATACCTTTTTCTGTCTCATCAATTGTAAGCGATTCGCCTTTAAAGCATGGATCAGTAATGTTTGCCAAGAAATGTGCAGATGTCATGGCCATTTCATATCTGTCTTTTATGGCTTTTTCAATGTTTTTTTTTTTGTTTTTTTTTGTAATCATGGTAAGATTACTAGCAGCACATATTTCTGATATTTCTTTTTTTAAATCTTTCCGAACTACAACTACATCACTAATAGTATAATTATTTCTCTGAGCACATGCAACTGCAATAGGTTTGAGTCTTTGGATATCATCTTCAACATTTCTTTTTAACTGCAAGTCTATGACTTTCTTAGAAATATCACATTTGATTTTCTCTCGATTATCTTCACAAACTTTGTGGCCAATTGCTTATATAAGACTCCATTGTGTCCAACATGGAATTCCACATGACATCTGATGGTAACTCAAGCTTTTTAGCATGTGTTTCCCTAAGCTTTGCTGAAGCAAAATGATTATTTTGAAAATATTTAACAATATCAACAACTTGAGCTTTTATATTGGAGATTTTAATGTCTTTTGCCAAAAGATTTAAGACATGAGCTGAACATCCATAAGTTAAAATATTCATATTATTCCTCTCAGTCTTTTTAAGTTCATTTCTCATCTGCATAACATTGGCAGCATTGTCTGTTACAAAGCTGCCAATAAGACAACCATAGCATTTCTCTACTTTATTTATGGCAATACTTGCAAGCTCACAAAGATAATTAAACTCATGAGGATGGCCAGGTGTATCAATTGAATCTATTAAGTAAATTTTGCCTTTACAAGATACTGTAATTCCTACAATTGGCTCATTGTGAATTGTCTCCATACGCCAAGAGCAGCACAAACAATCTGTTATCTTAAATCTTTTTTATAGGTTTCCAACACAGATTCATGCTCTTTGTCACATTATATGCTGCCTATTTCATGACTATTTGGTGGTTTGTAGCCAGGTCTTCTAATCGACACCATCTTTTTAAATTCTGGATGATCCACACATGAAAATGATGTATTTGTTGCATAAATAAAGCAAGCAAGTTGAATATTAAACAATTCTTTATCATATTTAGATGTTCTCACAATAAAAGTGCTTAAACTTGTAGTTGGTGCATGTCTCTTATTGGTATTTATGTAAGGATCAGTAGCCTGTCTCTTTCCCGACTCTTTAATAACTCCTACAACCTTCTTTAGTTTAGGTGGATCATCTTCCTGAGCAAAAGTTCCAGCATCTAATAAAACACAACTGTTAAAGAGAGCTTTCATTCTTGCCACTAACCCTGCCATTTCCTTCTTACATTTTTAACATTCAGCTCTGTCTTAAACCTACTTTACCAGTTATTTCTTTCTGTTCAAAAGATTTCCAAATCAAATCTTTTTTCCTCCCTGTAGCCATAATTTTAAGAAACTCAGCTATAAGCCCCCAGACAGCACAATTACATCCTAAAACATCCAAAAGATGTCATATTTAGAACAAGCTGATATCCTGCGGATCGATGAAATGGCCCTGTCGACAGTTACAGGACATTCCCTAGGTTTCATAATGTCACACCTTGTCAACGTCCTATGGATGTCATTCAATGACACATTTTGGACGGTTATAGGACACTTGTATTATATTATCTGGATGGTCCTAATAACATCCTAAAATCATCCAAATAATGTCATATTTAAGATAAACTGATATCCTGCATACAGATGAAATGATCCTGTCGACAGTTACAGGACATCTCCTGGGTTTCGAAATGTCACGTCTGTTAACCTATGGGTGTCATTTCATGACACATTTTGGATGTTTATAAGACACTTGTATTACATTCTCTAGATGGTCCTAGTGACACCCTAAAAGCATACAAATAATGTCATTTTTTGGATAGGCTGATAACCTGCGAATGGATGGAAATTGTCCTGTAAACAGTCTTAAGACATCCAGCACATTAGTTTTTTTTTTTTTTTTTTTTTTTTTTTACATTAATAGGAAAACACACACAAAACACAAACAAACACATTTAAAAGACAAGTTAGACAACAAATATTACTGCCTTATTTTTGTATTTTTGAAAATCATATGTACACATACATATAACATATCATTGATGTATTGTCACAGAAAATATTTTTATTGAATAGTCTAATATATGGAATAAAAGTGGGGTTTTTTTTATGAAAAACGCAAATTGAAGGCAGTAATATATCTTATATATTCTGGATAAAAGTCAAGAATATTTAAGAAATACAGTAAAATTCCTTACTTACATATAATTATCATTTTACATACTTTATTCTTAACTAGCTGACCCGCCTGGCATTGCCCGAGCCCGTGTAATAAACTCAAATCTTTTTAAAAACGAAACTCTGGCCAAGGTCTCTTATAGCTTCGACACCGTATACCAGACACGCTCGCACACTCCGGAAAATCTTTTATTTTCCCCTTCCACTACCAGAGGAGCAACATCTTTCGGAAAGAACCTCTGAGACAGGTCAACGTTGCCTACAGTACTGTATAGTAGGCGTGCGACAAAATCGAGCTGGTTTCGAGAAGATGGGAACATTATAAGCAGAGTTATTGAAATAAGGCACAGTTAGAGAAAATAATCATGAGTGAGGTGCCGGGTGAAGGGGATGTTCAAGTGTCCTTCAGAAAATGACTAATTAGGAGGACTACGATGCATCTTTAAAAATTCATTTGTTTGCTTAAGCTAGGAATTAATTACAAATTTGCCTTAAACTATTATTCGGAAACAGTAGTAAATGCTACTCATAAATTTAATATTATAGAAAGCGACTATTAAGTTAATTATAATGTTTGGAATCAGTTGCATTGAAATCGGAAAGATAGTTGCAGAGATACGGAGGCATAGTTAGAGAAAAAACTTTGAAGGAGGGGCCGGGGGGGGAGGGGATGTTCAAGTGCCCTTCAGCAAATAACTAATTAGGAGGACCACTATGCATCTTTAAAAATTCGTTCGTTTGGTTAAGCTAGAAACTTAATTACAAATTTGGCTTAGGCTATTTTTTGGAAATAGTGGTAGCCTCTACTCATAAATTTAGTTTAATGTTATAAAGGGTGTCCATTAAGTTAATTATAATGTTTGGAAGCACATTCAAATCGGAAAGATAGTTGCTGAGATATAGAAATGGGGCATAGTTAGGTAAAAAACCTTGGTCGAGGGGTCGGGGGGAGGGGATGTTCAAGCAGAGCCGTCCTTAGCGAGGACGACTTAAAGCGAGGCCCGGTGCAGGGATTTTGCGAGGCCTTTTCCTTCCAAATTCTTAACATAATCTTATCTACACTATCAATAAAAAAGAATGATTTTCACCTATATACTATAACCCGGGTTTGATCCCCTAGCTACTATAAAGTAGTAGCATTTGTTTGTGCGTTTGTATGGATAATTTCTGGAACTACTAAACCAATTTCAAAAGTAATGGTGGCAAATTGATGGTGAAAGAACCTCTTCCAACATAGGCTATATTTTATGTCAAGACCACTATCTTTTCTTAACTAAAATCATAAATTTATATTAAAGATTTTCTATTATACGTTCTTCTTTTTATTAAAGAAAAAATATTTTGCGTCTGGGTGCGAGGCCTCTTTAGGCGCGAGGCCCTGTGCGGCCGCACCTGTCGCACACCCCTAAGGACGGCTCTGTGTTCAAGTGCCGTTCAGCAAATGACTAATTAGGACAACCACTATGCATCTTTAAAAATTCGTTCATTTGGTTACGATAGGAACTTAATTAGAAATTTGGCTTAAACTGTTATTCAGAAATAGTGGTAACCATTTCTCAAAAATTTAGTTTAATGTTATAAAGGGTGACTATTAAGTTAATTATAATGTTTGGAATCACTTGCGTTGAAATCGGAAAGATAGTTGCTGAGATATGGAAACGGGGAATAGTTAGAGAAAATTTTGAAGGAGGGCCCCAGAAGGGGGGGGGGGGCAAATGTTCAAGAGACCTTCAGCAAATAACTAATTAGGAGGATCACTATACATCTTTAAAGATTGATTCATTTGGTTAAGCTAGGAACTTAATTTGAAATTTGGCTTAGGCTATTATTTGGAAATACTGATAATTGCTTTTTAGAAATACACCTTGAAGCAATGACTGCTGATTTTTACGATAATTTAGTAAAAATGGAACTAAATTGAGAAGTTCGGAATATTATTACTGAGATATTACTGAGAAACTGAGATTTAAAATAGCGGTATTCTGTATATAAAACAACAATTAAATGCTACGGGTGGAGCTAAAAATGTTAAATATAATTAGACCCTTACCCCTCGCCATTCCTGCAAATATATAACAAATAATCTGTTAAATAAAGTTTTCTGTATTAATAGTTTCTATCATAATAATATATGTCCTGTTTTAAAAAAACCTTAAACCCAGATAATTATAATGAAGAAAAACATGCTTGGAAATGTCTTAAACAGGTGGCATTTGTGTAATTTGCCATGAGTAGATGGCACTACATTAGCTTGGCTATATGCAGGTAACTGCAATCCATGTTGGCACTATTTCATTATAAGTCCTTATCTATGCATCGTTACTCTGATTTATTTAATGTGTTCTGAGAAGATAGTCTACACAACTGACCAACCGAAGAAAAAAAGCGTATTTTTAATGAGTGTTCTTTGTGCATTTTAATTAATATTTCAGAAAGTAATTAAAATATTAAAATTTTGACATTCAGGTGCACCAGAAGAGGGTTTGGACTACCTAAATATAAATTTCCAGCCTTCTAGGTGGGCTAGATTTTCCTAGCCATCGCCCACACCCACACACACACACACACACACACACACACACAAACAGACAGAGAGAGAGAGAGAGAGAGAGAAACTTTCTTTTATTAGTATAGATTTGAACAAATATTAGCAAAAATGATGCAATTAAAAAAAATTTCATAACTTTATTACTTTTAAGATGTTATGAAGAAGTTGAACATGTGTCTAATTTACCATTTTTTTCATAAGAATTTATAAAAAAAAAAAAACCTTTTTTTTAATGACAATTTTATTAACTTTACAATCTGTGTTACTTACTAAAAAAAGCATGTAACTACATTATCCCCTTCAGGGACACCTGGTATATGCAACAAATATTATGCATTTGATTATCCTATGATAGGTTGCACATGAAATTTAAAAGTATAGTTTTGTCCCTCCAATGATGGTTTTACATTGTTTTGCTAGAAAAAAAACTACTGCAAAAGACGTTAATGCTTTTTTAGTTGAAACAAATAACAAACAAAACATATGCCCTTCATCAAGTTGGGGAATTACATCAATTTACTCACCACTGGTGAGTGGATTTTTTGACAAGGCGGGTGAATCTTTAAGAAGTCTTAAAAACTGCAGGCTAGAGAAGATATGTTTTTTACTTGTTATCTATATTTTGCAACTCTTCAAATTAGTGCAATGTAAATATGGTACTAAGTTCTATCCTATACTAAACTTTTCTGTTTTATATATTTCTTAATATTATTGAAAAAAAAAAAACTATGAAAATGTATTGTAGTAGAAATGAATTATTTTTGCAGTTGCATAAATTCTGTCATAACAATTTTTAACTGTACGTTGTGTCTTGCTGGCTGGTAAGATTTTCTGAAAATTCTCCACCCTTGCTATTCGTATTTAGTTGCCAAAGCACATTTACTGCTGTGATAATTTGGCTGTAATACCACTGCAGATTTGATTTGTTTTACTTACCTTTCTACTTAAATACACTATCACACTTTAACAAAATGAGATAGTACCATGGAAACATTTAACTTTATGTAAATGGTAATTAATGTATATGTAATAAATGTTGTGTATATTCATTTTATGTATATGATGGATTAACACAAATTTGAGTAACAGTAAGATATCCAGGAAAAAGTTGGGACCTATCTAGGAGCCCTTCACAAAAATCAAATTAATAAAGTCCCCTTCACAAAATTCCTCTTAATAAGACAAGCCCCTTCACAAAATTCCATTCCTTAGAAACATACTCTCCATTAATAAATTTCACAAAAATATAAATTTGACAAAAATAATTTTTATTTTTCACAAATGGGCCACAAGAAAAAAAAAATCTGCATCAACCCCTAAAAACTCAAAATATGATTTTGGTTTAATAAGTTGCTTAGAAAATAGAAAATAATTGTAAGCTATAAATATAGAATAAAAAATAAAAGTATCGTTACATTAAAAATATAAACTAATCAAACTCTTAAAGACTTGTATAATTTAATGTATAAAATATCATATAATTTTTATAATGTTTTAATATTTATCCCAGGTTAATAGAATCCAAACAAAGAAAAAATGTTACATCTGTTCTTTGTTTGCAAATGCACGTTTCTAAAACAAATTATTAAGGATTAGGGCTAGACTTATAGCTACAAACTTGAAATAATATGTCCAATAAATAAATAAAAAAGCACTATTTTATAATGTATAAAAATAAAATTTAAGAAACAAATTGTTTTAAATAATTAAGCTGAAACTAACATAATAAGATGAAGATATATTATATACAGTGTGCGAAATAATAATGGCCTCTCACAATTTTAGCTGATATATTATAATGATGAAAAAAAATCATGTGCTATTTCCTCTGTTGTAACATGCAAAGTAAGCAGGCATTCATTGGTGGTTGTAGAAGTACGTGCGCATGCGCTGTGAAAGCTTATCAGTGAAATCTGGATTTAAGAAGCAAAATAATTATTACGCTTTTAGCTTATTGCCCCCTATATTAATTGTTGAAACAAGAAATCTTTAACATTTATTCCACCCATCTTTAGCATTGTAGCAAGCTTCCATTCGACGTGGCAAACTTTCATATAAGTCTTAAATATATTTCATATCAATAGAGTTCCCTGCTTCAAGAATAGCTGCTTTCAAATTATCCTTACACATAAAATTTTGGCCATTTACATAAACTTTTCTTGCCATTATAAACTAAACATTCTCTATTATATTCAAATCAGGCAGTTTGGTTGACCAAGGTTTTAGCAGTTTCATTTTTTCCAACTTGAACCAAACTTGGACATCTTTGGCACATGAATTTTCAGTTCTGCTAAAAAACCAACTAATTTCTTTCAGACATTTGAAGTCTATTTTAAGGAAACTGCTTACTTAGCACATTCAGGTAATTAAAACAATTCATTTTTCCATGTATGAATTCAATAATGCTTTTCTTCTCCCATCTTATTGTGCCCCATATCATTATCGAACCCCCTCCATATTTGTGTGTAGTGGAAAACACAAAAGATTCTTTTTTATTATCCTTCCAATAGGTGTGCATGCCAACTGGACCATTCAGATTAAACATTTTCTCATAAGAGAAAATAACATTTTGCCAATCAGTGCTCAAACTCATATGGAGAAAAAAAGAAGCACCAATTTATTTTACTTGATTGTTTGATAAATTTCTCGATTTTTTTTATGCGACCTCTTGCTGAAATTCTCAATTTTATTCAATGATCGTTCGACAAAATTCTGTATTTTTTTGCCGACTGATTGACAAAATTAAAAAAAAAATTTCTGTACCCAATTGATGAAATTTGCAATTTTTTTATGCTATTTCTTGATGAAATTTGCAATTTTTTCTGCGGTTGTTTGACAAAATTCGCATTTAATTTCTACAATTTTTTACCGAAATTCGCGATTATTTCTCACAACCGACTGACGAAATTTATCATTTTTTCCAAGACTGACAAAATTTACCTTTTTTTTTTTTTTTTTGCAATTGTTTGATGAAAATTTCCCCCCATGACGATTCATGAAATTCTTTTTTTTCCACAAGCTCTAGACGAAATTCACGAGTTTTTCCATGATCATTTGATTAAATTTGCGATTTATTTTACTCAATTTTTTGACAAATTTCTCAATTTTTTTTTTTTACAAAAGTTCTTGATGAAATTCACAATTTCTTTTCCAGGATTGTTCGACAAAATTTACAATTTTATTCTGTGATCGTTTGACAATTTTTTTTTTGGCGACCAATCAACAAAATCCTAGTTTTTTTTTTTTTTTCTGTGCACAATTGATGAAATTAGTGATTTTTCATACGCAACTTCTTGATAAAATTCTGCGATCGCTTGAAAAAATTCACATTTTATTTCTGCAATTTTTTAACAAAATTCGCAATTTGTTTTTCGCGACAGATTGAAGAAATGCATGATCTTTTTCTGCAATTGTTTGAAGAAATTCTGTATCTTTATCGCAATCAGACAAAAAAATTTAGGGGGTGGGGGTTCTGTGCCCGTTGATGACATTCAGATTTTTTTTTTTTTAACGTGTACTCTTGATGAAATTCATGACATTTTCTGTAATCGTTTGATAAAATTCGCATTCAATTTCTGCAATTGTTAAACAAAATTCGCGATTTTTTTTCATGACCGATTGACAAAATTTACCATTTTTTCTATGATTGATTGACGAAATTCAAGATTTTTTTTCTGCAATTGGTTAATGGATTTCTCTTTTTTTGTTCCCATGACTCATTGATGAAATTTGCAATTTTTTACTAAACTATGCCTTTTGTTTCCAGAGAGGGGGCAAAAGGGGGAAGCAGTAATTTTGAGGGGATTTAGATTATTGATTATTTATTGTTAAAATAAAATAAAAAAATATAGAAAAGATTTTTAAAGATTTTAAATTTTTTGTGGGGAGGCATTACTTTAGGGGGGGGGGGGGGGGATTTAGATGATTCCTTTTTTTTTAAGTGAAAATCTGCTGAAATACAGAAGATTCTCGCCTTTTTTTTACGTTTAAATTAATGATGAAAATGGGTTTTTTAATATATTTTTTTTAATCTCGATTATAAACCTCCTTCCCAAATTTAATCCTTTTTGCTTTTGAAAAAGGGGTGCTTACAATCAGAATTTTACTTTATATAACTTATCTAAATATGAGAAGCAAAAAAGCATGAATCGCAGAATTTCTGCATTTAAATAAAGCAAAGATTACTATTCTATACTTGCCAAGTCTTCTGGTTTTGTCAGAAGACTTCTGTTTATTGTATTTTTTATGTATATAACTTATGATCTAAATATGATCAGAAGCAAACAAGCATGATTTGCAAAATTTCTGCAATTAAATAAAGCAAAGATTACTATTCCATATTCGACAAATCTTCTGGTTTTGCCAGAAGACTTCTGTTTATCATATTTTTTCATGAAATATACATTTTATACATGAAAAAATGCACCAGAAGACTTCTGTTTATTGTATTTCTTCATGTATATAACTTATGATTTAAATATGATGAGAAGCAAAAAAGCATGAATCACAGAATTTCTTGCAATTAAATAAAGCAAAGATTACTATTCAATACTTGCCAAGTCTTCTGGTTTTGTCAGAAGACTTCTGTTTATTGTATTTTTTTCAAGGCTGGGTTTTTGTCGGCAAAAATGGGTTTCTGTCGTGCCAGTGGCAGAAAGTGGTTATAACCAGTTTTAACTGGCAGAAACTGGAAATAACTGGTATAAACACATTTCGTGACATAATCTGAGACTTTTTTAGTAGTATTAAATTCCTTATGTACATTTTATTCAGGATAAATAAATAAAATATTGTGGATAGTTTTAATTAAAAAATAAATAAATTTGTATTAGAAAAGATGAGTAATGTAACATATAAAATTTTTGTTATAATATGGTTGAGTAATTTTATATATAAACAATTATTAGACTACTATTTAAAATCTTAGTTTAAAAATCAAAATAGAAAACTATATCCAGTACTTATTTTAAATTAAACACTGAAAAGAAAAGAAAAATAATCAATACTTACTCAAAATACTTTTTGTAATTTAACATAACTGTAAAAAAATCTCTCTCATAGAAATGTTATAGTTATATGTGGATCTCTTAATTCCATGAATTTTAAAAACATTTCATTTAAATACAGTATTTTAAAGGAAAAAAAAATCCGTATTTTTATTATTATTTTTTTAATTTAAGACTGTTAGTTGAAAATGTTCCAACCACATTTTGTAGTTACAAAGCAAACAACTACGAAACCTTGCTTGAATACAAAAGAAGCAGTATGATTAACCTTGGCAAAATGGGGGAGTGGTTGAAAAAGAAAAGTGAATGATGTTGGCTGGTTAAGTCAGGTGCACTAATCACCTAATCATAGAAGCTGTTAGCCATTTCTTTTTTCTTCATATTCTGTTTCTTACTTAGAACTGCACCATAAGAGATAAATTTCTTTAAACTATTAGGATTTTTGTTCTTCATTTAATAATGTCTATGTCTAAAGGTGGTAGACCAATAGACCCTATTTGGGGGCACTGTGTGCAGAAAGAAATCAATATTAAGTTAATTGTTGAATGTGTCAACTGCAAAAAAGTCGTTAGTGTTAAGCCTTACAGAATGAAAGAGCACTGGAAAAAGTGTAAAGATGGCAGTAGTAATTTTAAAAGCCACCCTATTGAGGGTTTGGAAATAGATCCTGCAGAATTGTCTTTTTTTCTCACGAGTTAATTTAGTTCCACTTGCAAAAAAATTAAGAGAAGAAAAAGAACCTGAAAAAGAAAGAAATGTTTTAGATTTAGAAGACAGACCCATAACTGTAACAAGCCAAATCAGCATGAAAAGTTTTGTAATGAAAACAACTGCAAAGGAAAAAGATAGTTTAGACGTTGCAATTGCAAAGTTCTTTTACACTTCTATTATCCCATTCTTAGTGTCTGAGCATTCAACTTTTCAAAACATGATCAGTTTACAAATCTCCAAATAGGAAACAGTTGGCTGAAAATCTGCTAGATAAAGTACATATTGAATTGAAGTCAGAAGTAGAAAAAAAGGTAAGTGGTAAAACAGTTATGTTAATTCAAGATGGCTGGAGTACACATAATGATCCTATTGTTATTCATGCTATACATAATGGTACTGAATGTATCTTTATTAATTCTGTAAGCACAGGATCAGAGAAAAAAAACAGCAGATTACTGTACACAGTTAGGAATAGTAGCAATAAAAGAGGTAGAACAGGAATACAAATGTGAAGTGAAAGCTCTTGTAACAGAAAATGAATACAAAATGAAATCAATGAGAAAAAAAATTAAGGAAGAAAAGCCATTCCTTATGCTGGATAGAATGACGGAGTCACATCCTGCATTTTGCAATGTAATGCAAACCCTTTAATTTAATAGAGAAATTTCCCACAACTAAACATCAACGACAGGTGTCCAGCATTTCTTCAGACAAACAAACATCATAAAATCCTCCTGGCGCTGAATGTGACAGCTGGTTAGTGTTACACACAGAAAGCGATTTATGACGTATAATTACACTGGGCCATAAAATATAGCCCAGACCCCCAACTTAGAGATGCCAATTTCCCACATCACCCAATGTTTCGGGCCCTACAGACACTACTGAAGGAAGAGTTAGCTCCTACGAACCAAAGGAGAGTCATGAGCTTTATGCAGATCTGATAAAACAGTAACCATTCCTAAAGTTGGAGGGGCATGGAGTTCCAACAGCAGTAACAAGATTTGTGAACTGTGGCACAACAGGAGAAGATGCAGGACATTCGAACAATTTTACTTTAAACAAAAAAATATCATTCTGGACTAAGATTCTCAGTTAAGAAGTTGTACCTCTCAAGGTGTTCCATTTTATGTTAGCAAGTTTCACCTCTCACCCCCTTATGTGGTCATGTCTTTACAAGACAGTGATTTTTAAAACTTTGAGTTAAAAAAAAAAAAAAAGACAAATCAAGAAGTAAATGGAAGTGGAGTTGTGAATAGTAAAGAAAAACTCTAGATCTTCAAGGAGACCGATGCAGAACTATGTTCAGTGCACCCAGGTATGATTTCTACTTAAATGAAATTACTGTGATAAAACCTTACTTATTTTTAATATTAACAATTGCTATTGAGAAACGTTTTCTTATCATCCCAGGGACATCTGTAGCAAATTAATTAATCACAAACTATAAAACATGCATAAAGAAAAGTGCAATTAATTCTATGTTAAGGAATATCCTTTTTAGAATGACAGACAATGCTGAATATTCAGCAGCATTGCTTTTTTTTCTACTATTCAAGCTCATTATTCACTTTTTTATAATGCAAGTATTCAATAATGAGCTATGTAAATATTTTGTAAATTATTCTATTTTCTATTGTTTAATTCTTATAAGTAACCTTTTGTAAATAACCTTTCTGTATTTAATTTTAACTTAGCCTTCTCATTCATGTTTATTATAGTGCAATATTCTTTTAGTCAACATTTATTAGCAGAACTAAACCGTGGGCTTGGTGGCTCAACCATAAGGACAATTTCCTTCAAAAAATAATCACAATGTTGTACGTTCTCTAGGGAGATAGCACTCTAATTTTATATTATTGTTTAGTTATAGGAAAATTAGAGCTATTTCTAAAAGATTGTCCCAGGTTGTACGATCACCTTACCTCTTATTAAAAGGCTACCAAAATTTCTGCTGAAATAATTGGTGATCCACTATTTGGAAGAGAGATATATAGGTTTGAAGTAACTCCCTATAAATTTTACAACTATAATTAAAAATCTCTCCAACACCTTATAACTTATGGGTGTTCATCTCACATTCTTAATATTCTTGGACAAGACATTACTCCAGAATCTGTTCTAAAACATGTAGTACTTGTTCAGAAATATTTCAGAAATCACCACAAAGTGCTTGGCTTAAAGAATATCCAAATTCTGCAATGCCACAACTACCTTCCAATACAAGATGGAACAGTCAGATTGATTGTTTTGAATCTTTCATGAAGAATTAGCCATATTATTTACAATTAATTGAAGATCATGAAGATGATATTAAGGACACAGCAGTTATTAAAATTGTAAATAATATCATGATTTATAAAGAAGTTAAATACTTGTTGCAAATGTAACCTATTGCTGTTGCTTTAGATAAAACTTAAAAACATGACTGTTCTATTGCAGATGCTTGTGAAATTTGGTAAACTTTATTTGAGGATGAAAATATCATGCAAATCTCACAAATGCAAGGTTCAAAGCAGATTTAAAACAGTAATAACCAACTACCATATGCTAGCTTATTTACTTCATCCTATGTATATGGGATCAAAATTGAAAAAGAAAACACAAGAAATTTGCTTTCTGATATTAATCTAAATTTCATGCCATATATAATATCCTTTAAAGCAAAATCGATTCCTTTCCCAGAAACATATTATTCTAAGGAAGTACTAGAAAATGTCTTGCCTTCTGTGTGGTGGTCGTCTTTAAAAACTAATACTGGTGAAAATGAAGATTTTCAAATTTTGCATCCTCAACAATGACATTGCCAGCAAGTAATACTGGTCTTGAAAAAATATTTTCAAATTTTTCCTTCATTCAGAATAAATTAAGAAACAGTATGGGTTCAGAAAGATTAGCAAAAATAGTCCTATGCTATGGAATGCTCCATGGAAAAAGTAATAATAGTATATTTCAATGCTAATTTTGTTTTTTCAATATTGTAAAATAATTGTATAAGACAATTCATTAAATTTTTTTTCTCTTATTTTTTGTGCTTCAATTATTTACTTATATATTTTCACAAGAAATTTCTATTTGCATACAGTAGATAATCTTTAGGTTATTGCATTGCATTACTTATTTAAAAATACTCTGAAAAGTTATTTGTTAAAATATCAAAGTTTTTTTTTACTTTTAAATAGAAATTCAACTGTAAACAATAATATTAATAGTTAAACCTGTACAGCATGAGATTACCATTATGAACATTTCTGTTTTTCAAGTGAAAGAAAATTAGTATTATGTAAACAATACTAAGGTTCTGGTTTTGCCAGAAGACTTCTGTTTATTGTATTTTTTCATGTATATAACTTATGTTCTCAATATGATCAGAAGCAAATAAGCATAAATCACAGAATTTCTGCAATTAAATAAAGCAAAGATTACTATTCCATACTTGTCAAATCTTCTAGTTTTGTCAGAAGACTTCTGCTTATTGTATTTTTTATGTATATAACTTATGATCTAAATATCATAAGAAGCAAAAAAGAATGAATCGCAGAATTTCTGCAATTAAATAAAGCAAATATTACTATTCCATATTTGACAAGTCTTCTGGTTTTGCCATGTATATGGCTGGTATCTGGTAAATTGCCAGAAGACTTCTGTTTATTGTATATTTTCATGTATGTAACTTATGATCTAAATATGATGAGGAGCAAAAAAGAATGAATCGTAGAATTTCTGCAATTAAATAAAGCAAAGATTACTATTCCATATTCGATAAGTCTTCTGGTTTAGCCAGAAGACTTCTGTTTATTGTATTTTTTATGTATATAACTTATGATCTAAATATGATGAGAAGCAAAAAAGAATGAATCGCAGAATTTCTGCAATTAAATAAAGCAAAGATTACTATTCCATATTCATCAAGTCTTTTGGTTTTGCCAGAAAGTTTGCCCAGTATGGGCTACTACAAGATGATAGACTGTAGATCGAAATGAAAAACAAGTACAAAGAAAATATATAAAGAAAGAACATTTTATTTTGGATGATGTTCCTCTTTTTGCCATTACGGGCATTGTTTGCATAACATAACAGTATCAAGTAAACTTATGGAAGCATCTCATCTGTCTAGATGTGTAACTTATGATCTGAATGTGATGAGAAGCAAAAAAGCATGTGAAAGTCTTATCCAATTAATGAGAGAAGCAACAAAGAATTTCGAAGACTTATCAGAATCTCCAAATCTAAACTATACAAATATAATGAGAAGTAAGAAACCATTTCAAAATCTATATAAGTATGATGAGAAACAATAAAAGATTAATCACGGTATTTCTGCAATTAAATAAAGCAAAGATTACTATTCCATACTTGCCAAGTCTTCTGGTTTTGTCGGGCATCAAAAATAAGCACCGTGTAAGGACCTTACAAATATTTTCTAAATATAACACTTGTAAGGATCGCTATGCACCTTGAATAAACAGTTGACCCACAATCCGACCCAAACCAGACAAAATAATTTTAATCGCCATACAACCCTACCTGAATCCGACAAACCTCAACCCGAAACCAACACACTTCAACCTGAACTGAAAAATAAATCCATATTGTAATGTAATTATGGAAAAGTAGTCTATAATTATATCTGTAATAGGGTGTAAAAAAAATCATGATTTTTTTTTTTTTTTAATAAAATAAATTGATTTTTTTAACTTAAAATTTGATTTTTATTATTTTTTTTCCTGCGTTAAAATACAGAAAAGCTACCAAGAATTTCAGCTTTCTAAAACAATTAACCCTCTTATTAGTAACTTTACCTATGTTTTTATTCTTTAATTAATAAAATTATAATTATTAGTTAGTAATAACAGAAATTATAAAAACTGCAAATTAGTAATTTCATTAGTTAGTAGCATATAATAATGCTATGTACATTAATACTCTGTAATAATTATGTAAAAGTATTAAACACTACCAATATTTATTAAAATTATTAACTGCCTCAATATTACATTGCTAACACTTCTTAAAATTAATAATTATTAAATAATTAACTCTCATTAGGAAAATAAAATATGTTTTTATGCTTAAATTACTAAAATGATAATTAATAATTTAGTATTCATTCAAGAAAGAAAAAGGGGCATGGTGCTAGTTCCCAAAAAAGGCAATACTTCAACAGAAAAAGGCATTATTTCATGAAGAAATATATTACAAATGTGCGTAAAAATATAAGGAAAAAGTATATAATTTTTTAATATCGTCAGTACCATGTCAAACTATCGAATTTGAAAATAGCTGCTTTTCAGGAAGGCAAAAAAACTTTTAATTATGGATTTTAAATCAGTGCTTGGCGGAAGTAACTAATTGTTATATATTTCTTGTGCTGTTTAATATCCTATTTAAGCTTGCTATCAAGATAAATCATTTGGCTAATTTTATTCGCCATAAAATTACATTTGATACTTTGAAATGCTATGTTTATTTGTGCTTTTCTCAGTTTTTGCAAAATTTTACAAGTCAAAGTAGCGAATTTGCCGTATTCGATAGTTTGACTTGTAAAATTTTGTACTTTTCTCAGTTTTTTGCAAAATTTTACAAGTCAAAGTAGCAAATATACCATATTTGTATTTGGTTTGACTTGTAAAGTTTCGCCAAAACTGAGAAAGGCTTTTAAACGTATTTGATTTGCGATAGTTTTACGTATTCAATATAAAAAAATTAACAATTTTCTTTAATAACTTAAAAAACGAGTTTACTTAAAACTGATAACTGAAAAAGTTTATTTTTAAGCGTTATGTAAATTTTATAAAATATAAGAAAAAATTAACAATTTTCTTTAATAACTTAAAAAACGAGTTTACTTAAAACTGATAACTGAAAAAGTTTATTTTTAAGCGTTATGTAAATTTTATAAAATATAAGAAAACAAAGAAATACCCACAAATACAGGGATGGGCCTTCACGAGACTTTTTTACCACTATTTTCGAACAGTAACCTTTCCTTTCTTTAATCGAATAAACCAATGGGACAATGTCTATCACTAATTCCGAATAAGAAAATTAGTCTTACTTAATCCCCTTAAAACAAGCTGGAAAAATTATTTTGACGTCATAATTCATGATGGGTTCTTTTAATAAAATAATTGCAAATGTTACCTCGAATGTGGAGGATCAATAAAAGGTAACACCACTTTTTTAAGACTTATAACATACGTTTAAAGGCATTTATAATTTTGGTTTCTCTGTCTGGGTCTCACCGTGCTCTAACTGACATAAATGACCCCAGATTGCTATGTAATTGATATGTTTTTCACTTATTATGACATATTTTCTATTGAAAATGGAGTGTGTAGAATTTTTAACTTTTCAACCTAGTTGAAAAGTGTTTATGACTTCTGTTTGGCCGTCTATCGCTCTGTTCGTGCTCTATCTTTCGTAAATGTACTCAGATTGCCCTGAAATTTTTTTACGTTATTGTCGCTTACTACAGCATGATCTCTATTGAAAATTAAGTATGTAAAATAGTTTTTTTTACAGTGACAGTCAAAATTATTCCATTACATCACAGTCAATGGGAAAAAATAGTTTCAAGTGAATTTTGATGATGCTACATCATTTAAAACATGATGAAATAAATTGATATACAATTGTGAAGTGCACTAAAACATGCTTTTTCTAGAATATGGGGTGCAAAGCATTTATTATTCATTTACAGAGTCAAACAAAAGAATTCTGTTACACATCGTTCTAAGGGGAAAAATTGTTTGCAGTGTAATTTAGTGATATTTCACTATTTCAAACATAATGAAAAATATATGCATTATTGAGGTGCACTATAAATAGCTCTCTTGCGTGCATTGCGTTTATTTACAGGGACACACAAAATATATTATTTACAGTACATGTGCAATAGTTACAGTCTATGTGTGATAAGTGTGTTTTCAACTTTGGTTTGAGTTTTTAAGTTTAACTAAATTTTTTCATAGTACGTGTGTGTTTATAAACTGAGTTGTTTATATACAGGGCTACACAAGCGAATCTGTAATCATTACAGACTATGGGTGCAAAGTGCTTAAGGGTAGTTTTTAATTGTGTTTTGCATTTTCCTGCTGAACTATATTTAAGTAGACTAATAGAAAGTTGTGGAATATAAATAAATTCATATACAGGGCTATGCAAAGGAAAATATACATTGTCATTTATGGTTGGTAATTGCTGCGAGTGAGTTTTAAGTTGCCTTTTAGCTTAATATGTGGTGTGTACAAAAGACTTCAGATAATATACAGGGCTGCACAAAATATTTCGAGTGATTTCAATCGTTTTGCGAAAATTGCTAAATGTGAATTTTCTAACTGAACTATATTTTATCCTCCATGTATTAAATATCCATATCTATAGATCATATTACAGGGCTGCACAAAAAATTTCGATTACCTTTTTGACAAAGGAAGGTAATTTTGAACACTGGATATTTCAATGTGTTATATGTTTTCTAAACTGTTCAATTACTTATCTTCTTTCACCTTATTTAACGGCGAAGTTTCGTTAACGTTTTCTGGATGTGTTGGAAAACGTTTCATAATCTATGCTTGACGCATTATTTTTTGTTCTTGTTAGTTGATTTACAAGGGAACTGAAAGGAATTCTATTACATTACGCTCAATGGGGAAAAAGTTTGCGGTGTATTTTAATGATGTTACACTATTTCAACCATAATGAAATTGATATGCATTTATGAAGTGCACTAAAATATTTTTTATGTAGAATATGGTGTGCAAATCATTTATCATTTATTTACAGGATCACTCAAAAAATTCAATTTACATAATAATATACGGTGCAAAATTGTTTGAAGCGTATATTTATAATGTTACACTATTTGAAACATGATGAAATTATACGCATTATTGAAGTTCACTACAAAATGCTAACTGTACAATATGACGAGCCTGACAGTTATCATTTATTTACAGGTATACACGAAAGATATATATTATAGTGCTCTCTATGAGCGGTAATTGCTGGAAGTGTGTTTTAAGTTATGGTATGCATTTTTTAGTTGACCTATTTGCATACTACGTGGCTTATAACAATTCTGTGAATCATATACAGGGCTACACAAAAGAATTTGTAAGCATTACTCTGTATGGGCGTGAATGCCTTAAAAGTATTTTTTAGTTAAGTTATGGAATTTCGGGCCAAATTATATTTAGTAATTTGTAGTATATAAATAAATTCATAACACAGTTGAACCTCGAAAATCCGAAATCGTCGGGACCGTAACAATTCCGGATTTTCAAATTTTCCTGATTTTGGAGGTTGTTAAAAAATATTTCCCCGCAGTCTGCCATTTTGTTTCTTAAACGATATCAATATAAAGGTAACATCCATTGACTAGTAATATAAATGGACAGCGGACCAGCAACCCTTTCTTGAAAGAAATATGTCCTTTCCTCTAGCAGGTGTGGAGGAAGAATATTATGCCAAACAGGGTTTTTTTTGCGCCAAACTGTCACGGAAATTCCACAGCTCCCGAGAAGAAAGAGAGATCTGAAAGAAAGAGGTTGCCAAGAAAAGGATTACCGCCAGAAAGCGGCACCCTTTCGCCTCTTTTTGGCGATGAAAGGTGAAAGATATTTTCTTCAAGTCTGTCGGAAGAAAAGAAAGGAGTCCGCTGTCCATTTATATTTCTAGTCAATGGTAACATCTGGCTAAAAGATTTATGAAAAGATTTTATTTATTTGGAACAGCTTGCGTCGAAGTATTTATGAAATAATAGATATTTTGATTATTGTAGGTCTTTTATCCAGATGTTACCTTTATTTTGATATCGTTTGAGAAACAAAATGGCGGACCACGGGCTAATATGCAAGCTGTTCCACAAACGACAATTTTGAATTCATTTTTCGAAGGATAGAAAAAAAATCAAAGGTAGCAACTCGATCACGTGGAAATAATCACACAGGTAAACAAACGTGCACACTAGAGTAAAGTATGAGCCTTTACGTTGCCAATCGGAATGAAAATATTTACATGACATATTCCAAAATACGGAATGATCCAGAAACCCACATTTTTTCAGACTCTCCTAGTGACGAAAAAATAATTTTTAAAAAAAATTGTATGTTTTAAAAACATTTCTTGCTCAGAATTTAGCCTTTCCTTTTATTCATCATAAGATTATTACAAAAAGAAAGAAAGAAAAATTCACGATTCGAACTAGAGTGAAGAAAAAAAAAAACTCTTGTTATCTCTTTTTCTTTTCTGCATTCAAAGCTCTTTTGAAAGTAACAAAATTGACAGATAGGGGAAATGACCAAACGACACGTGTATCAATGTCATAGGGCAATGGGTTACTAGGTCGATCATTCAGT
This sequence comes from Maratus michaelseni, assembly GCA_963931845.1. NCBI lineage: Eukaryota > Metazoa > Arthropoda > Arachnida > Araneae > Salticidae > Maratus > Maratus michaelseni. The sequence goes on from OZ007586.1 coordinate 304,730,212, forward strand.
TCCGTTTGGAGAGGGAGAGAAGAAAAATATCAAGTGTGTTATCTGTTAGTTGAGTCAAGTGATAACAAATTTGTGCGTTTGTTTGTTTGTTTTTTTAGTTATAAGTATGTACTTGAGAGATTTTATTAGAATTATAAGAAGCTTCCAGTCATCAGCGTATCACATTGAGTACATTCTCATGGGTTAATAAAGAGTGCAAAATTCTCCAGTGGGGGAACTCTGTTTTTTTTTAATGCCGTTTTTTAATATGCCAGTTTTTGTAATAGTTGAACTCTTTAATTAATGGTCAAGTGGTATAAAAATATACCAGAATAAGTCCATATAGATTTATTTAGTGTTCAGTTAAAAGTTTTTAACTGCATTCCATGAGAAATATGGAAATTACAGCTATTCTATTTTTAAAATTAATAAAACTGAAACTGGCAAAATGTCTGGATTTTAGAGATTTCCGGATTTTTGAGGTTCAACTGTATACAGGGCTATGCAAAGAACTGGATATATTGCCGGCTATAAATGGTAATTTCTGGAAGTGTGCTTTTAATAGTGAAATGCGACACTACTATGTCAAACTATCGAATATGAATATTAAAACTTTTGTGTGGAGAGCAAGAAAATGTTTTAATTGTGGATTCAACATCAGTGAAAGGCTGAAGTTGATTGTTATAGTTTTCCTAATTTATACCATTTAATATTGACAACAAAATTTACAATTTCATTGTTTTAATCGACAAAGAATACATTCGTTAGTTGAATCACTAAGCTGTTTTGTACTTTTTCCAGGTTAACAGCATCAAAGTAGCGATTGTGCCATATACGATAGTTTGAATTGTTTTTTAGTATTTTATTTATATTTACATATTCACTATCAAATGCATAACAGTTTCCCTTAGTGAAGTATTTGTAAGTAAATACTAATTTAATAGAAAAAATTAATTTATTTTCAAACGTTATATAAGTTTCATAAAATGTAGCAAAAATTAATGTTAACTTGAATTGTGAGAATCAATTCTATCTTCAGTTCTATCAACTAAATTAATCTTAATCAATTTCTTCTTCAATGTCACTCCAATCAGGTTCCGCTAAATTATCGCGAACAGTGGAAGAAGTTGGTAGTAAATTGTAGAAATCATGATAGGATCTTGGTATTAAATTGTGGGTGCATAACAGCAAAAGATCTTTTTTCTTTTCGTTTGAAATTGGTAGATGCTGCTGGTATGGTTTGACTGGTTTGCTATTTAGTTTTCCTTTTCATTTTTTAATGTATTATGTAATTAAATTTTCATCTTGTATGCGTGTTTTCATAAATATTTTGTTTTCGTTGCTTTTTTGGTACTGAAACCAAAGTGTCACTAAATTTATATGTCTGAACATTTTCTCTGTGATTATTTCTTTTTCCTCATTACTGTCTCCATTTTTTTTTTACTTTTTTTTTACGTTGCTTTTCTATTTCAAATTTTGCCTCATGTGGATTAAAATTAAAAAAGTCATCATGAAGTAATCTAATAACGTTATAAGGACTAGGTTTCGTGCGAGCCATTCTTACAAGCTGTGCCCATTCTTCAGGTGTATATATAGGCGTATTTGTTGCTTTTTTTTTCCATTTTTGAGTGAATGGAATCGCATTCCATGTATGAGTGCACGGGCTCAAAATAAATGTGATCTATGGTGGATAACGTTGGGTGTACTTTGACAGCATGAAGACACATAGCAGAAAAATGGAAATTTTTTTGCTGGCCACTACAGCTGTCCGACATCATTTTTACATGCTCTATTTCTGGATGGGCCATAATGTAATTGAATATGCAAGATGAAATTTCAATGCTGCCTCTTCTTCCTTTGATTTCATCCCACATATAGCATTGAACACTCGAATCTCCCAAATTATAAATTGTTAAATTATAGATGGCCAATTTTCAAACATAGAAAAAAGGTCCTGCAGCTCTTTTTGGAGTTGATAAAACTGACCGCAGATCAAAATGGAAAGCCAGTACTTTTTCACTTCCTAAGATGGATAGTTTGTCTTCTTTCCTTTTCATTCTTGTGGCTGCTTTTCTTTCTTGATGTTGATCAAATTCTTCTCTGTTTGTATTTTTCTCTACCTCTGAGCTCGCCTCAAAAGTGGTGCATACTTTACATAAATCTTTTTTGGGCTGGTGGAATTTTAATTTGAAGGATTTAAATGTTTTCCTATATGTTTCATAACATCATTCTTTTCTGCCTTCTGCTTTACATTTTACCTTATACAGTCGATACATGATTTTTATATTTAAATTTACATCTAAAAATCTAAAATCAGTTGATTTGCGGCAATAATGTGACTCCACAGTAGGAAATGAAAGGATGTGCTGTTTCACATAATCTTCACCATCATTCAAGTTGATCGGCGGGATCATTCCTGGATTTTTTTTTCTGCACCCCCCCCCCCCTCTATTATCAGACTATGACACCAGTCTTGTTAATTTTTTTAAATGCTCCCTTAATTAGTCCCTCACTAATACCAAGGGTATCTAGAAAAAAGGCTCTACAAACAATGTGTTTCTCATTGCCATAAGTAAATGTGTATGTTTTTGTGAATTCTTTTCTAAATATTTCACTAACTTGTCTTTTCGGTTTTTTCCGAGTGATGTGCCTAACAAAGAATTCTCGCTGCTTGTGTAATAAGTCAAGGGAATGAAAATTATCAAATATAATCTTTCTTTTCTCTTCTGGAATTTTAGCACAACATTGATGTTTTCTATTATTCATACAAGTAGGTCGTCTCATTGGTTTGGCAGGAATTATTTTATGATTTTCAGTTTCATATGCTGCACCTTCTAATCTGTTGGCTTTATTTATATTTTTTCTCCATTTATTGGGATTGGACTTGTAACGCTTCACAGGCTCAATAATTTCATCTAACGTAGAATCATGTGAACTATAGCTATTTGCAGTTGGACAGCATTCCTTTATTTTTGTTGGCAGAAGAGCTAAAAGTATGTTCTAAACCAACGTTTTTCACACTATTTATGGCCTGGAAATGGTCTAGTTCTGAACAGAAATTAACTTTTTTTTTACTTATAACCTTCCTGGGTTGCTGTTTCTTATGAATTGTGATTTTAGATTTTCCAGCTCCTAGAAAAGCATAAAAATTAATAATTATAATAATGCAAACAACAATCATTTACAGGGTGTTTCAAAAGTCTCTTGGCATTTTCCTTAAAAGTGCTTTTAATAAAGAACTTGTTGGTACAAATAAGAAGTACAAGGTATAATCAATGCATTTCAATGTGGTTGTCCTGTAAGTCTAAGCCTAGGCTCCATTTTTCATGGGTGGCACGAAAGGCATCTGCTAGCAGATGTGGTGTTATTTGTGCTGCTGCGTCAGTTATTCGTTAATTTATTTGTTCAATTGTGTGGATCTTCACTGTGTACACTTTGACTTCATGAACCCCCACACAAAAAAGACTAGGGTTGTTAAGTCAGGAGAGCGCGGTGCCCACAGTCTGAGTGAACCACGACCTATCCACCTATCGGGGAATTGTTCATCGAGGTTGTCTTGAACAATTCGTGTGAAATGGGCTGGTGCAGTATCTTGCTAGAAAACAATTACTCTTTTTATACCATCACTTTCTAATTGCGGCTGAAAAAAAATTGCAGCATATCAAGGTCGATATTTCCTGTAACTGTTGGCTCAGAGAAAATAAAAGGTCCATAGATCTTTGTTTTAGTTATTCCCATCCACATATTCAACTTAGGAATGTCCCTTTAAACATTTCTTAAATAACCTGGGAAACAAAGGAATCATTATAAAACATTTTTACATGAAAATGCCAAGACACTTTTGAAACACCCTCTAGAGTGTTTAATATTATACCAAAAGAAAACGAGAAAAAGGATTAAGCCGAACTCGAATTTTCGTTTGAACATTAAGAAAATTTTATATTATAAAACAAAAATATATCCCTGAGTAACACTGGCGTCATATTGATGGTGGCAACAGCAGATCAATAAATGCTGAATTTACTACTTTTCTTTTAACTTATAGACACAGAATCAAATTTTATAACGTCGAATAGGGAAAAAAAATATTCTTTTAAGTACAATTTATTTGAAAACTGTATCTAAAACTGTGTCTGAAAACTCTCTCCATTTTTTATGGTTCTAAAAATAATGTCTAATGTAAGTAGCGAAACATTTGGTGATTTATTTGGCTATTAATTTCTGGCATGTGGCTAATATGAAAGTATCAGTTTTAATAAATTACAAAAATTTATTTGAATACATAATTAATATTCTTTATATAAAAATGTATTTTCATATTGTGTATGTAATATATATGTATCTATAATATATATATTAAATATAAAAAATCTACTAGAGTTTTCAATAAAAAAATGATTTTCACCTATATTATGTAGGGAAGCCCGGTATGCATCCCCTATTTAATATACTGTAACGAAGATATCAACGGCGGGATATTTTTGTCCTGTGAGCATTGTGATAAAATTACAAGTCATAATAGAAGCGTATTAATCAAGCAGGACTGTCGTTCTGCCAAGCCAAGCTAACAAAAAATAGTAAGCCAGCTATACAAATAAACACCAAGAACAAGACAACAGACCGGTTTTGCTTTCTTACAGGAAACAACTTTTGAATGTTAAATTGGCCAAACGTGCCAGATTAAAATATCACATATCAAAAAAGGAAAACTAGAAGAATCTGATGAAGAAATTCTTCAATTTGAGATCAAACTCATCATCATGAGTGATATATAAACACAGATATATATTTTTAAACGAGTTACTTATAATGATCACTTTTCTCTTTGTCAATTTTTTTTTTCAAACAACCTACAGCTTAACTAATGCACAGAAAAAAAAGTAAAGATTGCATTTTTGGACAGGTTATTGCTTAATCTATGTGCTTTTATGAAATTCAGTGTCAAAAAAATAAAATGTCTATCATTAATTAGCAAAAAAGTAATAATTAGCACTAAAATTAACAAATTATTCAAAACAGAGATAAAACCCGCCAACGACTGCGATCATCTACATTATAATAGCTCAAATCAGATGCGGGGCGACTACTTCGAGTTTCATCTGCCAGTCCGTCATTTTTCTTCAAGATCAATTTTTCAAATAAAATTGCATAACAGATACATTTTTAGACAGGTCTAATTTTTTTTTTTTTTTTTTTTTTTTTTGAGCAAAGAGATACTTTCTAAAATGTATATATTAAGTGTTATAGGCATTTAAAAAAAATTTCCTAGCATAAACAAAACTTTTGAAAAAAATTTAATTGAATGTGTTTTTTTATTTCCCAAAAACCATGGTAAAGGACAGGCATTTTGTTCGCAGGTAGAGAATCAAATCAGAAAATACCTTTGACGTCATTTTAATATAAATTAATGAAATTCTGTTGTTAATTTTTTTTTTTTTTTAGAAGTCAAGTTTACATTTAAATGTATTGTAAGAGTGTGTTTAATTGAGCATTTAATTGTGTGTTTAATTGAGCCAAGAAATAGTAAAAAAAATTCTAATTTAACAATTTACAACGACCATTGGAAAAATGCAGAGGGATAGCAGGGCAGTGTTCAGACTCTACCCTATACGACCTCATACTATAAGACATTTAAAAATTTTATTAATTTAGCCCTCCTAAAATACCACCTGGTTCCCGTCTTACAGCAGACCTATTCGCCCCACCCTACAATAACATAGCTTCCCCACGTTAGCTATTCCAACGACCTACTATAGTATGATCTTGGCAGTAGGCGGTGTTAAATACCGCCACCGCCAGATGCTGACGCAGAAGTCTTATTCCCTATCTACTGACTTCCTGTTTGGTATCCGAAGGTCGAATAAACCGAAATATTCAAATAGGATGCCAACTTTAGGTGTTAGCATTGACATTTTTAAAGTTTGGTACAATTTCTATTTGTAGACCATCCCCTAAGCAAAATTTAAGTATTGCTTTAACTGTTGTTTAGATTGATATTTGACCTAAAGGTATTTTGAGGAAATTAAAATTAAAGATCACATTTTTTGCTTCATAAGACGATTTCTCATCCAACGTCAAATTTTGAATTCTGCTTTTTTTCCTATCTGATAATTTGCATCTATCCTTTTTGTAACTTTAACATTTTTGTATTGATTTTATGCATTTCTATTGCCTATTCAAAGAAAGATTCATCTAAAGTTATAGAATTTCATTAAAAACGCTTTAAAAATTCTTCTACAGTTACAGAATTTCATTAAATACGGTTAAAAGAGTAAAGTGCAAACATCATTTGGTCCATTCTCGACCGCAAGTATCAACCCTTTTTTCAATGGTTAATAAGACCGAGCAATAATAAAAGGATTACTGTCTAAACCATAAAAAACAATATACAATTAAAATTAATTAAATAATACCTTGGTCGACATAGCTGTCATCTGATTCAGTGGTGTGACTTGGAGAAAATGTTGGGTCTAAATCAGTGTTATCAGAAGAACTTGGATATAAATCTAACAGAAGTTTCCACAAGAAATCTCTGGGTAAATTAAAGGTGATTTTCACTTTTTTTTTTTTTTTAAAGCAGGGTGCATTTTGCTAATTTCTAAAATGGCAGGGAGATGTGCCCTTAAAAAATGGCCTAGAGGGAACAAAGTAACTACAAAATAAATAAAAACTACAAAATACATTAATAGCATAAATAACAAAGCAAACAAATATTATTTACAGATTGTACAATTGTGCTGTTACAGTTGAACCTCAAAAATCCGGAATCGTCAGGACCGTAACGATTCCGGATTTTAGAATTTTCCACATTTTGAAGGTTGTTGAAAAATATTTTCCAGCAGTCTGCCATTTTGTTTCTTAAACGATATCAATATAAAGGTAACATCTGGCTAAAAGATTTATGAAAAGATATTTTTTTATTTGGAACAGCTTGCGTCGAAGTATTTATGAAATAATACATACATATTTTGATTATTGTATGTCTTTTAGCCAGATGTTACCTTTATTTTGATATCGTTTGAGAAACAAAATGGTGGACCACGGGCTAATACGCAAGCTGTTACTAATAAAATAGGAATAATACACTAAATACTCATGCTGAAATTAAATACACAGATTAAAACACAATAAATTAAAATATAGTACACAATACACTTCCTAAAATTATTTATATTCATTAAAAAATACTCAAAAATGGCGAAACTGACAAAGTATTTTTAAGTTGATTTTTTTTTAAACATTTCAGTTATTGATAACTGTTTTAATGATTTTCGTTTGTGACTGATTAGTTTTTCTTTGATTTGGTATATACACATCATTTCTTGTTCATTTATAAAATCCCTTTGCTCAAGACCTTTGATAGCATTATCTAAGTTTTGAACAATGTCATCAATAGTCATTTTTGCATCTAATTCTTCTTCGCTTTCACTTTCTTCATCAGTTTCACTTACTTCTCTCCCAAGGCTGTTTTGTGTATTTCATCATCAGTCAATTTATTGACGATTGGTGATTCATCATCGGCATGAATAACTTCATTTATATCATTGGTAGTTAATGAAATTTCAGACGTAATTTCTTTGCAGTATGAAAGAAGATCAGAAATTATGTTTGAATCTTTGGGAATAGGAAATCCTTCAAATTCCTGATCATCCTCATCATCAAAAAATATCATTGTTGGCATCAAGTTGTGCCATGCATGACACGCAAAATGTCTTTGCTTATATTGTTCCCTGAATTTGCAGCACACCAAATTGCATCTTTAATATGGAATTCTTTAACGAATTCAGTGATGTCCCTACCGCTATTTACGAAACTTAACATACGATGCAAAAAATCATTTTTAGAGCGGCATTTTAAAGCTTGTAATACTCCCATATCCATGGGTTGTATCAAGGATGTGCAATTGGGTGGGAGAAACAACACCTGGAAATTTTCTTTATTTAAAATCTCCGGAGCTGGATGAGCAGAACAATTGTCCAAAACTAAAAGAATTTTTGCCTCATCGGCAACTCCATTAGCTCTGGCATGCACATGAACTTCGGGGATGAAATGGTTATTAAACCAATCAATCAAAAGATCTTTCATAATCCAAGCTTGCTTGTTTGATTTGTAAATGACCGGAAGAGATTTCACATTTTTGAGTGCTCGAGGTCGTGCATACTTTCCGATCATCAACAATTTACACCTGTGAGAGCTTGCAGCATTAGAGCAAGCCAGCAATGTTAACCGTTCCTTTGAATTTTTTTACGCCAGATGGATTTTTTTCTTCGGCAGTAGCTAGTGTTTTCCTTGGTATGTAATGCCAGAAGAGTGACGTCTCATCTGCATTATAAATTTGCTCTAAAATTAATTTTTCATCAGCTACAAGCTGACAAAACTGACTGACGAAAAATTCAGCAGCTTCTGCATCCGCGCTTTCTTTTTCTCTGGAGTTGCCGAATTCCGTGGCACTTTTTAAATTTTTCCAGCCAACCAGTTGAATATTCACAAGGTGTTTTTACTTTCATTTCAGCGTGAAAAATTCTTGCTTGAGCTGTTATTATTGCACCTGTTAAAAGAACATTTTCGTTCCTTCTTTGACGAACCCATGCAATCATAACTTTATCAATATCATCATTATTCGAAGGCCGAATGATTTTTCTTTTCTTCATTGCCAGAGGTGTATCACTGTCAGCAAAAAACTATTATTTTTTGTTTTTACTTTTGCAAATCATACACGGTAGATTTCCCTATTCCATATTCATCACAAAGTTTCAGCACTGAACTCCCCTTTTTTTTCTATTGTAAGCGAATTATGTTGAAACAGAATTGCTGCTAGAGCTAGATGACGAAACAAAAGACAATTTTTAATTCATTTTTCAAAGAATAGAACAAAATCAAAGGTAGCAACTCGATCACGTGGAAAATAATCACACAGCTAAACAAACGTGCACACTAGATTAAAGTATGAGCCTTTACGTTGCCAATCGGAATGAAAATTTTCACATGACATATTCCAAAATCCGGAATGATCCAGAAACCAGCATTTTTTTAGAATCTCCTAGTGATGAAAAAATAATTTTTAAAAAACTGTATGTTTTAAAAACATTTCTTGCTCAGAATTTAGCCTTTCCTTTTATTCATCATAAGATTATTACAAAAACAAAAAAAAAAAAAAAAAGAAAGAAAAATTCATGATTCGAACTAGAGTGAAGAAGAAAAAAAACTCTTGCTATCTCTTTTTCTTTTCTGCATTCAAAGCTCTTTTGAAAGTAATAAAATTGAGAGATACAGGAAATGACCAAACGATGCATGTATCAAGGTCATAGGGCAATGGGTTACTAGGTTGACCATTCAGTTCCATTTGGAGAAGGAGAGAAGAAAATATCAAATGTGTTATCTGTTAGTTGTGTCAAGTGATAACAAATTTGTGCGTTTGTTTGTTTGTTTTTTTAGTTATAAGTACGTACTTGAGAGATTTTATTAGAATTATAAGAAGCTTCCAGTCATCAGCTGAAATTCTCAAATATATCTGAAATTCTCAAAATATTAAATAGCAACCCTGTTACTACTCAGTGGGAGTTATTAGCATTCAGCATTACAAATTAAAAAAGAAAAAAAAAAGAAGGATTGTATCCTTTTAAATCCCTAATTAATTTCTTTATTTAGTGTATATATGAGTTTAAAAGGGAAAAAATATATATATATATATATATACACACACACACACATTATATATATATATATATATATATATATATATATATATATATATATTCAACCTCTACTGAAGAAGCTGTTGCTGTGCTTATCATTTTTATACCAATTAGATCTTTTTCTCTTACACATTATTTTACAATGGCCGTTGAACAGATGTCATTCTTCTTTAGTTCTAATTTGCTATAAATTTATTATTGCAAAAATAGGGTACTGGCTATTTATTCTTTTACTAATAGAAATTTATTATACTTGATATTCTTATTTTATCTAAAAGAAATTATGAGATTGCAAACTATAATAGATTAAAATATCATTTTTAAACAAAATGCTTTTAATGCCCAATAAAAAACTTGCTTTTTACAAACTTATTGAACTCAATTTTTTACAAGCCTAAGGAATTAAGCTTAGAAACAATTATTCAAAGATTTTGTTTATTCATAAGGTAAAATATCCATAGAAACTTTTCAAATTATATTAATCTTAGATTTTATTATGTCATTTTAAACATTTAAAATATATATGATTAAAAAAATCAGTTGATTTAAATCATCGGATTAAAATTGTTGACACCCTAATCTGTAGTATCAAATTTACCTTTTAAGTAGGGGGAGGGGGGGGGGGGGAGAGAGAGAGTATGTGTATGTATGTATGTATGTATGTATGTATGTATGCATGCATGTATGTATGTAGAAACTATTAGCATTCAAATAAATAATTTGAAATTATATTTTTTAGATTCTTTGGAGAAATTGGGTCAATTTAAATCTGATCCACAAATGTCAAAACCAAGACATTTAAACCAAACTCGAATTGTTTAAAGTTAATTCGACTGGAGTCAGACTCCCAGTGAAAAAATAGAAGTCAACCCGACCCATAATGAAAAATGTTTAGCTCTAACCCGACCAATCCTGGACTGAAAGTCCAGGTTCAGTTTGCCAGACACGATGCAGGACCTGAAATCTGACTGGATCCCAGGGTTGATAAAAATCATGATTTTTTTTTTAAAAATCGGATTTATTTGATTTAAATCAGATTTTTTTTATTAAAATTATTTGTGTACTGTGCATGTATTTATTTTATTTTCTCTGCATAGATATACACATTTCTATTAATTTTATTACAGTTCCTAGATAAATTTCAAAATAATTTAAATAAAAATAAATTGTTGCAAACAAATTCAGATTTACTTAAAACTTAAAATCATATTATTCTACTATTAAATTGTTATAGATAAGATATACCCATGTGTGTTGTGTCTATAAATTTGCAGTTAATTTAAGTTATTAAATTTTTCTTTAAGGTATTACTCCAATAATACAGTAGACTGCCTTAAATCTGCATAGCTTAAAACTGGAGGGTTATGCAGATTTTTAAAAAAATTTGAAGATTTCTGGACACTGTTTACATTTTTTAAACAATAATTTGAATTTAACAATGTACTCAAAATTATAATGAATGCTTACAATAAAGTAAAATAGTTAAATAAAATTTAAAAAAATAAGAAAATTTAAAAAACATTTAAAATATTAAAAGTAAAGGTCAAGTAAATAATTAATAATACACAGCTAAATATGTATAATGATGAGATTTTTTTCTTGAACTATTCACTGAAACTCACCTTACAAATGTACACTAATAATTCACATCAAAATCTTAAAATAACAAAGTTTTCTTTCATGTTTAGCCATACTTAATAACCAAAAAAGCTTGATTAATACATAAATTATTTGGTAAAAATATTGTGATTGCCACTGATATCAGCACTATCTAGAATTTTTTCAGAAATAAATTTATACTTCCTTCATGAGAAAACATGAGTTGAATCATATCAAACAGAATTATATATTAAAATGTGTACAGGATGATATAATTTTTTTTTAACTTAAATTTTACACCTACATCTTAACTAAGTTTCATTGTTTACATCGGAAACTATGTTCGGATTTTAGGGTGGCAGATTTGAGGGAGTCTACTGTATATATAATATTAATCGCATAATAAATGCAGCAAAGAATGCTAAATATATATGTGTATTTCAACCAGGGTTGGCCAATTATTGCCTAAGTGTAAAAAACCCTCCTGGCAAAAACTACTAGTATTTTAAAACAGAGTTTTAAGGATTTTATTTTAACTGCATGATTCCAATGTTTAATTCATAATTTTAACCGATTAAAATCAGTGGTTTAAAATATAATCTTGATCAATTTCCATTTTTGCCCCAATTTTTGTCTGTTTTTTTTTTCCACTTTTTGCCACTGTCCTGACAAAAATACATTTTTGCCGGCAAAAAGCCAACCCTGATTTCAACCGATTCAGATTCACTAATGTCATCTTTTATCACATAGACTAAGTTTCTTAGTGTTTTTTTTTTTATTTTGCCACTATCTCCACCATTTCTGCACTACATGGTTTGCATATTGCTGTCACACATTTTACAGAAACAGTTTTTTTTTGTTTGTTTTTTTTTCTCCAGTAAAATAAAGTCACATTGTATCTTTCTTTTTGCCAGCCATTTTTCTTATGTATTAATAATGTATCCAAAAACTCTCTGTACTGTATCTAGTATTAGTAAATGATATTCTTGTCCAAACTTGTGTTTCACACTATACTATATTAAAGATTACAAAACAGTTATAAGACGCAAGGTAATCACATAACAAAAAGTACAAAGCTATTAAATGTCAGTGTTATCCAGCCCTCAGCCATTGACAATTTCAGCAATCAATCATGCTTATATATCAGTAGAAATGTCTGTTTAGCTTAGAAATAAGGTATAATAACATATCTTACATTTTCCATTGCAGTAAGCAAAGCAATGAATTCAAAGAAAGGAAAGGGCAAAGGTATCAGTCACAGGGATTAAATAATTTTCAGTTATAGAAGAAACATGAAACTAGAATTGTATAATTCTATGTTAGACAAACAGAAGTCTAAATATTTATTATGTTACAATTTAGTCCTTGTCATATTATATGATCAATACATCAACCATAAACATATATTGGATATTGAAATTTGCAGGTCTAAGCAACTGAACATAAAACAAACTTGTGAATCGTGTATAATTTACTTTAGAGGAAGTAATTCCTCACTGAAAATACTATTGTATTAGATACTTTTATATTGAATATATTTAACTTTAGCTTCAGCATCTAACTTGCAAAAATGAAGTGATCATGTAGGAAAGACAAAAGTTTAAAAATGAGAGAGCATTTATCAGTTATTTTGGGATGCACTAGGGATAAATATTTTGAATGTAGTGTTGCATTTTCTTTCATAAAATAATTATTTTCAACTTATAAAAGTTTTATTTAACATTATTAAAAGATAATTTTTAATCTGACATGAATTATGACATTTATTTGAACACAAATGATTAATTTAATCCTTATTCAGCTTGTAAATATCAATGTTAAAAATACTGATTTAAATCAAAGTTTTTTTAAAATCATTTTATTTAAATCATGATTTAAATCACGATTTAAATCAAACAACTCTTCTGGATCCTGACAAGAAACTTTCTGCCATCTGCATTCAGACCCAAACCTGAAAAACTTCAACCTCAACCTGAAATTATTCCACCCAAGCCAACTTGAAACCCGAATCACAGAAAACTTATCCATAATTAAATGTAATCATGGAAAAATGGTGCATAATCATATCTCCAATATCAATTTCATCTTTTATGTTGACAAATAAACATATAATGGGTCATTCATAATCAAATGTAGATCATATAATTTTAAATATATTTTTTTTGAAAAATTAATTTAACTCGAATATAATCCGCAAGAATCAAAACTCAATCCAAAACTGACTTGAACCAGAAACAATTAGTCAACCCGACTTGCGAAGAAAAAAAAGAGCACCAATCCCACCCGCCCTATGGTCAGATTAGCGTCTGGTCGAAATCCGAAAAGCAAAATATTATCATCAACGACAATTGAATTTTGACCCTGACGGGAGAGCAAGTATGCCTGGACCCCTTTCTCTTGCACTACCCTTGAGTGGAGGCACCATTATTAGGTTTAGTTTAGTATTTTGATTAGGAGCCCCATTATTAGTAAATCCTGATATGACTTGACGTATAATAGAGAAATATAAAATTTCTTTAAAAATAACAAAATCGAGAGAAATATGTTACAACACATGTATGTCAAGAGTCTAACGAAAGACAGGAAGATTTAAAATCGTGAATCTCCTGTCACAATCAGTCAGTTGGCACCAGTTTCTGCCATTACATTTTACTAGTGCAACAATAATTCTTGAAGAAAAAAAATCTCAGAAGAATTAACAAAAAACCAGAAAAAAAGAAGATTTAAACAAAGTAATAAAAAGCAAAAAATGATAGATCTGTAGAAGATTTTCATCCCTGAATACTATAAATTTAAAGAAAATTAAAATTTACTCAATTGTATTAAAAGAAAACTTACCTAAGATTTATTTCTTTAGTTCTTAGAAAATTTAGAATAATTTTAAAAAGCTCAGGATCTCTGTCAATAAAAATCTGGAAGTAGAGAACATGTCATCGTAAGACAAATACAGAAGAAACCACTAAAACAAATTCTCATAAAATATTTCAATTAAGACATTTCTATAACAGTTAATTTCAAAGAAACCATTCATTCATTAGTGTAGACGGTGCAAAACAAACAGAGCACAGCTTCTCCTACCAAAAATAGAGAAAAATAAATCTATAGGATAAGACAAAAGACAGAGTTGCCAACCTTTTTTCAACAGTTTCAGGAACAGTGATATAAATTATCAGAAGATTATAATGTTCTTCAAAAACAATGTGATAAGTTAAAAATCATAGGAAAAAAATTTATTAAAAAGAAACTAAAAAGAATTACTGTATAACACGCTCCAGTGTATAATACACACCTATAATTTGACTTATTTTTTCTATTTTTAGGTATATTGACCATATAATGCACATCTCCTTCTTTACAAAGAAACCCTCATGATACATAGCAAAGAAAAAGTCAAGATTATTCTAAAGTATAATACAGTAGAATATCTTTATAACACAAACCTAAAAACACAAGGTTGTGCATCATATAGGATTTTGAATTATATAGATCACATTTCACACATCATTATACTTACCTTGTAAACATGGCCAAATACTTCTGAACATATCAAAATAGTACAGTAAAGTATCTTTATACAGTAGAAAGCCACTAATCCACAAAGCTTGGTTCCAAGTGTTGTGCGGATTGGAGGCTTTTTGCAGATTACAGGCCATGTCTATTTAATCTTTGTTTACATTTTTTTAATTCATATTTTGGACAAATTTAGATTGCTAATACTAAAAAATAAATTACACATTTTAATATATAGATAAAGTAATAACTATGTAAAAAATAATTTATTATTTTTTAAATTTCTTAAATATGGCATCAATTGTTGTCTGTCTTAAGACATTTGGTTTATAGTGTTGAATTTTATCTTTAAGTAAGAGTTCAAAAGCAATATATATGTATTTTCTTATGTGTTTTTCAATTTTATAATTACGATTTAATGAAAAAATAAATAAATTATAAAATATATTGTCTAAGTAAGGATTTTTTATCATAAAAAAAAAAAAAAAAGCTTAAATTGTATTTCACAAGTATTGTATGAAGAAATGAACATATAAAATAATATACTAATTAAATGTGCTTTCATTTTAAACTATAAAGAAGAATGTTATATGATATATAATACTATATATAAAGATAAGAAAAATGTTAAAATTGGCGAAAAAAAATTTCAAAAATCAAAATTTTGTCACCATTGAAGCATTTTTCAAGAATTAAATTTCTTTGTTTACATTCATAAATTGATTGCGGATTAGAGGCCTTTGCGGATTACAGGTTTGCGGATTAGCAGCACTCTACTGTATTGCATTCCTTAGGACAATTAGGACAAGTTGTGCAGATTATAAATTTTTGCATAATAAACTCACAGATTGTTAAATTTACTTTATATACATGGTTCAAATATGCCTGGACCAAATCATTGTATTGATCATTTTCAAAAAGTTTTATTGTAACAATAGCAATATTTTCATTAAAAAGCTCTGAATTAAAGAGATACAGATGAGCTAATGTATCAAATTTAGTCTTCTAGAGAGTAGCAGTGGGTTTTTTTCCCCCCAATATGGAATGCAGGTGCTTCTTAACTGCAAAATTCATTGTTTACATCTGAGAATTTGTGCATTATTAGAGAATTGCATTATAACAATATTTTACTGTAATTAGAACTTTACAAGTAATCTGATAGAGAAATTATAATATAAATAGCATGCTAATTAAATTAAAAATCTTAGTTTTTACATTTTTCCCCCTTAATATTTAATTGTTCATTTTTATAACAGGTGTATAACACACATCTGTAAATTTTGATGAATTTTCAAGTATCAAAAGTGTGTTATATACTGAAATATATGGTATTTATAAGGATTCTCATAACACATCTATAAACAAACATATTTTAATTTTAAAATAAATCATGGTTCATACTGTTAAGACTAGTCTTCTCACTGTAACTTGGCCGATAAGTAAAGTTTATTTAAATAAATTTATTCATTAATAAAGGCGACAATCACTACTACCAACTAGAAAAATGTACTCTTTTAATTAAATAATGCATTTCCTGCACCATTTGTGTCAATTTGAAACTTTTCTCCCCATAGCATCACAAAATGTTTCAAGGTCATTTTCCAAGTTGTTGTGTGAGGACCATAAAAATATATTAACTTTTTTAGGTGACACTTTTTTAGTGTTACAAACTACAAACTTAAAGGTTAAACTAGGGAACATGTAACATATAAAATATAGATTAGAAATACATACAGAAAAATTACCATCATAGGGATATCATCTTTAGAACAGAGGAATGGAAAATAATGTTATAAAAAGATTGAAGAATCCCTGGAAAAAAATTTCCCATTTTGTAAGGAAAAATCCATTTTCTATATATGCAGTTTTCTGGAGCAATTAATACAATGTACAGAGTTGCAGATTTTCAAAGCACTTGAAGAGAAACTCTGGACATTTTAGAATAGTTGGCAACCCCTGCCAAAAGTATGATTAAACTCTTTACAATTCTAGATTTTTGGAATATCGAACAGGGGCATTTGAATTTCCCTAATAAAAATAATGCACATATTAAAAACACTTCTTTAATCCAGTTCTATGTCTACATCAAAGAACACAAAATCAATTTCAGATAATCAGAAGTTCATAGAAAAATTCTACAGGGAACTACAGGACATTTGGATTTCTCTTAAAACAGAATAGTTCAAAAAAAGAGGTTAATGAATTTTTTAACCATATAGCAATGGAATACAAAACATGGAAATTATCAAATCAGAATATGCAGTTACTTCTTGCATGAAAGCATGAAACTGCTTTGATATGCAATTTAAAATATTCTTCCATAGAACAGATAATACTGTATGGAGAATTGTATGGGCAATTGTATGGAGAAATAATTCTTCCATACAACAACAAAAAAAGCTAGAGTGTTGCAATATCCAATGTTAATAAGAGACTTAACTAATGATGTTCAAGTAGAATAAGTTTCTAAGGTAAGCAATAGAAATTTTTTTTCGCATTTTAGAATAATTTTAAGATTATGAAATACAAAAAATTAAATTTTATTATATTTACTACACAAAAGTAATAAACTATTTCAATATTTAAACTTAATTCAGAAATAATTGATAATTTAAATGCTTATTAAGCAAGCAGTCTGAAAATGCATTACAGTCACGAATATTTGAAAAGTAGCAATATTATGTTTGGCAAATCTTGGAATGTTCATCTTTGACTAGGGGCGCACAACCCTAGTCAATTTAAATTTTAAAAAAATATTTAAAATTTTTCCTTGTTTTTTTGTTGGATTTCTATATATAAATATAGTTTAAGGCTGCAGATAAGTCATATCTCTATTTTCCATTCTCCATGTAAATCCTATGGGAGTGAAGTACAGTAAAACTTCAATTATCCATCAACCACAGGGTCATCACTGTGATGGATAATGGAATGGCTTCCCCCTCCTCACAACAAATCCAAAATATTGATCACAGACAAGTGACAAAAGATAAAATTTAAGCACAGGATTTTGTATTAGATAGACACAAATCAAGATTAGAATTGGAAATTTATTATACTATTATAGTTTCTTAGTTCTCAAAGTAACACATTATATACAAAAAAAAATACTATTACCGTAAAATCCCGTTAATCCGCCTCCCTAAATGCGACGAAAAATCGTAAAATAATCAAGGGGGGCGCTTACATGGTATTAAAATTGTAGTATATGATATTTATGGGTGGTGGAGGGGAGAGATGCTAATGGTCGATCGTTGCAAAGTATGCATTATTTTAATAAAGTGACAAAAGAAAAACATTTTGAACAAAAAAATGATATACAAAATAGAAAAACATTATAACTTCAGGATGAATGGCGATTTCAGATTATAGAAAATTCTGGATTTCAGAAGCTTTAAAACTGGAATGCATTTAGATAAATAATAACACTAATATCTGTCATTAATACGGTAACAGAAAAATAAAAGGAACTTAATAATTTAAAATAATTGAAAAACACTGAGAAATTGCAGTTGAAAATGATCTGAAAAACATTTTAGAACTAGTAACATTTTATGTGGTGTCGCCATCTGTTGTAAATTAGAGAGATTAAATAACTGTTTTTTTTTTTTTTTTCAAATCATGATTTCATATCTATAAATGCTAAATAAATAATACAAATCACAAAAATTGAGAACATAAAGAACAAATTGGTAGTGTTGCCAGATTTTTAAAATGAAAAACATTTCTACCACAAAAATGGCACAAAATATGCTACAAATTCGACTGTGGCGCCATCTACTGATCAGTCAATTGATAATTTTTTTGTGATTGGTTTCATAATAACGTTAAATACGACTATAAATTCTTTGATAAAATAGTTTTTTTTAATCAAAATATTACACACACAGCAACAAATACACATTTTAAAAATTATTTCATGAGAAACTTTCACTATCGATATTGTTATTACCTTCATACCGCCATGGAGATAAATTTACAAGCAAAACTTATGTTTGGTTATATTGCTTTTTCAGATTGACAATAGTTGAGGTTGTGTATGTTACTTTTGTGTTTGTTCATGTTTACGATTTATCAAAGAATAGTCAGAAAAAAAAAATACTTGTGAGATAAAATTTTTGCTGTTGATCTTGACGTGCATGCCGAAATTTCTTTTGCGGGGGGGGGGGGGGGGCTTTCTCGTGATTTTTTGAATTTTCCAATTTGTATACAAAGTGGGAGGGGGGCGCTTAATCGGGAAGGGCGGATTAACGGGATTTTACGGTATATTTAAATTTATCTACACATTTATTGACTTAAATATTGCAATGTTGGAGCAATGTTTAGTCTATTGTTAGCATTGAATGAACAGCTTTCTCTGATATGTTTACAGAGATATATAATTAATTTTTGTACTTACATGTTCCATTTCTAGTGGCTGATGAATAACAGAAACTGGAGGTTTAAAAAATAATGGATAATAGAAGTTGTACTGTACCTCCATTAACCTATCTCATTCAAAATAATTCAAGTTTTCAAAATTTCATTTTGTGATATGCAATTGCTTAAACTTGCCACTCTTTATTGTGTTAACAATTTTGACTAAAAATAAATGACAAACTTTATTTGATGTTAAATACTGGTATCATGATAGCTTTCTCTGATATGTTTACAGAGATATATAATTAATTTTTGTACTTACATGTTCCATTTCTAGTGGCTGATGAATAACAGAAACTGGAGGTTTAAAAAATAATGGATAATAGAAGTTGTACTGTACCTCCATTGCCTATCTCATTCAAAATAATTTAAGTTTTCAAAATTTCATTTTGTGATATGCAATTGCTTAAACTTGCCACTCTTTATTGTGTTAACAATTTTGACTAAAAATAAATGACAAACTTTATTTGATGTTAAATACTGGTATCATGATATAAAACAAAATAAGACTGCCATTCAATCAAGTTTAGAGAGGGAGGAGGATAGGCAACAAATCTGATTAATCAGAAAATGTGTTTATTAGTGCATCAGGCTCTGCTTCAGATGAAGATTAAATTATACTAATTATTCACAATAAATTAAGCATTCATCTGAATTTTTTGATAAAGATTCATGCAGTCAGAAGTAGAAGGGTAAGGAATGCCTGCTATGAAAAACATCTAAAATGAATTATGTAATGGCAAATTGAATTCCTAGCATTTTCATAGTTGCCAACCTCCCGATTTTTAGAATACCAGTAAAATCTTGCAAAAAAATTGGCTATTTTAAATTGAAGAAATTGTACGATTACATAAAACAAATGTTTTTACATAAAAATACTGGTATGAAAAAAATCGGGAGGTTGGCAACTATGCATTTTATCATTTAGAGAATGTATGAATAAAAATTCATGATAAATAATCTTATGATCATAACACAATATGAAACAAATCCCTTTTCATTTCAATAACAAATTACTTACAGCACCAGTTTCATCTTTTAATGTTGATATTCGGCCACTCAGCATACTATTAAAAGAAAAGAACTTCAATTACAAACAAAATGGAAAGAAAAAGGGAAAATGGTAATAAAAATAACTATACACATATATTTACTAAAGTAATTTTGAAACAAAAAAGTCAATGGGACTTCAAGTGACTATTTCTTAATAAATGATTTGCTTGCAATTGTGTAAAATACTCATGTTGTTAACATTGCCTATTTCTTTTTTATGCCAGTTGGCATATTTATCACAAGAATGGTTTTTGACACAAAAGAGTACTTTTTGTGATTACCATTTTCAATTTAATCTATGCTGTTGCAATTGGAGTGTCTTTATAGATAAAAAAGTGGTGAAATATGCACATGACACATTCAAACTGTGCAACCTACATTTCAGAACTTGGCAATACTCGCCTGGACAAGTTCTATTAAATGAGCGAGATAAGTATTAGCTTGCCAATAATGGTAGGCTCACCAAGTTTTTGTGTAAAGTCATTTTGAACCAATCACATTTTATTTCTTGTATGCCTTTTCTATCACATTTATAAAGAAAATCTGTAGTTCAACACTCAAGTTTGAAATGCAGTAGACAATCATATTTTTAAATATTTGACGTGTCCGTATAAAAAAACTATGCATGACACAATGACTACTTTTAGCTTAAAAACCTTCCCAAGTGTACTTGAATTGTAATGTAAAAGTTACATTCAAATCCATTCAGTAGTTGAGAAAATTGAGGACATACATACATACCGGGTGCCCCAAATTAGAACACACCTACTCTGACCTCCCTGTATATCGAACTACTCAGTGAAAAAACTCAAAATTTTGTACACATACTATTCAAAACAAGAGGAAATGGATCACGTGGAAAAAAATATTAGTTTCAGAAACAGTGATAGATGACGCTGTACAACAGAAAATATAAAAAGACACAAATAATAATAAACATATTTGAAATGAAATTTTTTATTTTTTATTTCTATTACATTTATGGAAAAAAAATAACTAAGAAAAGTAAAGAAGCTGCCATTGTAACTGCAATTTTGCACTGTAAGCACAAATATTTGCATAAATCCATAATTTGCAGCCATGTTCTGGGTATAAAAGAGGGTAAAAACTAGGGAATGTCATTCTTATCAGTGATGGCCATCACGCTGCCAGAATGCACTTTGCTTGTGAAGATCTTTTATGAAAACAAAGAAAATGCTGCAGCTGCACTTCGAGAGTTTTGCTGACTTAGGAATGCTTGCAAATTACCATTTCTTCAACAAGCTCTCAGGAGAATGATTGTTCGATTCGAGAAAACTGGACATCTTGGAGTTCATCCGAGTCAAGGATGCAAACCGATTTATTCAGATGTTGTTGATGAAGATGTTGGCATCAATGTTGCTGAACAGTCAATGGATAAGGTTGTAGGCTATAGTAGTGCAAGTGCAGTGTCACATAGCACCCTGACAGCACAGTGTGCAATGTACTGAAAAAAATTGTGCATTGTTTTCTGTACAAAATCAGTCATAATCAACAGTTGCTGTCCATGAACAGGGAGAAGTGATTGACCTTTGTATTGACATTTCTTGCTAGAGTTGAAGTGAATGCATTGTGACCATGGTAGATTCTGTGGAGCAATGAGGGCCATTTTCTTCTAAGTGGAACAGTGAACACCGATAACTGTCACATTTGGGACAGGGAAAACCCTTGTACCTTCCAAGAGATTCCACTCCACTCACCGAAAGTTAAAGTCTGGTGTGGATTCACAGCCACATTCATTCTTGGACCTTTCTTTTTCGAAGATGCTACTCGCAATGGCCTTTGACATGCACTGTTACAGCCAAAACAAGATCTTATTTTAAACTCTTCTGATAAATCTTGAAAAATTAAAAAAGTAAAATATGAAGTTATAGAACCAAAGTTGTTAATTTGGTTCAAACAAGCTAGATCTGACAATATTCCTATAAGTGGACCTATTCTTAGAGAAAAGGCTGGGGAAATTGCCAAAAAATGGAGATTTAATTTTCCCCTTATGCATGGATAATTAAATGCATGGATTGATAAGATTAAAAAAACAGAACTGGATTGAGTTATAATTCTGTAAAAGGTGAGAGTAAAAGTGCCTATCAACAAGAAATCGAAGAAAACCAAATTTGATAACCAGCTATCATCCTAAAGATGTTTTCCAATATGGATAAGTGCTGACTTTTCTACAGTCTTTTACCAGATAAAACATATGCATATAAAGGCGAAAATTGTCATAAGGTAAAAGAAATAAGGAATGACTTACAATTTTATTAGTGCTAACATGGATGGTTCTGAAAAATTACTAATTTTGGTTGTTAGAAAGAAACCCAGATGTTTTCAAACTGCCTTGGTATTATTAAAGTAACAAAATTGTATAGATAATAATTACAATTTATGAAGCTTATTTGAAAAAATTGAATGTTAAAATGAGGAGAGCTAAACAGAACATCATCTTTGTAGACAATTGTGCTGCTCATTCCAAAAACACAAATAACTTTAGTAAGATAAAAGTGCATTTTCTACCACTGAAATTGACTTCAGTTTTACAACCTATGACAGATACAAAAAGGATGCTCGAAACTTTTGTTGTATCCTATTTGCAACAGCAACAATGTCTTGACTCAATTACTTTTATGCGAGATGGAGTGCTTGCACAGATTGGACTCTGTGTACAGCAGTTTCACTGATGACAGAGTAATCAGTTGTGAGTTTGACAATTTACCCATCTCATTCTCCAGATCTTAATCTGTGTGATTTTTGGCTGTTAATGACACTTAAAAAATCTTGTTTCTCGAGGACGTCTGGTAAGCTTGGCAGCTGCATGTGAGAAGCATCTTAGTCGACCAGTTGCAATCTGCAGTTGAACAAACTGTCGAAATTTTAGATTTTACATCAGAAGGGAACCATATTTAGTGGCATTCCCTGCGTCACTAAGGTCCTTGTCACATGAATGTTTGTTACGTTCAAATAAAATGTTTAAAATGTGTTTTTGTGTCTTTTCAGTACATGTTTAGTTATACAGTGTCATTTACCTGTGATTTTTGGAACTAAAAATATTTTCATGTAATCTGTTTCCCCATGTCTTGAATAGTATGTGTACAAAATTTGAAGCTTATACACTTAGCTCAATTCAATATATAGAGAGGTCAGAGTAGGGGTGTTTTAATTCTGGTCACCCTGTACATACACATATACAAAATGATCAAAAGGAGTTAAGCTTCTTTTTTTTAAGTCACATAATGAGATCTATATTGTTAATGGATTGATCAGTAAGAATACAAAAACCTGAGAAAGCATGCATTTCTGGTTGAATTGTATGCATAAATAAAATCATATACAGTAAAACCCATTTAAGAAGTTCCTGCTTAAATTTTCCTATTTAAGAAGTTTATATTTTCTATTCCCATTTTTTTTTCCTTTCTTACAATGTTAAAATAACCCCTTTAAAGAGTTTAGTTCCAAACACTTTCCTGCTTAAAAAGTTTTTTTTCCCTTCCAATTTTATTTTTAAAACACGTTTATTGCATCTTTTGGATTATTATTTTTTTTTTCTATACTGAAAAAGTCTCAATATTCTATGCTATATAAAAAAGTCAATGTTTAGGATTGGAAACGATTGTGATCACATTTATTTCACCTTCACACCTGTTTCAGTCAAACAAATGTGGTGGAACGTGGAGAGAGGATGAATTCCTTGTCAATGTAACAATAGTGACTAATAAGGAGAAAAGGGAAATGATTCGCTCCAGTACCCTGGGGTACTTATTTAAGTTGACCAGCTACTTTATTTTACAATAGCTATTCTCGTTAGTCCCATGCCATAATAGTCCATATATACACCATAGCGTACCCAAAGAGGGGGAAGGGGACTGATGGATGTACAGCCCCCCCCCCTCCACCACCAAAATACTTGAAAATAAAATTAATTAAAAGTGCTGATTTTTTTTCTTTCTGTTTGAGATAAATTTATAATTGTTTTCTCTCTAATACTACCGACTAGTTCATCATTCAAGAGTACAAAGGGGGCTGATAGAGTTACAGCCCCCCCCCCCCTTTCCAAAATGGTCAAAATGAAATGAAAAAAAAAAGGTCTAATTTTGTTTCTTACTTTTTTAGATAAATTTATAATTATTGTCCTGTCATACAATTGACTAACTATTCTTGTTAGTTCCATATCAATGCAGTGACACCACAGCACACCCAAAGAAGGGGTAGAGGGCTAATGGGGTTACAGCCTCCTTCCTCCTCTGAAATGGTGGCTGTGAAATGAGAAATGGCTTTTTTTTTTTTTTTTTTTTTTGGCAGCTTTTACAGGTAAATTTATAACATTTTCCTGTCATAGAATGGAGTAGCCATTCTCGTTTGTCTCACATTAGTCCACATTGACACCACAGCGTGCCCAAAGAGGGAGACAGGGGTTGTAGAGTTAAAAGGATTTTTTATTTAGTTTTTCCCAGCTCCACTGTGTAGTGATATTTTTAAAATATAGATTTTTCTTAAACAGTTTAGGCTGCCACCACCACCCAAGGGTTTGCTGTTTATACTTCTAATGTAATTTGTTTTATTGTTTGTTAAGTGTTTTAACCCTCTCATCACCCTGGGCCTTGTATGAGGCTCCTACTTTGAATTGCAATATTTGAAAGAAAAAAATTAATATTGTTAATTCCAGCACCTAATAATGATAGCATATGTCGATACATTTACTATTATGACGTTACTTACATTTCAGCATTTAATAATAATAATATTAATAAAAGTTTTATTAATTATTAGTAAACCGTTGGCGTTTCTTTTAATTTAAACATATGTTTCACTCTTTAAATTTAAATTAGGGACTCCTTTTCCGAATTAGTAATTTGTGATAAAAGATAAAAATTACTACTAAATTTTTTATGTTTGTTTAATCTAGTTGTAATGCGACATTTTCCAAACGTCTTAAAAAATTCTTCCTTAGACTGTTTTCATAGGAAAAACACGCAACATAACTACATTCATTAGATTTCTGTAAAGAACACATTCGTTAAATTTCAGTAAACTGTAACTTCTGTGATTTCGATAGCTATTTTTAATTTTGTTAGCGTAAAAGTAATTTTTCCCAAAATTGGAAAAAAAAATCGGTGCCGAGAGGGTTAAATAGTTTATATATCTTAAACAGTTATTCATTTTAATATTTATATTTCATTACTACACAAGATATAATTTGTATAACATAAATCTAATAGTTTTTGAACTTACAGAAAATTACATGCTTGTGTACATTTCTAGCATATGGTTGGATGGTTGGTGGGGAAGTTAACTTTTGTTACTTTTAAATTAACTGCATTTCTACTGGTTAATGCCTATGATGTTAATTAATAGTGACAAAGTGATGTCATGTTTTCTGGTGGGTGTATCTCCCTAGATTTGAAACATGTTTTTCTAACTGGCAACATCATAATGCTAATCTTCTACAGCTGGGGGTGTTTTCACTAAGCAGATATACCAGCATGTGATCTTCAAAGCAAAAGCTTGTTTTGTGTGGAGTGTTATATGAAATCCGAAATATAATTCAATCTTTTACCACAAAAAGGCCCCCAAAATAAAATTAACTTTTAATGTTATTGTAAGATAGTTGTAATCATGACCTTAGAAATAAATATCTATTTCTATGTTCATGGTTGTAATCCTAGTCCAAAATGAAATGCTTACTTTGAAGGAAAATATAACAGATGCCAGTGCATGTAGCAGTTTTGAGGTAAGTTCTCACTACGGGCTTGGCGACCTGCATTAAAGGTACGCACAGTGTGAAACAAATAACTGTTGATTTTTTTTTTATATTCGGTACTCATATTTCATACAGTGATCACAATTCTTCATTGAACCTCTTTAAATTTGAGTGACTAAATAAATATGACAGGCCACACATCCAAGCTTTTTAATTTTAATCTTTTGATATAACAAAGATGCAAGCAGCCTGAATTTAGGCCTTACTGGAAACACATAATTCGTTTATACTCTGCTTATTGTCATCGGCAAAAGAGAAATTATATGCAATTTTCCACCATGTAAATGCAGCACTTTATATATATAGCTTATTGTTCTCTAACTTTTTTTTATTATCTAGAATCTTGCATGCATTTTTAAAGGGTTTTTGTATGCTTAGAAATAAATTTGTCTATAGTTTCAAAAAAAAAAATTTTTTTAGTCAACAATAATTTTGAAATAGCGTTTCAGTTCATGGATTTTTCCATTTCAAGCCTTATGTAACTCTTTGTCCTGTTGTGAAGTTATTGAATCTTTTTCAATTTATTAGTTCCATATGAAGTTTGGCAAAGTTCTCAATGTAGGGAAGACTGGTACACACTGGACCTAAGGGCACAGTGGACCACCCCTAATATTTTATTTATTTAAATTTTTTTAAGCTTCTCTTCTATCCTAATAGACAACAGCACTGCACTGATTATTTATAGCCTTCAGAAAATATGTTTAGTTCAGATTGAACTATTTTATCCTGATTGGTTGTTTTGAGCTTCAAAAAGTAAAATTTTTCATCATCATATTTTTATTTTTTTAATAATTTATGGTTGTGGATAAATAAGATAAAACAGCTTTTTTGCAAAGCTAAGATACTTGTTTTTATTTAACTTTAAAGTTAATATGTTTATAAAGAAATATTGTTTTAAAGTAGTTATTTAACTGTAAAATAAAGGAAAAATAATTTATTTAACATAGCAAGAAATATTTTGTTTCGTATTTACTGTCTTTGATAAATGTAACTGTAGTCTAATTGGTGATGATTCTATTCAAGTAAGATTCATAAGACGCAAATTGAATGGAAATCAGTTTATTTTTCCAGAGACTGTAGATGAATCTGTTATTGATCTCAATGATTTCATATTGTTGCTCCCAGACCCAAAAGTATTTTAGGGAAATTCCAGGCTCAATCTTACTCATAAGTATTTTGGAATTTCATTTGCAAATTTGAATGTGCGCTGATTTTTTTGTACTTAAGTAATAACTTAAACTAAATTGCAATTGTTCCTGTTATTATTTTCAAGTAATAACTTAAACTAAATTGCAATTGTTCCTGTTATTATTTTCAAAATATAACTTTTTTTGTTTCAAAATGTTACTTGTAAATTTATATTACTATATTATTTTGTGGGTAAAGGGGAAATAAAAAAGAATTAGATTAATGAAAAATAGATTTATATTGTATTTCAGATAATACCTAATATAATGGTCCACTGGTCCACTTTACGGGTACATATAATTTTTTTTTTTTTTTTTTTTTTTTTTTTTTTTAATGTATTGAAAACTATGTTCTGAGAAAATTATGATGAATGTTTAAGGAATATTCAAAAATATTTTCATGCAGATCGGTTTGTCCGTTAAAGAGAAAAAAAAATAACTGAAAAAGTGGTCCACTGTGTACCAGTCTCCCCTACACTCCATGGTCATCATAAATAAGGTAAGAAAAAGCGAATTTATAATTATAATACAAATCTTAGACAGCTTTAACATTGCATTTAATAAAAGGAAATGCACCATTTTAGCAACCTGAAAACCAAATCACTTAAAAATTCAAAACTTAATTTTTGTACCCTCCGTGGACTTGACATATACATTTTTACTAATATTGTCTAGTTTATTGGTCATTTATCAAACATTGTGTGCAGTATAAGGAGGCCTCAAATACAAAGAAAAATTTGATAAGTAATGAAATCCTAATATGCACTGCTTTTCAGGAAAGAAACAACCAGTTATGAAGTAGCAGGTCTGTGCGACCCCTCCACAAACATTGCAGGACATTAAAAATGACGCTATTACGGACACTTATGCCAACGTGTCACCATCTATGCTCCAACGATTGCAATGTGAAATTCAAACAAACATCCAAATATGGATTGCAGCTGACGGTGAGAAGTTTGGAAATCTAAAATAAAGGTATATTATTATAACTAGTTGCTTTTTTTCTTTGTAAGATCGTTTTGTCACGTCACAGTGTAGGAAATCACAAAAAGACAAATGCGTGTTTTAACCGTTCTATTCTTCGAATTAATGTCCACAATGTGTCTTTTCGTACTAAATCGATGATGCTCTACAACTTTGTAAATCACTTTTTTTCTCTATCTCTTTTCGTTTTCGAGATAGGAATGCTAACTCCGCAACATTCCATCAGGTGGCACCGTAGGCGATTTCATTGAGTAGCGCATGGCTATTTTACTATACCTAGACACCATTTTTATGAATATAGCAGCAGCCGTTCCGAAGTTAAGAGGGTGGCAAGGGACTTTAGTGGGCATACTGTATATATTCATCGATACTGGACTAATTTAGTCTCATGTTTTCTGCAGTGGTTGTGGTTCATAAGGTTATCCATCTTGTGCTGTGGTTGCAGCCTTACCAACATAGTGAGAGGTGCCAGGCTGGGTATCATCTGGGTAGCTCAGTTGGTGGAGCATAGGTACGCTGAATCAATGGCCCAGGTTCGAACCCTGGCCTGGATACTTTTTCAATCTGTTGGTTTTATGCCTTGTTAGCAATGTGTGAATAAAAAAATTCCCATAATTAAAAGTTCAGATTTCCATTTATAATATACAACTTTTATACCAAAATCATTAGACACCTATCCTCTACTTCTAGCTAAATTTACTTCTTTAATGAGAAATAAATAAATTTAGATTTAACAAAGAACACAGACCAAAAATTTCCAAATGCACTTCAAATGACTTTGTGCAAATAAGTCAAATAGGTCTCATAAGCAAAAACATGTAAAACCACAGCATTGGCCAATTACCAAAACTTGACAAAATTGTTTCTTCCTAACAGTATACATGTCATGTTTCATTCAGTACAAGGTAGGGCAACAAGATATGTGTTATGATTTACTTTTATCAGTCACTGCAAGTCAAATCAGTCTTCAGATTAAAATTGAAAAATTATGTAGATAAAGATTTTAGTTTATTAGTTCAAAAAAATAAAATTACTATTTTGTCAACCTTTACAAGAGAGGCTAAACAAAAATTGCAGAAAATCAGAAAGATTTAATCTTCTCTCAGGAAGCAGAAAAAAATATGAAAGCAAGAAATATTGACAGGTAGGCTCATATTTTTATTACAGATTCTTTTGAGTCTTTAATTATTCATTCTTACTCTAAAATTCTGAATTAAACAAAATCTTCAAAACTCTAAGTCAAATTTGTTTTCTCATCATTTATGATTCATAATTCGGCTGAATATTCAAGATGGAGAATAAAATTTTACATAGTAATTTTGAGTTTCAATGCTCAAAGTTTCCCTTTGAGACATTCTTTAGACTTTTATTAGTGAAGTATTATGTAAAATTTTAGAGACAGAAAAGATATGATCTCGTCTTAAAGAGGAGAAAAAAAGTACCTTGTAAAAAAAGAATCTGACACCCATGTCAATGTCTGACGGGATGTTGACAATCTAAAAAAAAGATAAGATAATTAAATGCTGAAATTATAAAAGTATTATATCAAAATAAGCAACAGAATATGAAGTGTACTAATTATGTTAAACAGTAATGTTCATATTTATAAGGATACTGCTTTTTCTGCTAAGCAGTAGAGTGTGGATGATCCGAACCTGCCAGGACTGGGCCCAGTTCAAATATGCAAAAGTTCGGATAACTGGATGAATGAAAGCACAATGCACACAGATTATAACAAAGAAAAAAGCAACTGCATCACTTTGAGTTCCTGATAGCGCATTAATTTGGTTAGCCAGTAAATAAATCTGAAACACTGACTTCTAAAACAGTCTAAAATGGAAATAGAGTTCCTGAAAAATAAAGACGTATATGTATGACAGTGTGCATTAATGTAGATGAGACAAATAACTAAAAAGGAATTTACAGTAAAAGGCTAACGATTATTGAGACTAAAAGAAACAAAAACAGAATCAATGTCAACTTAAATAAAACACATTAAAAGCTTTTTTTAAATATTGCAGCATCATGAATCTGTAAACAAACTTCTTTGAAAATAACTATGCATAAATCATTCAGTTGTATTTAAATATACACAATGTGTGTGTTTTGAAAGTTAATGTTGAAAAGAATAGCTGCAGAGAAATATACTTACTGCTTAAATATTATGAATATGTAATCACATTACCTTGTAAAAGATAGACTTGAAATATGGAAGGAATCCAAAACGCAACTTCTTAAAAATGGTGAATCAAACAGAACACATCACATTTAAAACTAGGAGATTTGTAAAAGATACCAGGATACTAAATCATTGGGAAAATAAATTAAGATTTCTCAGCTAGCATAATCTAGATACAAGTTGAACTGCCAGTTTATTGTCGAAAGACAAACGAACCTATCTTGAACAAGACAACAAGAAGTAACCTCGAGCCTCGAGTAGTAAAATTCCTTCCCTTAAATATCTGTAAAATACATCAGCTGATAAGAGCATGCGGAGAGAAGTCAATGCCCTCCTACAGGGTTCATTCTAGAGAGGTTTGGCGGGGCGGCCCGCCCTCATGCCCTTTTCCGATAAAATCCCGCCCTCCTTGCCCTTTTCCCAGGAAGAAACGCGCCCTCCCTTTTTTTACAGGTAAAAATCCGCCCTTTTTAAGGGGAAAAATCCTCCATTGTTTGCATCGTACTTTCGAAAATTCCTTAACCATCTTTCTTTTTTAGAATGCTAGTACGGTATTTCCAGAGTAATTCTTCCCCCTTCCTCTCACTCTTTGTTCTCTTATCTGTACTGTGGTATGTCACTAATCTTAAACTTGACATGAGTATTCACTCTTTCCATTGAACCAAAACATAAAGGGTAGGGTCATTCATTCATTTCACCTTCTCAGTGAAATAGTATTATGACCATTTGCTCTGATCTTTCTTTGACCACGTGATGATAGCTTACACGAGGTTGATACAGAATCGAAAAGCAGCATTTGTACTTTATTTCGTAGTCAAGTGAACACGTTTTGCTAAGAAATAGGGAACAGTTACCTGGTCATTAAGTTTTAAAAATGCCGTCAAAAGATCGTAGGAAAAGAGAAAGTGACCGTGAATATAGTAAACAAGGAAGAAAATGCGCTAAACTTACAGATTATTTTGCTGGAAAAATCGAGAAGGTAAGTTTTTTTTTTTTTTTTCACAATTTTTAATACTTTTTGTATGATTGAAGTTATATTAAACTCTAAATTTTTATGTATTGTTATAAGCAAGGGCGGCCTCAGTAGTGTACGATTTTTTCCGTGCCTCTACTATTGATCTATTCCAAAGAAACTTAAATTTTAAGTTTTGTGTATTTCACTTAGTTTTGAGCGTCCCCCCCCCCCTCCCCTCTCACACCGCGAATTGCAGGAGATCGCAATTTCGAAAGGAAGTCTGTTTTCAAAGAGTATATAAATCTTTCTATTAAAATTTGTACATTTTTATACAAATTATCTAATTAAATTTATAATTCTGTTATATTAAAATTCTATATTTATTAATCCTGTATTTCGAGGCGAAAAATAAATCAATGTTGCCTTTTACAAGGATTTCATTCATAAATATTTAATCAATCATTACAAAAATCTGTGGAATATTATGGTTATCTGCATTAACTTTAAGGCAGTTCTCAAATTCCCTGCTCAACAAACGCAAAACTTTCTGACAGATTTTTAAACACAAAAGCGAGGCATTTGCTGACCTGAATTTCGAAGCGATTTGGAATCGAATGGTTTTTTTCATTATTTAGAAAATAAATTACTTATTAAGTTATAAGCGATTTTTGTCACGTGGCAACAAGTTTTTACTATCGCGTCCGGAAATTCGGTTCAAAACGCCAAATTCGATAGTATTTTCTGAAAGATCTTTTGCTTTTACCAAAAAAGGGAAAACTCTATTCGATTACATAGTTAAGTCTTACATGCCACAGTTGCCTCTTTTACTCAATCTCTCGCCACTATAAATTTGGTTTTTAACCGTGAATTAGGCGAAATCTGCAAATTTAAATTATTGATAAACGGAATTTATCTATTAGGGATGCAGAATATTGAGACGCGGAGGAAACAGGGTGGCAAAATTCCCGCCGAAAAATATTAAATCGGAAATTCCCGTGGTACGAAAAAGCTGCAACACAACAGAAGACAGTTTGATTCCCAAACCTCTCGACAAAGCGCAAGAATGCAAAAATAACTTACTCTTGATTTAAAAAAAAAAAAAACAGGCTTCTGTAAATATTTTATCTAAGCACGTGATTTTTTACAAAAGGAAAGTATTTTCACCACCCGCCTTCCTATCTTCATAATCACTTATATACATGGACTGTATAAAACATTTATGTTATAATATATACAGCAATTATACACTGCAGAGAGCTTTGTGAAGTAAAAAAATACTCTTAAAATATAACCCAGCTCAACCATTAAACTCCTTCTAAGTGCTTATAAATTAAATCATCACAGAATAAAATATCTAAACTAAGTTCTCATTTTCAAGTACTCAAGGATTACTCATAATACGCATCAATAAACAAACACTTCTCTTGAACGTGGTATATTACGTAATCAGAATCTGCAGAGTCAGATAAAAACAAATTATAGTTTGCCTTACAATTTACGATCAGAATCAGAAGAAAGATAAAACAAAATTAACTATGCATTGGAGGTAGTTTGTACGGAGCAAATTTTTCAGGCCGGGCTCGGGACAGATTCCTGCATCGGGTCGAGTCGGAGTATATTTTTTTGTTGTGGGTTAGTTTCGGATCGGGTTGACTTCAGTTTTTTTTTTTACTTGCTACGAATTGGGTTTGGGTAGGTTTCAAGTTGAGTTTTGACTCTTGCGAGGGGTCGGATTCTGGATGATCTGATTTTTAAAAAGAATGTCCAAAACATTTTTCAAGTTAAAAATCTATGCACAATAAGACCTCCATTATGGACACTCCTTAAAAGCGGACACCCGTATTTAGCGAACACTTTCAATTCGTAAAACACATATGCTTTTACCTCTGAATAGTGGACACCTCCCAATCTACACACACGTAACATGTGTATATTGCATAAATGATCAAAAATACGATATACATATGTTGTGCGTGTATCAAAAACGGAACGTTAGTAATATTTCGGGAGAAGAAAAAATAATCTAACGATCACATTTCTTATATACATTTTAAGTACTTATACATTATATATACATTGCAATTATTTTTCGTGCAGTAAATTGAATATATACTCATTTAAATACGCATTTATTTTCATAGAAAACATAATTCTGCTCAAAAATTTTTGTGAAATTCTCAACAATTCGGCTTCCGTAAAACCTAAATCTGACCCACAAGAATTATTCTTCGGTGACCTGGACCCGAAAAAAGAGAATTAGGGAAAACCCGATCTAATGCAGGACTCTATTCAATGAGCCAGGTGTCCACTTTTCAGAGATTTTAATATACTTCAATGTTAAACAATGTCGATACATCCATTTTTATATTTAAAAGATAATATTTGTATTAGAGATTTAATTGTAGATTACTTTTTTCATAATTGCATTAAAGCGTGTTTTTCTTTGCTTTCATTTCGGATTCGGGTCGGGTTGCTGGTCGATAAAAAAAATTTTGTCGTGCAAAACTCTTTCTACTCGGAGTAAAAGCTAAAAGTTCGGCTCGCGCATTTACGTTTTCACAGTTCACAGAAGGTTCCTGCAAAAATCAATGAAATCCGCCTCCACTCAATTTCTACAAAAAATGATGATATTATTAACATTCTTTTTTTAAATGTTGCGTACATATTTATGTGAAAATTTTATAGCGACAAATATGAATTCAGAAAAGTGTTAGAAAGTAGCTCTTCTGGATTTGAAAACAGCTTTAAGGTTGTTCTCAAATCAGGCATGAGATTCATCCGCGGTTTTCCGCTTTTTTGTTATTTTCCATTTTCCGCTTTTTCAGATTTTCCGAAAAAACGCGAAATTTGCCTAAAGATCGCGAAAAAAAAAACACCCAAAAATTTCGTCAATGGATCGCTGAAAAACACGAATTCTGTCAAAACATCGTGTGAAAAACGCAAAAGATCGCGAATTTCGTCAAAGGAT
Organism: Maratus michaelseni; assembly: GCA_963931845.1. Lineage (NCBI taxonomy): Eukaryota > Metazoa > Arthropoda > Arachnida > Araneae > Salticidae > Maratus > Maratus michaelseni. The sequence goes on from OZ007586.1 coordinate 304,764,507, forward strand.
CGCTGAAAAAACGCGAATTTCTTCAAAGAATCGTGTGAAAATCGCCAAAAGATTGCTAAAGAAACGTGAATTTAGCCAAACGTTTGCTGAAAAAACGCAATTTTCGACAAAGGATCACTGAAAAAACGCAATTTTCGACAAAGGATCGCTGAAAAAACCTGAATTTAGCTAAAAAGTCGCTGAAAAAAACGCGAATTTAGCCAAAAGATCGCCGTAAAAACGAGAATTTAGCCAAAAGATCGCCGTAAAAACGAGAATTTAGCCAAAAGATCGCCGTAAAAATGCGAATTTAGCCCAAAAATCGCCGTAAAAATGCGAATTTAACCAAAAGATCGCCGTAAAAACGCAAATTTCGTCAGAATTTACTGCATTGGGTTAAAAGATTGAAACCAAATTTCTTTTAGTAATGTAGAAAATTCGATATGGAATGCAGAAACAAATTAAATTTTAAAAATATTCAAAAAATCCAAAAACTAGATTCCAGCTGACTGGTAAAAATGACCTGGAATTTGGAATAACCATGGCACTGACTAGTTAGTGCCACTAATAATGTCCTTAAAAAATCTCTTTAATTCCTTAAAAGCTTATTTTTATTTTTTTTAAAAGGGTGGGAACTCTGTTCTATCATTTATTTAAGGTGGTTGCGATTATTAGCATATACTTGATTTGCTCTAGCAAGAAAAATGTTATACAATTTTTCAAAATTTCAATTAAAAAAATGTTCATGCTATTGAAGGGTTTTATTAATGTGCTGTATCTTGGTAAAATAGACTTTTTATTAGAGTAAGTAAATAATTTCTTTTTAATTTACTCAAAGCTAAATTGATGTAATATATTTTAATAGCAATTATAATATTTGTTGCGCTTGAAATTCATAACTTATTGCTCAAACATCGTTCGCGCAGTTTTCTGCTTTTTTGTCAATCTCATCCCTGTCAAATCCAAACTGGCTACTTTGACACATTTTTTAATTCATTTTTGTTCGGAAATGCATGAAATTGACAGATGTTCTTATTAGAAAACTATTGATTCGAAACACATTTTCCATTTTTTTTTTTTTTTTTTTGGTAAAAGGAACAGAGTCTGTCAGAAAATACTGTCAAAGTTAGCGCTTTGAACCGAAATTTCGACGCCGCAGCACGAGAAAAGGTGATAAACGTGTAGTCACGTGACATAAATCGCTTAATAACTCAATAAGTAATGTATTGAAAAAAAAAAAATAGAAAACTCATTTCGATTCTAAATATCACTTCAATAATCAGGCCTGCCAATTTTATGCTTTTGTGTTTAAAACGAGTCAGAAAGTTTCGCATTGTTGAGCAGGTTAGTTCAGAACCACATTAATTAAGAATAGAGAAAGCAAATAATAAAACAGAAATCCCCCTCCCCCTTTCTTTTTTTTTTTAATAGTTTTATATGTTAGTATATAGTAAGTCGCATGATGGGTATTTTGTATAAATTCATTCAGGCTAGGCTGTTCCAATTACATTTCTGTACGGTCCGGACCGGGCTTAAGTCGAACTTTTATTTTTTATATCGGGCTGCGCTCGGGCCGAATTTTTAGCTTTTATACAAGGCGGGGATCGGGCAAAACTTTTAACTGTTATATCGAACGGGGACAATGTTTTGTACGAATCGGGTCGAACCGGCTTCGGAATTTCCGGCCGTGCAGACATCTACGGACCCGGCGTGATTTCATTGTTTTTTGTAACGATCGATTTATTATTATTTTTCTATCTTTACAAGAAGAAAGTATTGAATTTATGAAAAAATTCGAGTCCGGTATTCGACAGATTTATACGTTTTAAAAGACCTTGAACACGATTGTGCTGTTTTCTGGTGATGTGTATGTGTCTGTATGCGGCCCAAATATTGTGGTGCTTTTCCTCAAGAACTAATGCACGGAATTTAGTTAAACTTCAGGTTTAGTTAGACCTTGACATAAATTGGCACTGATTAGGATTTGGCGTAAATCGCCCAATAGGGGGCGCTGCTAAGCTGCATTTTTCTCGATTTCCGCGATATCTTTATATCAAGAACTAATGCACGGAATTTCATCAAATTTAATATTCAGTAAGACCTTCATAAAAAAAATGTTGGTTAAGCTTTGATGTAAATCGCCGAACAGGTGGCGCTGCTATCCTCTATTTTTCACAATTTCTGTGGTAGCTATATCTCAAGAACTAATGCACAGAATTTAATCAAACTTCAGGTTTAGTTAGACCTTGACATAAATTGGCACTGATTAGGATTTGGCGTAAATCGCCCAATAGGGGGCGCTGCTAAGCTGCATTTTTCACGATTTCCGCGATATCTTTATATCAAGAACTAATGCACGGAATTTCATCAAATTTAATATTCTGTAAGACCTTCATATAAATAGATGCTGGTTAAGCTTTGGTGTAAATTGCCGAACAGGTGGCGCTGCTATGCTCTGTTTTTCATGATTTCTGTGGAGTTTCATCAAATTACATGTTCTGTTAAACCTTGAAATAAATAGGCGCTAATTAGGTTTGGGTTTACACCATAAAACAGATGTCGCTGCTATGCTCTGTTTTTCTTGAATTCCACGATAGCTCTATCTCAAGAATTAGATTGTTAATTTAATTTTAGTTGCAGACGATTTCATATACATAGAAAAAAGTTTTGTGATGGCCACAGCATACTAGTTTTTTACATTATAACAAATAGTTTTATTTTATTATGTGACTAAGAAAATTGTATCTGTTATTTGATTTGAATCATGTGCATTTTTATTTAAATTAGTTTATATCTGAAGTGATTGTGGTAGTTCCTGGAAAAATACCTGAAATTTTAGCAAGAAATCGTTTCCATATGGAGAGCGGGAGGAGGGAACATAAATTTATTACAGGAGGTCAAATTATGAATTTTAATTATGTTTAGAAATCATATGAAATTGATATTTCAGTCTTATTTTATGACTTTAACCATTAAAAAAAAAAAAAACAGAATTTCGATACTGAAAACGAAAAAGATACCTGAATTTAGGTATATAACCTGAACACAACACCCCTGTTTATATACAGATTATCTATCCCCTGTTATCGTTATAGCTAATTCTTGAACCATTAGTTTTAGGGGTATATTTTCCTATTGCAAAAATGTCTCCATTATATTTCAGAACATTTAAGCCAAAATAGTTACTTTTGCAAAAGTTATGAAATTTTGATTTGTATACATTCCCTGGTTCCATAAAATCATTTTTCTATGACTAAAATTTAACAATTATGAAGCTTTCAATTTTGTGAATTTTCAGCATTTAAGACACTAAAAATGAGTTTTTCCATTTTTATAGCTGGTAAATGCTCAAATTTCATAAAATTTAAAGTATCATAACTGGGTAAGTTTTAGTCATACAAAAATGTTTTTTTTTGTTGTTGCTATATTATTTGCTAGAAAAAAAAAAAAGCATTTCTAAATATAACTTAAATGACAAAGGAGTTTTATAAAAAATTAATCTTCTGGTAAACGCTCAAATTTCATAAAATTCAAAGTATCATAACAGGGTAAGTGTTGGTCATACAAAAAATGTTGTTTTGTTGTTGTTGTTGCTATTTTATTTGTTAGAAAAAAAGTCTCTCTAAATATAACTTAAATGACAAAGGAATTATATAAAAATTTAATCTTTTAATTTTTACAAAAGTAGCTATTTGACTTAAATTTAAATGGCTCTTAACATGATAGAAAACAACATTCAAAACATTTTTGTGGTTGGAAGGAATTACCCATTGGGTAATGACAAGAAATTTTAACAATAAGAAATATTACTATAAAAAGTTTCATCTAACAGTAACAGCTTGAAATATATATGTTTTCATATATTTTTAAAAAATATTACAACTCCTAAGTTCCTCAAATCAACGGGGCCTCTCTGGTCTATAGACCAATTAGTCTGAGGGATAAAGTGGCTTTGATAAACGATACGAAAGTATTTAAGTTGCACATTGCTAAACTAGAATTAATAGAATAGCTTAATAATGTAACATTAAATTTCAATCTAAAAAAGGGCTAGTTTAAGTTGAGCTATCATTCAATTTTTTTGTCTAATACATCAATACAATAAATACATCTGATTGTTTTTTGAAATTATCGAATCAGTCATCATAAAAAATTGAATTTTTCTATCTTCAAGGTATCGAGAGAAAAAGAAGGCTCAAAGGATATCACTGATGATGAACCTGTACCATTGAAAAATTGTTTATCGAAAGAAAAGGATGATACCCCTCAGTCAAATGATGGCATAGTAAATGCAGAAGGATCTCTGCCTGAAAAAAGTGTCTTACAATGTGACATAACGGAAGATGCTTCTGCAAAATACTGTCAGGTAAATTGCTTATCGAAAGAAAAGGATGATACCCCTCAGTCAAATGAAGGCATAGTGAATGCAGAAGGATCTCTGCCTGAAAAAAGTGTCTTACAATGTGACACAACGGAAGATGCTTCTGCAAAATACTGTCAGGTAAATGAAAGATTAGTAAATACGGAAGAATCCCTGGATGAAAAAAATACTTTAGAATGCAACTCATCTGAAAATACACGTGCTGCTGAAGAAGTTTTTGATAAAAAAAACTCCAACAAAACAAGCAAACACCGAACTACATTTGATTCATCATGGATAACATCATTTCCATGGCTGAAACATTCATCATATAATGGCAATGATGTTATCCTTTGCCAATTATGCATGCAACATCAGAATCAAAATTCAAAGTTTCAAAACTCACCTTGGATAAAAAAGGGCTTTGCCACTGTTCGATTGGATAAAATAAAGGGTCATGAAGAGACTCAAATGCACACTCTTTCTGTAGCTGCAGAAGCAAACTTAAACAGAAATGAAAATTCAAAACAAGAAGAAAATACAAAATCATTCAAAGCAGTACATACAGCGATGAAATGTTTGGAATTTTTAATTAAGCATAATTTGCCCCATGTATCCTTATTTGAAGACTTTATCAATTTTGCTATTGATGACTTAGCTAGCCCACTCTTAGCACCATTAAGAAAAGCTAAAAATGCTAACTATACAAGCTGTACCACCATAAATGAATTTTTAGATTCAATGTTCCTTGTAAAAGAAGAAGAGATATTAGATGACATCAAGAAAAGTCCGTGTTTTTCAATGATGGTCGATGAAACCTCTGATATAAATAACAGAAAGCACATGGCTGTTGAAGTAAAATATCTAAAAGATGGCAAGAACAAAATATCTTTTGTACAAGATTCAGAATTAGCTGATGGTAAAGCAGAGACTATTTTTACTGCTATGACTCCAATTATCGACAAATGTGGTGGTATTGAAAAAATGAGTGGATTTGTCAGCGATGGTGCTAGTTCAATGATTGGACATAACGAAGGCATAGTTGCAAAACTGAAAAAGGTCAATAAGAAAATTATTCCTGTCAACTGTATGAATCATAGGTTGGCCTTGGCTACAAAGAACAGTTTTGAATATCTTCAACGATTCCTTAAAATTGATGAAATTTTGACAGCAACATACAAATATTATAAATCTAGTACATCAAGAACGAATAGTCTCCTGAATGCAGCAAAACTATTTAGCAAAACAAAAGGAATAACTATTAAGAGAGCAGGATTTACTAGATGGTTGTCCCATGATGCAGCTCTAAATTCAATTAGAATTAATTATGAATCGATATTAGTAGATCTAGAAAATGCTGTAGCAGAGGGAGAATCCTCTAATCTCACTGGTCCAACTGCATGTGGACTTTTGAAACATTATAAATCTTATGAATTTTTTCAAGGAATTCATTTTCTTTGTGATGTGCTATCAGTGATATCCAGATTAAATCTTTATTTTCAGAAAAATGAGACAGATCTTGCTTCTATTGAAGCACATATTCAAAACACTTTAATAGATCTTAGGAAATTAAGTAAAAAACCAGGTGGAGTTTTCAGCAGAAAAATAGATCAAAAAGCCAGAAATCTGAATATTATAGCTCCAGTGATAAAGTCTGATGCAAAATTTGAAGAAGATGCAAAAGTTTTCATTGACTGTTTGTGCAACAAAATTTCAGAAAGACTAGACAACGGAGGAGTAATCACAAATTTGTCTATTCTCGATCTTAGGGAAGCATCCGATGATGAACATTATGGGAATTCCCAAATGGTCGAACTTTCGGAGCACTTTGAATTTAATGAGGTTGAACTTTTAGATGAGTGGAGTGATGTGAAAAATATATTCTTAAAATCAAACTTTGATAAAAGTTCCTTAACTATACCAGTAGTATGTTCTCATATTCTAAAATTAGAAAAAACTGCTGGTGAAAGATTTCCATTAATAAAAAAACTTTTATGCACAGCTTCTACATTACCTATTTCTAATGCAGAAATAGAAAGAACTTTCTCACAGTTAAAACTTATTTTAACAGATAACCGAAACAGGTTGAAGGTTGAAACTGTAAATAAATTGATGATGCTAAAATTAAATGATGGAACTGACTATTTAATGAAAGCGGTAAAAAAATGGAAAAGCATTAAAGTGAGACGTATCTATTAAGATGTTACAATTTCTTCAAAATTATTCACTTGTTTCTATTAATTTGTACATTCAATGTAATAATTATTCAGTAAATTAAATTACAATCTTCATACTGTTTATTCCATTCTCATTTAAAATATAATTTTTTTTTTTAATTCCGAAATGGAGATTCACATTTTCTATTAATCAATGTAAAACATAGATTTTCTAAGTATATGAATGAGACAAAAACGTATTGTTTAAGGAAGATTACATTAAAGTAATATTAATGTGTTTTCTATACAGAACGTACAAAAATGCCCTTTTTATGAAATGATATGCCCTTTTTAACAAAAGTGCCCTTATTCTGTAACTGCGCCCTGCCCTTTTTTATGTTCTAGAATGATCCCTGCCTCCTACCTAATACGCATGACCAGAACATGCACGTGGCAGCATTACCTGTGAGGAGCAATCATAGCGAACCATGAAAGTGCTGTAATTGGATCACCATCTATCAGCAAAAAGAGGAAGTTCAAAGAAAAATGATGATGGAAGTTGGATCGAAATTCACAGTAAAAATAAAATATTGAAAACGTGAATTTCAATTACTGAAGATTTAAAATAATGCTGAAAAGCTTAAATAAAATATGGAATAGCTTTTAAACACTGTATAACCAAAGGATATAAGAAAAGTAAGCATTTGAATAAAATAAAAGTAATTAAGTTGAGATACTTTGAAAAGGTAAATAAGTGAACAAGGTGAGCAAACAATGCCCCTTCCCCCTCTTGTCACTTATGCTAAACAAAACAAATCAAGAGAATAGAGTTGAATATGCCATGAAGTATTCAAACTATCCAAAGAGACATACACCCTATCACTTGATAGAACAAGAATATCCTTGTATATATAAACACAAGTTCCAACAATAGATAAATACTTCATTAAAAATAAAAATTCATTTTTGTAGAAAATTTTAACCATATTTCTTATTACTGATAAGATAAACATTACATCATTACATATTCCATCAAATATATATGGAATAAACATTTACAAACTTAACAAAAAAAAATTATGTAATTCACCACTTGTGAATTTACATAACCTCTATAACATGAAACATGTACAATACAACAACATTTGTAAAATCGAGTCTTGGTTTAAATTAAAAAGTTCACATTTGTGTATGATAAGCTTTTAGACATTAAGATGTCGGAGATCTTAATATATTACTACATTTAGTACGGTTGACCTCTCAGTATTTTAGACTTTTTTTAATTAAACAAAATTTAATTCCTTGATACATTCAAAACACTTTTGTTTGAAACAATTCAGTTTTGTTCCTTAACATTTCATTATATTCCTGTCAAAATTTAAATACATCATTTGATTTTTGCTTCTTGTACATAACATTCAAAAATTTGAATCTTGATTTCTAGATATAGATAGGAAAGGTTACCTCACCATACGAGAGTCAAGAGAGTCAGCTGGATGGGGAGGCCTACCAAATGGCTTAAGCACTCACAAGCCCCATCCAGCGGATTGCATCTAAAGGTCCCGTAGGGAAAGTAGATTGAGAATTTAAAGAGGCAAAACATTTTGAAACAAATGATGGTTGATTTCTAAAAGTTTGAGACATTCAATTTCTGAACTGCCATTTCTGGTGCAGAGAGGATTTTAGAAGCTTCTTCAAGTAAGGAGGAGGTTTGGTAAAAAATTTATATTTGGCATTTGATGTGGGTTTGGTTTCTCCTTTTGCCAAAGAGTTCAGCATGTTGATTTCCCTCATTACCCACATGTCCACGAACCCATGCCTACACTTTACCAAAAGCATACATAGTATAATTTTTTTTTAAAAACAACAAATTAATATTTATATCTTGATGTATCATTTTTCTTTCAATCATGCACAGTTCATTCAGCTTTCATTTGGTGCCACATTCAAACTTCTTATTCACACAATAACATGATAATGAACTGCAAAAGAAAAGTAGTTAGAATAATGTATAAATATCAGTAAATGAGACAGATACAATTCAAACTTCTTATACAACATCTCCAATAGTAAAGATTACTTAGCAAATTGATATCAATGGCACAAAATTTGTATATATATATAATATATATATACTTAATAAACCATGGTTATAAAGTCTACTTTATATACACTTAACTCAAAACAAAAAAAAAACATGAGTTAACTCTACAGTTTAATACTAATATGAATTTTCCAATCTTTGTCAAGTGAGCGGGGACAAGTTTGTGACATTTCCGTTACTATAAAAAGGACTTACAAAACTATAATAAAACAGACCCGCGACAAGGCCTTCCTGTGACCAGGACATCCACAAGAGCCACTATCCCCTGCAGGCCACTCTGATTACATTTTTACCTCTGCAAGATGCTTCCTGAGGCCATTCAGACCCCAGAGAAATTGCTAACATGGAGCCTATGTCACACTCCAGTGAGAACTTTAGATGCTCAAACAAGGAAATGGAAGTAATAAAAAAAATGACAGATAGTAATATATGTATAAGCATAATGATACTAACACAATTTTTACTTTTATCTACTTTAAAAAACTCCACAAGTTTTTTCATACATGAAAATAGACTATTATTTGTTTAAAACAAATATATAAAAGTTCAAAAGGTGGGGTTCATTGGGAATGACAAAGTGAAAGAAAATTAAGCTTTTAACTTAAAAATGCATTCAATAAACTTATTTAGCTTAAATTTAGTTAGGGGTTTGGTAAAGGCATGAGCTAAATTTAATTTGCTTCTAATATGGTTATAACATCAAAAATATCTTGATTTATTATATCGTGGTCAAAAAATAACTAACATCAATAGGTTTTGTATGGTAATTTTGTATAAGTGATTAATAAAATCAATGACAGCCAGTCTACAAGTAAGCATCTTTTGACCAGAGAAAATATTTTTCTCATAACATTCATTTATTACCCTAAAATCCTGATGTAAGGCCCCCTTTTTCAAAAGTAAAAAAAAAAAAATTTGAAAAGGGGTCTTATAATCGAGATTTAAAAAATTAAAAACCTGTTTTCATCATAAATTTAGACGTAAAACAGAGGCAAAAATCTTTCATATTTCGGCAGATTTTTGCTTAAAAAAAGAAATAATCATCTAAGAAATATCTGTTTATGTGTGCATTGTGCCAATTTTGAACTTTGCATGGTAACTTTGAAGAATTTACATGCAGGCATGACATATGACACCTTGGTTGGCCACGTGAAGTCTTTAGTTATCTGTGATGTAGAATGAAGGACCTGTTTGTTTCAAGAATGTGGTGACTGTCTTGGAAAAGGAGGACTCTCGTTATAAACACTTGATCTGGAAAACACAGAAGATGACTCTTCTGAAGTTATATATGCAACATGGGAGAAAATAAACTCATTGAGAAAACTGTTGCCATTGATACCTTCAATGATGAACTTGGAAATGGACAGTGAAAGCAACAACACACCAACATCTGAAGAAATTGCAACAACACATTGCAGAAGTGAAGGGACATGTAGAAGTTGAACGACTATGTTTCATGCTTCACTGTGATTTTGCTGAGAATTGGTCTGTGATTCTGCCAAAGTACAGGAATATCACTGAAGTAATGACCAAATTTCAATTTTCACAGGAGTCGCATATTTTCAAAACAAGACCGCAAGTGTTGCAGTTATAAGTGATGACAGAGGACATGACTCAGTGCATGTGCTGCTGGCAATATGCAAAATTTGACAACAGCTGCAATCACAGCCAGATAATATCATTATTTCTGATAGTGGCCCTAGTCACTTCAAAAATCGTTACCATTTGAAGTAAATAAGTCACTTGTGTGAATGGAGTGGGTATACAGTGCTACTGGACATGGAAAGGAGTCTTGTGATGGTGTAGGAGGCCTGCTGACCCCCCCCCCACACACACACATGCTACAAAACAATTTTTCCCGGTCAAATAGAGAGGCAATACAGAATGGCGAGGATTTTACAAAAGTGGTGAAGTCATGCACACATTAACAGCCCTCATCCTGTTGTTAGAATGGTCAACAAAAGTGCCCCTGTGAAAGAAATTCAGAAGACATACGTGGACTCACAGTGATGGGCGAACCTATATTGCATGAACTTTAAATAGCAAGAAAGAAGAAATTTCATTTGTCCAACCAAGATCTTTGAAATGACAGGAGAATATTCAGATTCACAATGTACAAAGAGGGATGTTTGTGGCCTGTATGTTTATAAATGACTGTGACTGATGGATTGTGCAGGTCATTTATATCAGTTGTAAGTTAAATGAAATTATTGTGAACTTTATGCTCCCACACGGACCGGCAGCTGGATATAGATTTCCAGATGTAAGACAGCAACACCACCACCACTGCTCACTTCCAATTCAGAATGTTTTAAAGATTGTGGATGCCCCAGTTCCTATTGATTTAACAGAAAAACATCACTCAATATCTAAGGAAGATATTGATGCAGTTCAACAAATTTTCCGTTCATTGAATTTCTAATTTCAGTTCTAAGCAGAGTACACAGGAAGTGGTATGTTTTGGAACTTGCACATATATTTTGTAAGCTTTAATGTGTTTTGACTGTAATATATATATATATATATATATATATATATACATATATATATATTAAGCCGTCTGTTTCTTATATTTATTAAGAATTAAAAGGTCATGTCAAAGAAGACTACATTTTGATTTCATGAAACCAATATGTGACTATGTCGTAGCGGAAACTGGTAAAATATATGGCAAAATTTTACATTGTTTCTAAAACTTGTCAAACTCAAAAGTGGAAGTTCTCCTTTACAGGGAATGCAGTACTCAATAGTATTGATCAACAATAAAAAAATCAAAATTTTTGGAATTGGTATTTTTTAAATATATATATATTTATTAAAAATTCATAAAAATCAGAAGGCTGCAGCAAGAAAAGTTGAACACATATTTCAAAATTGAGTATATAGTTTTAAACCAGAGTTAGTGATTTTTTTTTTCAAAAAAATCAAAAAATCTGATTTTTTTTTAATCTGATTTTATCTAAAAAATCTGATTTTTTTAAATTACAAAACAATTTTAAAATTACACATTTTAATAACCTTTACTAAATCATTAAAATTAACAATTAAGAAACTCATTTAAATTTATTTGAAAAAAAAAAAAAACACTTATTAACTTGGTTACTTTGAAATATTTTAATCATATAAACAATTAAATATATACAGATTTAAAAAAATGGGAGCAACAAAAACAGATTTAATTTGAAAATATGAATTCTCTCCTACTTTTGAAAACATGTAAAATAAAACAAATACAGTCGGAATTCAAGACTGGTTAGAGTATTAAATGGTCATCAAGCCCATTTTTTCATGATAATGGAAACAAGCTGAAAATTGTACGTCAAATGTGACAAATGAGGTACGTTCATACTATAGCTATTTATATAAATATTCCGATCTTGATGATTTTTAATTCTGTGAAATGAATTATATCATCTGCAGATTAATTTCTGTAATAAAATAAGTATCTCGGTCGCTTGATCATTAAACCTCGGAAGCTCCTATAACAAGAAAGAACCAATTTTCTTAAAAAATTCAAATTTCTTAATATTTTTATTAATATGTGCTAAAATTTTTATTAGATTTTAATAAAATTTGAAATGACTTGACAAAATTCTGCAAAGATAATATATCTTAAATTTCAAACAATTCGGTTGGGTAGTTTGTGCGTTGTTATATGCAGACGGACGGACAGACAGACAGACGAACGGACCAGACGATGACAATAGGTGCTACGTATTTATATAATTACGAACGCACCTAAAAAGCACAAAGAAAAATTAAAAAATGGATGGAAATATGAAAAATAATTAAAAAATGAATAATCTGCATGTTCGATTATTTTTTTTATCAGATAGTACATTAATATTTTACAACTAAAATTATGAAGAAATAAATATATATTATATTTTTCTTGTTTGCCGCGCCATTGCCTAAACTGTTTTTTAGTATCTCATTTGTGAAGAAGGAAAGGGGGGGGGGGGGGGGGGTAAATCGCATAAAAATAGGGAAGAAACATTTCAACATATTTTATTCTATTAAAATTAAAATTGCATGATATTCATTTCCACCGTTGCAAATAAAATATAATAATGGTTAATGGTTTTAAAATTTTAAATGCAAAATTACCACCAAATGATTTTAGGCAGTGACCAGTGGTCATATATACAGAAGCAATCAAATACCAAATACTCATATCTGTCACGCGAACACGATTTTTAAAATAAATTCTGGGGAGAAAAAAACTCGCAGTATAGAAGTAAAAATAGTTGCATTTTTAAAAATCCTTCTTTACCATAGAATATGCATTAATAAATACTACTAAGGAATTAATATTTTTTTTATAAAATAATTATAAAAAACAAATAAAAACATGTCTGAGTTATTCTTTGCTCATTTGTCTCATTAAATCAACTGTTGCAAATAAAATACTTCCTTTCTTTATCCCCCTAATTCACACATCATTCAACAACTTCGAATATTCATCCACACCGGTACCACTGAATATCATAATGAAATGAATGAATATGCGATATTCCATGCATGCGCTCAGAGTTTAACCTTGCACCGTCAATAGCATAAAAACGATATTTCATCCATTGTTTAGTGGTCACTGGAGAAAATCACCCTTCCTCTTTTCAAAAACCTTATCAGCTGCGAGAATTCACACCGTTGTATTCATGAATACGGTGTATCATGGTTTAGGCTGGGGGAACTCACACCACTCGTATTCATGAATACTCGAAGACGAGAAAGAGCTTTTAATATCGTGGTTTTCATGGTTTTCGTCAAATTTATGATATTTGCGATATACCGTTGGGTAGGATTTTTTTATATCGGTATCACGATATGCATTTTATATCGTTTTATCGATATATCGCCCAGCCCTAATGTGCACAAAGAAGTAATGAGACCTCTACATAAATATCAATAAAAATACTTTTGAATGACCAATATTTATTTATTCTAATGCTTTTCATATCCTCACAGAACATTTCCATGTTTTTGTATTAAAAATTTACATAAGATTTAGATATTTTTTTAATAGGTATACATATACATTAATCTTTTAACATTTTCAGCAGAGGTTCTCCATTTTTAAATTAGGATTTTTATTTTAAAATGTGATATTTGATTAAATAAAATTCAAAAAGCATGGATTTTGAGTTTTCAGTCCTTTCCACTCCTTAAATTTACAATGTATTTTTGTCAAAACATAATATTTATTACGAAATATCTTGACTTAAATTTGAAATGAAATTTTTTAAAAAGTTAATTTAAATCAATGATTTAAAAAAAAATCAGTTTATTTTAATGATGATTAAAATCAACTAACCCTGTTTTAAACAGAATAATATCTTAAAATTTTCAAAAATGCAACAAAATATCTTGCACCATTCCAGAGATAGACCACTTTAAAATTTTTATCAAAAATCACAAGTGAGAAATGGTGCCCGGGATGCCATCTTTGGTGGCCAGAAATTTTTTGGGGCAAAATAAAAATATACAGGTATCATACTTTTTCCTAACTTTTAACATATGCTCAATTCAAAAACTTCTGAGACTATGAAAGTAAGATTTCTTTGCCTGCCTGAATTGACATGGACTATACCATTTGAAGTTTATCCTTTTTATATGAATAAAGAACTGTAGTCAATGATAAAATGACTTCATTGCCTTTGAACTCAACATCGGGTGTTTTCATTACACAGTTAAGAATTCTGCAAACAGCATTATTGTAGGTATTATACCTGGTTCAGATCGGATATTTAAGATATCTTAGACCACCGAACTCATTGAGAGAGTTCCAGAAACTCACTTAGTGAGTTCGAACTTTCTATTGCTAGATACAGCCAGTACCACTTACTCTGATTGGCTATTGAGGTTGCCTTTAACATTTACACATGTGCACATTCTATGTTTGTTCAGCTCTCGAACACTGTGATGTTCAGTGAGATATCTTAGATGAGTTTTGCCATGTGGACAGGTATTCAATTCCGGGAGGGTAGCACCTCAAAAATGGCGGTCTAAGATAACTTAAATGGGTAGTTCTGAAATTAAGTGGAAATTTGAGTCCCAATCAATTTTTTTGTACTTTTATGCAAATAATTGTTCAACTAAATAGATAATCAATGAAGGCACATCTAAAACTTGTATTAAAAATACTTTAAAATAAATTTTAAACTATTTAAAAAAAAATAAAATCATACTAAATGTCACCTCTATGGTATGTCCCTCCATGCCTGTTTTTGCTTTACAACATGAATATATCTCATAAGATAAAAGAAGAGAACCGTATAAAATACATTACATTAAAAAATGGATGTACTTTATTTACTTTTTAACAGAAAATTTATATATTTGTTTTAATTACAGACCAAGACACTTATCCCCAGAATTATAACCACTTCCTTGAGATATCAGTTATAGTTATACATAAATCTACTAGATGGCAGCATAATCTAGAACTTGGGATACAAATGAACTACACGAAGCTACTTGTTGGATGGAATACTTCTGAAGCATGGTCAGTTGTTATTTCATGTAATTTTAATTTAAAACTTCTAATTACCATAGTATAATTTAATTGGATGTCAACTCCATGGCCTCGTTAATTATGTCAATTTTAAAAATAGCTGAATTCTTTTGATAAATAGCTTTAAATTGCTTTATTTAATTTTGTATCCAAGTAGATTTTGGTGAATATTGTGCATAGTTTAGAAAATATAAGACCTAATATCAGATATGTCACCTCCATGCCATTGTTGTAGTATGGAGGTGGCATTGATCCATGGATGTGACTTTTATTTATGTAAACAATATTTTAAGGGTGCTTAAAGTATATTTTTAATTATTGAACCAATATTTTTATTTTAGGAATAATTTTATATTAATGAAAATATTTTTTCAAACTGAAAATTTTTAATTCTAAAATATTCAATTTTGCATAAGAAATAAGTGAATATAATAAAATTGTTGAAAAGTAAAATTTAATTTTAAATTAAAAAAAAATAATAAACCTTGACCTCGAAGCATGATTTATTTATCTTTAAAACTTTAAGAAAATATTGGAAACACAACAATTTGAATTTTTATTTTTTACAAATTACCAAAATGAAATTTCCACTTAAGTTCAGAACTACCCAAATGTCCGATGTGAACAGGGCATTATGCTATACCACAAGCCACTCACAGAGTTATACCTGAAAGCAGGGTTAGAAATTGAGAATTCTAAGTAAGGCGTCAAATGACACCTGCAATTTTTTTCCTATGTGCAAAATTGCATTTCATGGTTGCAATTTTATGTTATATCATATTTTCTCATTTCTTTTCGAACCCATGTTAACAATAATATTGTAATTATCTTTATGTGTTAAGGGCAAGGGAGCTCTACATATTAAACATTTTATCTCTGTGTTAATCACTAAAACAAAATAAAAACTGGCTTTCTATAAAATTGTAAAACAGCATTAAACTACAATATTTGGATTCTAGAAAAATGTTTAAATAATTCTTTTTATAAAGCTAATATGCATACAAAATAGATTATCAAGCAATTATTTCCATAGAAAGAAAATTTGAACTTTTAGATACAACCAGGTACACTTAATTAAAAAAAGAATATATATCCTATGACTGAAAGTACATCAGAAAATGAAAAAAAAAAAAAAAGCAAATAAATGAACTTTTGGATACCAATTAATGTATATTTGTATGGCATTTAAAGATATTGATTTCTATATAAAAACTTTTTTTTTTTAGGGAAAACACTGAAATTTTAAAACATTCTTTATACAGTATCTTATTTTAAGAGCAAATAAGGAAGAAGAAATATTAAATAATTAAAAAAAATCATATATTAAATAACACAAAAATAGAATTTGCTAAAGTAGGAATAAAAGCATCTGTAAAAAAAAAAAAAAAAAAAAAAAAAAAGCTAGGCATCTAATTTGACGACCAGGTATAATTTTGTGGTCGTCAAATGCAATAATTTAGTTGCATCTGGCGACTAACGACCGCTAATTTCTGACCCTGCCTGAAAGTGGCAAAAGAGCAGAGTGAGGTGAAAAGAGTTGGTTTGTTGAAACAAGTTCAAGAATCATTTGTTTAAACAATAAAATACTGGGCCATACCTTTCTTAAATACAAATTATACACTGAATAAATATGTTTAAACTTGGAGATGGTGACTGAAATTATGAATATAAGTATTCAATCTAACTACTATACACTTAAACTTGATTGTAATATATACTTGAAATTCTATCTTGATAAATAAGGTAACTAAATGAAGTATAATTGAAATTATACTTACATAATCTTTCAGAAAATAGGCAAGAATTCCAATGTATATCCAATTTATTAAGATAACTTTTTACAGTAAGAAACAGGAACATAACTTCTCACGCTTTGCTCAATATTGCGAGTCTCTCTTAATATGCCGTAAATGAATTCCTTTTCCAAATATAAACTCAATTACGTTGTTTAATATGTTAAGAAATTAGCAAGCGAGATGATGCAGAGTGTACAATAATTTCAACCCTTTTCAGATTGTTGTGCTTAACTTGTTGGCACGTATCAGAAAAACCACTAGATATGAAGTTCCACTTGCTCTAGCATTATGCTGAAATTTTTTAAACTTATTGATAGATCAATTAAATATAATGCATGAAAGGATTACTTGTTTAAAAAAAAACAAATTCATCGATAGAAGAAATTAATTTTTGGTTAGGGCGGAGTGAGGTGATTATTGGTCACTTTTCATAAAGATCCATATAACTTAGTAACTAAATTGAATTGAAACAAAAATTTTATACTTGCAGAAAGAGAATCTAATCCCTAACAATCTTAATTAGTTTTATTTTTTTTAAATTATATATAATATTAATAAAATTTAAAAATGTCTGACCAATAATCACCCTGGCAATGGGGTGATTATTGGTCAGAGATGGGGTGATTACTGGTCATTGTTTTATGATCAAATACCTACATTTTAAACACTCAAAAATTTAATAAATGATTGAATGAAATATTCTTGGAATACTTTATATTGTTACTAAATATACAGTCGAACCTCCATATATCAAACTTCCACATATCGAAATTTTCTATATATCGAACTTTTAGCAAATCTCCATGTTCATTACATAGAAAAACTGTTTCTGTATATCGAAAAAACCTCTATACATCGAAACTTTTTTCAAGACATATTGAAAGATTTTATTCCACTTTAGACCTGTTGTCTCATGAAAAATGAAGGTCAGGGGGATAAAGGAAGTTTATTGAAGGTCACTACGAACCCCACATTCCAGCTGGGGATGAGGGGTGGACAAACAGGTTGTTGTTCCCCCAACTCGTTTTCGAATTTCAGTGGAGACCTGTCCAGTAGAGAAACGCGAGCCCCATTGTTCTTTCAGCCAGAACTTGAATCCAACATGTTTTCGCTCTTTCATCGCCAAAAGGATGTCTTTTTTGGCGGTGATCGCTTTATTGGCAACTTTCAGATTTCATTCTGGGTCAACTTATGATCCGGCGAGAGATTCCAAGGAGCTTTTGCTGAGAGAAAAGCCGGTTTGGCGCGCATCTCTGCCCTCCGTCATGCTTCAAGAAAAGGTTACCAAATCTGGGTCTCTGTGGTGAAACCAGTTTCTAGCATTCCCTTTTGTCTGATGATTGGCCCTCACTCCTAAGTCTGCTTAGTTTCAGTGAAAATTTAAGTAGTGTTTTATAAATTCATTTTGAACTTTTACTTTTTCTCTCGATCACAATGTCAAAAAGAAAATCCCTTAGTGTTGTGGATAAAGTTGAATTGCTGAAGGATGTAGATAGCGGAATGCGCAAAAAAGACATTTCTTCTAAATTTGGTATTCCTGCAAGCACATTGTCGACTATTATAAAAAATCAGAATGCCGTAATGAAATCCTATGAATGTATTGAACCTAACAGAAAACGTTCGAAAACATGCACTTACAATACAGTGGACGAGGCAGTTTTAACATGGATAAAGAGTGTTCGAGACCAAAACTTGCCAATCTCTGGTCCTCTCATAAAAGAGAAGGCATTGGAGTATGCTAAATATTTTGGATGTGGTGAATTTCAAGCAAGTTCCGGGTGGCTTGACAAATTTAAGAAAAGGCATGGCATCAAGGAAAAGGTTATTTCCAGAGAAAATAAAAGTGTATCTGAAGCAGTCTGTAATGACTGGAAAAGCAACAATTTGAAAAAAATTCTAAAAGATTATCAGCCCGATGATATTTTTAATGCTGATGAAATGGGACTCTTTTATAAGTGTTTACCCAACAAAACTCTGACTTTCAAAGACGACGATTGTCATGGAGGCAAGAACAGTAAGGACAGAATAACAGTACTGGTAGGCGCTAATATAAGTGGCAAAGAAAAACTTCGATTATTGGTAGTAGGTAAAAGTAAGAACCCTAGAGTATTCAAAAATGTAACATCTTTAGAGGTTGACTATTGTTCCAATAGAAACTCATGGATGACAGGTGAAATTTTTGAAAAGTGGATTTTGAAATAGGATAGAAAAATGGATGATCAAAATAGAAAAATTGCTTTACTTGTAGACAATTGCCCGGCTCATCCTAATGTGTCTTCAAAATTATCAAATGTCGATTTGCTTTTTCTTTCCCCGAACACCACTTCAAAATTGCAACCAATGGACCAGGGTGTAATAAAAAATCTGAAACTTCATTACAGAAAACGCATTCTCCGACGATTTATCTGGACATTTGAAAATGAAAAACCTTTACATAAGGTGATTGATCTGAGGATATGTGTGACAGAATTAGCCAAAGTTTGGGAAAATAACGTTTCTGAATCTACAATAAAAAACTGTTTCGCAAAAGCTGGGTTCAGTGTATTACCGGAAATCGAAGAACAGAATGTGTTCCCGCAAATTCAACAGTCTTGGGAAAATTTGCGTTCGCAAGGTCACATTACAGACGGTATTCTTCTTAACGAATTTCTGACAGTTGATGATACGTTAATTATTGCTGATTATCCTACAGACGAAGACATACTGAATTCGATTCATGAATCTGAAACAGAAATCGAAGAACCAGGGGAAGTAAATGAATCTGAAAACATTTCCAAGCCATTGAAAAAAGAAATGCGAGAGGCGTTTGAAACAATACGTTGTGGACTTCCATTCGTGGAAAATGTTCCTCATGAAGTTTTTAGTGGACTGAACTTTCCGCAAAAGTGGCTGTTCAGCAAGATATTCGTAGTTTTTTTAACAGAATGTAACTGTGAGCATTGTAACCACTATCTGGATTATTGTTTTTATAAAAGGTATGTAGTACTCAATAAACCTTTCATACTAATTCATTTTTTTCATTATTAACTTTCATTTAATGCAATTCGCATTAGAAATGCAGTTCCGTATACAAAAATTAACTTTAATTTTAATGTTTTAGGAGTAATTATTATCAGTACAAAAACCCTTAACGGGTTAAAGTTGTGATGCAGCACTTTCTTTTGGCTCTAAGAATTTCAAATATGGGTCTTAAAAGTAATGATATCAAATTTGAGTGACGCTATGTTAATTTTTTTAAAATCATCATTTTCTTTTTAGTTTTATTTATATTCACAGGTGCAATTATTATCTTAACATGAAAATACATGTAAAATTTATTCGCTAAAGCTTTTTCATTCAGATCTCTCAAGAATTCAAAATATGGGTTTTAAAAGAAATGATATCAAAATTTGAATGACACCTTGACGTGAATTTAATAGGATTGTTTTAAATTTCAATTTAAATTACTTTTCGTTTCTCTTCTAAAGTATATTTACACATACAAACAATACTTTTAATTTTTCAATACACTGTTAAATATATTACTTTCATTGAGCCTATATTATGTATTGAAATGTATTTATTTCAATAAAATGATTTATGTTTTGTGCCACGCTATCCAAAATCATAAGTAAAATTTATGTAAATGATTATTTTGCGTCATAGTATCAACTTGCATACATTTTCCTTTGTTTGGATACTATGACGCAAAATAATCATTTACATAAATTTTACTTATGATTTTGGATAGCCGGGGCACAAAACATAAATCATTTTATTGAAATAAATACATTTCAATACATAATATAGGCTCAGTGAAAGTAATATATTTAACAGTGTATTGAAAAATTAAAAGTATTGTTTGTATGTGTAAATATACTTTGGAAGAGAAACGAAAAATAATTTAAATTGAAATTTAAAACAATCCTATTAAATTCACGTCAAGGTGTCATTCAAATTTTGATATCATTTCTTTTAAAACCCATATTTTGGATTCCTGAGAGATCTGAATGAAAAAGCTTTAGTGAATAAATTTTATATGTATTTTCATGTTAAGATAATAATTGCACCTGTGAATATAAATAAAACTAAAAAGAAAATGATTTAAAAAAAATTAACATAGTGTCATTCAAATTTGATATCATTACTTTTAAGACCCATATTTGAAATTCTTAGAGCCAAAAGAAAGTGCTGCATCACAACTTTTAACCCATTAAGGGTTTTTGTACTGATATCATTACTTTTAAGCGGTTATTGATGAAAATTTCATTCAGTCGAAATTAAGCATTAGGGTATAAATTAATAAGAATAAAACTTAGTGGCTTCGCCCACTAGTGGACCTTCAATTTACATCAGGGCCTCGAATCTAACTGAATTCTCCATTTGTATGATAATCCCTTAATTTCCACATGGAATAGTATAAACCTATAACCGAACGAACCACTAACCCGGGTCCCCGCTGCCTCCGGCACCGTATACCGGTCGTGCTATGCATGCACCGGATAACACCTTCATTTGCACATCGAATAGTATAAACCTCTATCCGAACGAACCTCCGGCTCGGGTCCCCGCTGCATGCGGCACCATACAGCTGCCGTGCTGCATAATACGATTAAGTGGTCACAGACCTTTTAAACAATATATCACATGAGGGGTGTGTGCAATATTTTAAAAAGTACCCCCTTTGTGGGAGGGGCAAAGTGGGGGATGATACTAGAGATGCATAATATGATTAAGTGGTCACAGACCTTTCCAACAATATATCACATGAGGAGTGTCAGTAAAATTTAAAAAGTGCCCCCCTGAAGGGGGAAAAGTGGGGGATGGACACCGGAGGTGCATAATCTAATTAAGTGGTCACAGACCTCTCCAACGATATATCACATGAGGGGTTGTGCAAAATTTCAATAAGTACCTCCTTGGGGGGGCAAAGTGGGGGGATGGACACAGGAGATGCATAATATGATTAAACAGTCACAGACCTTTCCAACAATATATCACATGAAGGGTGTGGGCAAAATTTTAAAAAGTACCCGCCTTGGGGGGGCAAAGTGGGGGGATGGACACCAGAGATGCATACTATGACAAAGCAGTCACAGACCTATCCAACGATATATCACATGAGGGGTTGTGCAAAATTTCAATAAGTACCTCCTTGGGGGGGCAAAGTGGGGGGATGGACACCAGAGATGCATACTATGACTAAGCGGTCACAGACCTTTCCAACGATATATCACATGAGGGGTTGTGCAAAATTTCAAAAAGTACCCCCTCAGGGGGGCAAAGTGGGGGTATGGACACAGAAGATGCATAATATGATTAAACAGTCACAGACCTTTCCAACAATATATCACATGAAGGGTGTATGCAAAATTTTAAAAAGTACCCGCCTTAGGGGGGGGGGGGGGCAAAGTGGGGGATGGACACCAGACATGCATACTATGACTAAGCGGTCTCAGACCTTTCCAACGATATATCACATGAGGGGTTATGAAAAATTTCAAGACAGTACCCCCTTGGGGTGGCAAATTGGGGGTGTGGAAACAGGAGATCCATAATATGATTAAACAGTCACAGATCTTTCCAACAATATATCACATGAAGGGTGTGTGCAAAATTTTAAAAAGTACCCCCCTTGGGGGGGGCAAAGTGGAGGGATGGACATCAGAGATGCATAATGTGAATAAACAATCACAGACCTTTCCAACAATATATCACATGAGTATCAACAAAATTTAAAAGTGGCCCCCTGGAGGGGGCAAAGTGGGGGGATGGACACCGGAGGTGCATAATCTAAATAAGTGGTCACAGACCTTTCCAACAATATATCACATGAAGGGTGTGTGCAAAATTTTAAAAAGTACCCGCCTTGGGGGGGCAAAGAGGGGGGATGTACACCAGAAATTCATAATATGACTAAGTGGTCACAGACCTTTCCAACAATATATCACATGAGGGGTTGTGCAAAATTTCAAAAAGTACCCCCTTGAGGGGGCAAAGTGGGGGTATGGATACCAGAGATGCATAATATGATTAAATAGTCACAGACCTTTCCAACAATATATCACATGAAGGGTGTGTGCAAAATTTTAAAAAGTACCTGCCTTTGGGGGAGGGGGTCAAAGTGGGGGTATGGACACCAGATTCATAATATGACTAAGCGGTCACAGACCTTTCCAACGATACATCACATGAGGGGTTGTGCAAAATTTCAAAAAGTACCCCCTAGGGGGGCAAAGAGGGGGTATGGACACCAGAAATGCATAATATGACTAAGTGGTCACAGACCTTTCTATATAGACCTGTATAGACCTTTACGATATATCACATGAGGGGCTGTGCAAAATTTCAAAAAGTACCCCCTTGGGGGGGGCAAAGTGGGGGTGTGGACACAGGAGATGCATAATATGATTTAACAGTCACAGACCTTTCCATCAATATATGACACGAGTATCAGCAAAATTTAGAAAGTACCCCCCTTGAGGGGGGCAAAGTGGGGGGTTGGTCACCGGAGATGCATAATATGATTAAGTGGTCACAGACCTTTCTAACGATATATCATATGAGGGGTGTGTGCAAAATTTAAAAAAGTACCCGCCTAGGGTTGGGTTGGGTTGATTATTGACGGCCAATTATCTACACTAGGGATATAGGCCCGGGGGGAGTGCCTTTCGTGGGGGTCTTTCTAAGGGAACCTAATCCGTATTTACGCATGGACATATCCACGGCTCGAAGAAAACCACGAAAACTCCGAACGATTAGGCAGACGGGCGCGATTGGGATCGAACCCAGCACCTCCCGTCTACCAGCTTCGAGAGCACAACCTCTCAGCCACAGTACCCGCCTAGGAGGTGGGCAAAGTGGACACCAGAGATACATAATGACTAAGCTGTCACAGACCTTTCCAACAATATATCACATGAGGGGTTGTGCAAAATTTCAAAAAGTACCCCCTTGAGGGGGCAAAGTGGGGGTATGGATACCAGAGATGCATAATATGATTAAATAGTCACAGACCTTTCCAACAATATATCACATGAAGGGTGTGTGCAAAATTTTAAAAAGTACCCTCATTGGGGGGGGGGGGGGCAAAGTGGGGGGATGGACACCAGAGATGCATAATATGACTAAGCGGTCACAGACCTTTCCAACGATATATCACATGAGGGGCTGTGCAAAATTTCAAAAAAAAAACCTTGGGGGTCAAAGTGGGGGCGCGGACACAGGAGATGCATAATATGATTTAACAGTCACAGACCTTTCCAACAATATATCACACGAGTATCAGCAAAATTTAGAAAGTACCCCCCTTGGGAGAGCAAAGTGGGGGGTTGGACACCGGAGATGCATAATATGATTAAGTGGTCACAGACCTTTCTAACGATATATCATATGAGGGGTGTGTGCAAAATTTTAAAAAGTACCCACCTAGGAGGGGAGCAAAATGGGGGGATAGACACCAGAGATGCATAATGACTAAGCTGTCACAGACCTTTCCAACAATATATCACAGGAGGAGTATCAGCAAAATTTAAAAAGTGCCCCCCTTGAGGGGGACAAATTGGGAGGATGGACACCAGAGGTGCATAATCTAATTAAGTGGTCACAGACCTTTACAACGATATATAACATGAAGGGTGTGTGCAAAATTTTAAAAAGTACCCGCCTTGGGGGGGGGCAAAGTGGGGGGATGGACACCACATATGCATAATATGACTAAGTGGTCACAGACCTTTCCAACGATATATCACATGAGGGGTTGTGCAAAATTTCAAAAAGTACCCCCTTGGGAGGGCAAAGTGGGGGTGTGGACACAGGAGAAGCATAATATGATTAAACAGTCTCAGACCTTTCCAACAATATATCACATGAAGGGTGTGTGCAAAATTTTAAAAAGTACCTGCCTTGGGGGAGGGGGTCAAAGTGGGGGGATGGACACCAGATTCATAATATGACTAAGCGGTCACAGACCTTTCCAACGATACATCACATGAGGGGTTGTGCAAAATTTCAAAAAGTACCCCCTAGGGGGGGCAAAGAGGGGGTATGGACACCAGAAATGCATAATATGACTAAGTGGTCACAGACCTTTCTATATAGACCTGTATAGACCTTTACGATATATCACATGAGGGGCTGTGCAAAATTTCAAAAAGTACCCCCTTGGGGGGGGCAAAGTGGGGGTGTGGACACAGGAGATGCATAATATGATTTAACAGTCACAGACCTTTCCATCAATATATGACACGAGTATTAGCAAAATTTAGAAAGTACCCCCCTTGAGGGGGGCAAAGTGGGGGGTTGGTCACCGGAGATGCATAATATGATTAAGTGGTCACAGACCTTTCTAACGATATATCATATGAGGGGTGTGTGCAAAATTTTAAAAAGTACCCGCCTAGGGTTGGGTTGGGTTGATTATTGACGGCCAATTATCTACACTAGGGATATAGGCCCGGGGGGAGTGCCCTTCGTGGGGGTCTTTCTAAGGGAACCTAATCCGTATTTACGCATGGACATATCCACGGCTCGAAGAAAACCACGAAAACTCCGAACGATTAGGCAGACGGGCGCGATTGGGATCGAACCCAGCACCTCCCGTCTACCAGCTTCGAGAGCACAACCTCTCAGCCACAGTACCCGCCTAGGAGGTGGGCAAAGTGGACACCAGAGATACATAATGACTAAGCTGTCACAGACCTTTCCAACAATATATCAAGGAGGAGTATCAGCAAAATTTAAAAAGGGCCCCCCTTGAGGGGGACAAATTGGGGGGATGGACACCGGAGGTGCATAATCTAATTAAGTTGTCACAGACCTTTCCAACGATATATCACATGAGGGATTGTGCAAAATTTCAAAAAGTACCCCCTTGGGGGGGGCAAAGTGGGGGTATGGACACAGGAGATACATAATATGATTAAACAGTCACAGACCTTTCCAACAATATATAACATAAAGGGTGTGTGCAAAATTTTAAAAACCACCCCCCTTGGGGGGGGGGGGGGAGCAAAGTGGGCGGATAGACACCAGAGATGCATAATATGACTAAGCGGTCAGAGACCTTTCCAACAATATATCACATGAGGAGTATTAGCAAAATTTAGAAAGTATCCCCTTGGGGGGGGTCAAAGTGGGGGCATGGAAACCGGAGATGTGTAATAGGATTAAACGGTCACAGAACTTTCCAACAATATATCACATGAGGGGTATCAGCAAAATTTAGGAAAGTATCGCCCTTAAAAGTGGGGGGCAAAGAAGGGGATGGACATTATCATTAATTTCGTCAATCGGGCATGAAAAAATCATGAATTTCGTTGATCGTGTGTTTAAAAATCATGAATTTCGTTGATCGGGTGTGTAAAAATCTGAATTTCATGAATCGGGCACAGAAAAAACATGACTTTTGTCGATCGGGGGAGGTGGGATCATATATTTTGTCAAACGGGCATGTAAATATCATGAATTTTGTTTACCGATCGCATAAAAATCACAAATCTCATCAAATGGATACATAAAAACCAAGAAATTCTTCGATCGGCACATAAAAATCATTAATTTTGTCAAACGGATGCATAAAAATCAAGAAATTCGTGAATCGGGCACATAAAATTCATCAATCGGTGCGTAAAAATTATGAATTTCATAGATTACGCATGAAAAAATCATGAATTTTGTAGAACGGATGCATAAAAATTACCAATTCATAGAGTAGTCGCATAGAAATCATGAATTCATCAAGTGGGTGGTTAAAAATTACAAGTTCAAGAAGTATGTGCATAAAAATCTCAAATTTCATCAAACGTTTGCATAAAAATCAATAATTTTTGTCGATCGGGTTCAGAAAAATGAAATTTCGTCGATCGAATACAAAAAAATCATGAATTTCAGTGATCAAGTGCGTAAAAATCATGAACTTTGTTGACCGGTGTGTAAAAATCATGAATTTTGTCGATCGGGTGTGTAAAAATGATGAGTTTCATTAATCAGGCACAGCAAAAACATGAATTTTGTGGATCAGGGAGGGGGAGATCATAAATTTTTTTGAACACAGATATAAAAATCATGAATTTCGTTTATCGGTGCATAAAATTCATGAATTTTGTCAAACAGGCACATAAAGATCAAGAAATTTGTTGATCGGCATGTAAAAATCATTAATTTCATCCATCGGACATGTAAAAATCATGAATTTAGTTGATCAGTCATGTAAAAATCACAAATTTTGTCAACGGGGCACATAAAAATCAAGAAATTTATTGATTGGCATGTAAAAATCAGAAATTTTGTTGAACAGGCACATAAAAATCACGAATTTCTTTAATCGGCGCATAAAAATCATAAATTTCGCCCATCTAGTGCAGTAAAATCATTAATTTCATCTATCAGGTTCAGAAAAATCAGTAGTTTTGTCGATCTGGCGAGGAAAAATCATGAATTTTGTCAAACAGACATGGGAAAAAAAGAAAATCCTGCATTTGTCGGGTTTTCTCCGTATTTTTAATCGCCAGTTTTTCAAGTTTTATCGCCGAGTGCCTATCTTCACCTTTACCCAAAAACGAATAACATCGAATTAAAAGGTGCAAGTTATTAGCTATTTACGGGAAAAAAAACTTTAACGGCCATGTACTACGCCAAGGTCTTAACTGGAGCATAAAAATGAGGAAACGTGTTTCCTTATGGATGCTCAACTACTGTATAGCGTCGACAAAAAGGGGTGACAATCCCGTGCAAATGAACTATGAAAACTTCCAAAAATGGGTGTTGGAAAAACTTTTTCCAAATTTGCAACCGAATAGTGCCCTATATATAGACAATGCTCCACATCACATGCCTGTTGAAAACCGCACTCCTGCAAAGAATTCTATAATAAAAGTTATGAGAGACTGGCAGAAAAACAACAAAATATACTGCGGCGAACAAATGCGAAAAGTAGAACTTTTCTCTCATAGAGAGTAATCGTCCAAAGAAAATAGTCTATAAAATTGATAATAAAATTCTAGTTTAGAAGGTATTTTTTTTTTTAATATTTTAAATAAAATTTTATCCGCCCTTCCAAATTGTTTGAAAATACAAGCTGCAATTTATAATAGATAAAATACTCCCTCCCCCAGGTATTTTGTTTATTTATTGTTTTTAATTTATTTTGAATTGATGGTTCTCCATTTCAAAATTTTCATTTAATTTGATACTTTGATGGTCTATAGTATATTGTGTATACTACTACTACTATGTATTGTGTACACAATATATATAGTATATATTGTGAAGCTTCATGCATGTTTTGCTGTTACTGTATATTAATTTTTCAAATTCATTTTTAATAAACTTATGCAAGTAAATAGTTTTAGAGCCCTATGTTGTTTTCAACATATTCAGACAATTTCAAACTTTGCACTCACCAACACTTAATTTATAAGATCTGACTATTAAAAAACATTGCGAAATAATTAACAGTTGTTTTCTTCAAAAAAATTTTTTTCTTTTTCCTATATGTTTTCAAAATACACTGCTATACAAGAATCCATTCTTGGCTGCAGTAAAATTTCAATTGTGTCAAAATTGTATAAAAACAATCCCTATGTAAAATATTGATATTTATGTAAGTTGTAATCAAAAAATTAAATGTATTAGCAGCAGTTGAAATTTAATAAATTTTCAGAATTTACTTTGAAGAACAAACACTTATTACAGTCAACAGTATTTTATACAAAAATTGGGAAAAGTTTAAGATGATTAAATTTGTGAAGAGTTAATTTTTGGTAGGAAAAACTTTTGTGAAGTGTCCTGTTTTAATATGAAAAGAAATGTGAAATAACCTGTTTTAAAATGAAAAAAATTGTGAAGGATACTGTTTTAAGATTAAAAAAAATTGTGAAGGATCCTTTAAAGCTCTTCTTAATTCTTCTTAAACAGAGCCCTGTAGTATACTTACTAAAGTTGTATTTTTTCTGTGATCTAAGCACATATAAGGTATTTCATTCCTCTAAATTAGTTATTTTAAATGATTTTTAAAGTCACAGGTAAATGATAGAAAATTTGAAAAATAAAATAGCTATTTGTTTACTTTTCAAACTCTGAATTTAAAGTAAATAAGAACTTATTTATTCATTGTATAGTAATATTTTAGAGCTAAAAAAAAACCTATGTGGGTTAAAATGATTATGCAATTTTTTTTACTGTATTTTTTAATCATTTTTAATGTAACATTTGACATTAAAACAATATAGTGCTCGAAAACTATTTAACAAGCTTATTAAAAAATGAATGTAAAAAATTAATATAAAGTAAATGCAAAACATTCATGAAGATAGAAGTTTGTCACACAACTGTTTGTAAATGCAATGAGAAAAAAAAATGATAACAATGTAATAATACTGGCAATATGAATGCAATAAGGTAATGCAATGAGAAAAAAAAAAGCTATTTGTTTACTTTCAAACTCTGGATTTAAAAGTAATTAAGAACTTATTTATCCATTGTATAACATAAAACACTTAATTCAGAACTAACTTTCTGTATTTTCTTTCACAAAATAACATAAAAGTAATATTTTAAAGCCATAAAAACATTTAACTGGCAGTTGCTCTGACAAAGACTAACTAAGCACCTTACCAAAACGAAAAATTTTAAAAGAACCATCAAGTCATATAAAATAAAAAAACAATGAATAAATAAACGAAATACCTAATAGTAAGTATAATATCTTTGATTTTCTGTGCCTATCTTTTCCCCAATAACTCAATCTCCATGTTGTATACTCTTGCTAGTCGCTAATTTGTGCTTCGCGCATTGATACGATAATGGTTGGTTGTCTTCGTTGCGAAAAAAACAAAGAAATGAAAAATATTTTATCATTAGAAAATGAAAGATTTATTATATTTAGCAGTAAAATTGAATATATGTAATTAAAAAATATTTCCTCATTTTGAAAAAGGAATCTAAATAATTTTTCGAATATATGCATGTTTAAAATCTGAAACTATTTCTTTGTAACAAAAAGAGAAAACATATAAACCCCAATTGAATTTAATACATATGTTTTACATGTTTAGTTTAGAGTATATAATTCATTGTTTTTGCATTTAAAAAAATCTAAATAATTAGCCTGGTCAAAAGCTTTATTGATATCAGCAGCTTTAACGGCGAACCGTAGATCCATTTTAACTGTAATGCCCGGCGGAAGAAGTGAGTGAACACACCAATGCATTTGTACAGCTTGGCTTAAGAAAAAAGTCCCATTTTTAAATCAAATTATATAAAAAACTAGAGTTTTCCTATTTAAGCAGATAGGGGGATTCGCTTCATATAAAACCGATTAGTATCATATATTAATTTTAAAAAAATCCTTCGGGCGGATTTCGAGATACGCTTCTTACACCATGACACCATTACATGCAGAACGAAAAACTTCCCATTTTACTTAAAAATGAATTTCCAGATCTTAAAATCTACTGCATGTAGAAATCTATAAATTTCAGGATAGAGTTAGACCGGAGATTTAAGACAGCTGTCAAAAAATCAAAATGATATGCCTCATATTTGCTGAGATATTAAATGTCGGCTTTTCGCTTTTCCTTTGAACTCAAACTAGCTGTATATATAGAGTGATGGAAATCTTCGGTTTTTGGTTTTTGCTGCGTCACTCGAGAAACTACCGTCTCTCATGATAAAACTCAGATCGCTTCTATATATCGAAATTTCTATATATCTAATTTTTTTCCAGAAATTTGCTACTTCAATATATGGAGGTTCGACTGTAAACAGAGTTATGAAATATGTTATGAAATAAAGAACATTACTAAAATGGTTGGAACTTCAAATATATTTCACAAAATAATACATTTATTTACAAAAGACTTTTGTATTTAAGGTATGGAGCTTTCATTTCATCTTCCTCAATCTGAAATGGCCCTGTACCATAGAGTCTAACTGGTCCATAAAACACAAAGGAGCGCTTCACTGGTGCAAGATCTGTTTTCTTTGGCCAGCGATAATTTCTGCAGACTTTTCCAAAAATTTGCAAGACAAAATATTATCCTGAATACTAATAACACACCCGATGTATGGCAGCTGTTCAAAGTAGACAGCATAGTACTTCTCTACACATATGGCTTTATGTATTTTCCTTAATTTATTTGTAGCTGAAATATCAGAATTGTTTTTATTTTGCAGTTGTGGAATTTCTTCACCCGTTTCTACTTCCATATCTATATCCGTATCTTGTGTGCATTGCTGTGTTTTCTTTCTAGTCTCAGAGGATGATGCTACTGCATCTTCAGCTGTATTCTTGTTTAATGTAGTTTTCCTTTTCTTTTTTGATTCTTTCTCAACTTTTTCACACAACTTAATGAAATCCTTGTTGGTGATAACTGCTGCATTTGTACTGTAAAAGATGTTCATTATCTAAATATACAAGTTAAATTTTCAAACTCACCCCAATATCTCTTCAATAAAAGGATAAACAAAGGTTCAGTTATTTCAAACTAGCAAGCTACGTCCACTGCGCTGGTCGGTTTCTACTAATGGACCTTGAATCAAACAAAATATATCGTTTAATTTGACCATGTATTTGAAAGCAATCTGTATATTTACCTGGAATATCCTTCCACATTACTGAAAAATGACGTGATTGCGCTATTATATTTTCTAATGTGAAGTCAAAATTTTAGCTCGTAAGGACCAACTCTTTTATTTGGTCATTTACAGTTAAGATTTGCTAAAGAATGATAAAACTATGTGCAATATACGAAAACCATCACTAAAAATTATCGAACTAACAATGCAAGCAAATTAACTAACAAAATCCATTCAGTAGAAGTTTTTTTATACAGGCTAATCTTTGATAATCGGGTTCATTTGATTATAGAACTTTTCCACATAATTCTAAAACTAACCTAGAATGATATGAAATATACTAAAACCCTCCTTAAAAATTATCTACTTAACAATGCAAGTCGCAAAAAATACGCCCAGTAAAAACTTTCAAAAAGACTAATCTTTCAAAATCGGGTTCAACTGACTATATAACCTTCGCACATAACTGTTTGACTAAGCAACGTAGAACAGTATGTAGTACACTAAAACCATTCCTGAAATAGCATCTAACTAACTTCTCATCAAAATCCGTCCAGTAGAACTTTTTCAGAAGGCTAATCTTTCATAATTGGTATCAAATATTGAAAAGGCTAATATTTGATTTAAAAAAATGGTTGCCCGATTTTCCCCCTATAATTCTAGAACTAAGCAACGTAGAATGATATGCTATATAATAAAACTTCCCCTAGAAAATTATCTAACAGTGTAGGTTCCATCGAAATCCATTCGGCAAAATCTTTTAAAAAGGCTAATATTTCATAATCTGATTGATCTGATTATCGAACTTCCCACAATAATTCTATAACTAAGCTACGTAGAACGATATGTTGTACAATAAAACCTTCCCTGAAAAATTATCTTACAGTTTAAGCTCTACGAAAATCCATTCAGCAAAACTCGAGTTATAAGCAGCCGGAACGAAATTTCATATATGTAGAAGTAAATAGAAGTATATTGCGATTAATATAGTTTGCATTTGAATAAAAAAAAAGATACTTTTCGGTTAGTCGGGCGCCAGTGATATATGTATATGTATATATATATATATATATGCAGAGTTGTATAATATAGACGCACGCGCAGAGCGTGCGCGGAAAATTTTCTGCAAAATTCGGAATTTTGCAGAAATTTTTTTTAGAAAATTTTTTTTCTTTTTTATAAATACCAAAAAATTTAAAATATTTCCCAATTTTATGTAAGATTTATTTACTGTTTGCGCACAATTCAAAATTTAAAAAAGCAAAACATTGTGACATTACAGACGCTTGCAAAGAGGTCAAATTATTAAGAATTGTGTTGTTTCTAAATGCATTGACAAAATAATTGATAAGAATTCAGCTCTTCCTATCCTTGATTTTTAGCTTTATTATTATTTTTAACCAAAATAATTATTCTTTAATTAATATTAAGTAATTTTAAATGGTAATTATTTTAAACTACTGTTTTTAATTATATCGTCAAAATAATAGAACATATAATTTTATGAAACATTAAATTAATTTGCAAAAAGTTTTTGATTCAATATTTATGTGCGCAGAAAGTTTTTGGTTTTATACAAGTCTGTATATATGTATATAGTCATACATATAAGTGTATATATATATGTATATACATGTATTTGTGTAGATATATGTGTGTATATATCATAAGAGACGGTAGTCTCTTGAGTGACGCAGCGAAAAACCGAAAACCGTAAGCCCAAAACCGAAGATTCCGTCACTCTCATATATACAGCTAGCAGGACATCAAAGGAAAATCGAAACGCCGACATTTAATATCTCAGTAAATATGAGGCATACCGTTTCGATTTTTTCACATTAGTCTTATATCTATGGCCTAACTCTATCCTGAAATTTATAGATTTCTACATGCAGTAGATTTTGAGATCTGGAAACCAATTTTTAAGCGAAAATGGAAAATGTAATGGTGTAATGGGCACAGAGTTGTTATCTCGAAAATGGATCGAACGATTTTTTTTAAATTAATATATTATATTAATCAGTTTTAGATGAAGCGTTTAAGATATTGCGCTAACGTAGGAAAACTCTTGTTTTCAATATAATCCACTTTTAAAATCGGACTATTTTCTTATGCTTTTTCTGGTAGACTAACATTACAGATCTTCAGCCTTTTCACTTCTTTTTATTACTGCACAATAAGGAAGCTCTTGCCTATTACGGTTACAGTTAAACGTTAAAGCATATCCATATCGCTGAAAAACTATTTAGATTCTTTTTTTTTTTAATACGAAAACAGTTTTTAATGCAATTTTTAATATGTAATATATATGTATTAAATTAAATTATTGTTTGTATATTTTTCTTTTTTGTTATAATAAAGAATTTCTTATTTCAAAATCTTCATTAAGTCGAAAAATATTTAGATTCCTTGATTAAAATATTGAAATATTTTATAATTATATATATACAATTTAATTATTATTTATATATTTAATTTGTCATTTTTTAAAGGAAAAAAAAATATTCAGATTTTTTTTATCAGTTAATTTGAAACAGACTCTAATCAACGAATCAATCATCTGTTTGTTTTGAGTCGCGAATGTTGTTTAGGAATAACACTCATATGAGGTACTTTACTATTTATTTATTGTTTGTTTACTTATTTTGATTAGATTGTCCTTTTAGAAATTGTCTTTTGATTTAGTGGCATAAATGGTGAGATAATTGTCAATAGTATTACCTGTTTTATCGTTAAAAATAATATAAGGAAATTGCATTATGGCCAGTGAATCTTTTAAAGAAGTCTTTTAAAAATCAGATGACGATAGAAGATTGGTTTTTTACTTGTTAGCTATATTTTCCAACTCTCCAAATCAAACTTTCCCATCATTCACCTCACACAAATTTAATAACTAAAACTTTTTATTTCAGTGTGATTGAAATACGTTTAATTGTGATGAAACTTTGGTATATTATATAGGGAATTTATATAACCTAAGTTTTCACTTTTATGTATATAAAATTAGATACGATGTTTTCATTATGAAATACAATGTTTCTAATTTATGTTATGGCTTACTTTAACATTTTTTTTATTGACTAAGCCTATCATTAATATAGGGGAGACCGGTACACAGTGAACCTATGGACACAGTGGACCACCCCCTAATATTTTATTTATTTAAATTTTTTTTAAGCTTCTCTTCTATCCTAATAGACAACAGCACTGCAATGATTATTTATAGCCTTCAGAAAGTATGTTTAGCTCAGATTGAACTATTTTATCCTGCTTTGTTGTTTTGAGCTTCTAAAAGTAAAATTTTTCATCATCATATTTTTATTTTTTTAGTAATTAAAGGTTGTAGATAAATAAAATAAAACAGCTTTTTTGAAAAGCTAAGATACTTGTTTTTATTTTACTTTAAAGTTATTATGTTTAAAAGAAAGCTATAAACAATATTAATATGATTATTTATTGAACTTCAACATGGGGTACAGTGGACCACCCACTCCTGGGGCACAGTGGTCCACAATCCACTCTGCTCCTCTAATGCAGAATGTTCAAAATATGTAATAATTGTTTTCTATAAAGAAAGATTGTTTTAAAGTAGAATTAACTGTAAAATAAAGTAAACAAATAAAATTAACAATTTTTTTTTAACATAGTAAGAAATATTTTGTTTTGTATTTACTGCCTTTGATAAATATAACTGTAGTCTAATTGTTGATGATTCTATTCAAGTAAGATTCATGAGATGCAAATTGAATGGAAATCAGTTTATTTCTCCCGAAACTGTAGATGAATCTGCTGTTGATGTCAATGATTTCATAATGTTGCTCGCAGACCCAAAATTATTTCTTGAAAATTCCAGGCTCAATCTTACTGATAAGTATTTTGGAATTTCATTTGCAAATTTTATTGTGAGCTGATTTTTTTTGTACTTAAGTAATAACTTCAACTAAATTGCAATTGTTCCTGTATTAATTGTTCCTGTTATTATTTTCAAAATATAATTAATTTTCTGTTTTTGTTTCAAAATTTATATTACTATGTTATTTTGCGAATGAAGAGGCAACAAAAAAGAATTAGATTAATGAAAAATAGATTTATATTATATTTTAGATAATACCTAATAGTGGTCCACTGTACCCTGGTGGGTGGACCAGTGTATATATATATATTTTTTTTTAATGTATTGAAAACTATGTTGTGAGAAAATTATGATGGATGTAAGAAGGTTTAAGGAATATTCAAAAATATTTTCATACAGATTGGTCAGTCTGTTAAAGAGAAAAAAAAATTTAACTGAAAAAGTGGTCCACTGTGTACCGGTCTCCCCTACCCGATTACATGAGATTTTGTTATTTGTATTGATATGTTTGTGTTTACATATTTTATCAAGATTATATTTCAGCTATTTTTAAGTAAGTTTTTTAAGATACTATATAGCAATGTTAAAATGTTGGCTATACTTTATTAGCTTATGTTAAAGATTGGTCAGAAAAAAAAGGTTGGCGAGATTAAAAAATTTTGTCGATCAGCTAGTGCTCGACTAACAAAACAACAGGGCTGCTGGGATGGAATTTAATTTTTAAAAAGGACACATTTTGAACCGGTTTGTTTACAGTCCCATTTTATTAGTAGAATTTTGTGATAATTTCCCGAATGACTGGCGAATTTTGCATTTTTTGTAAAAAAAAAAAAATATTTAGATGTAATTTTAAACAAAATCTCTTTTCATTTCTTTAATTTGCAAATATTTTAAGTTTTCTTATTTAAAATACTGTGATTAAATGTCCAATGTAAGATTTCCCTTAGTTGAAAATTGTTATGACAGAATTTACACAACTGCAAAAATAATTGATTACTACAACAATGCATTTTCAGGGTTTTTTTCCAATAAAATTAGCTATACAACAGAGGAAAGTTAACTTCATACTATATTTACATTGCAGTAATTTGGAGAGTTGCAAAATATAGCTAACAAGTAAAACACAAATCTTCTTTAGTCTGCGGGTTTTAAAATACTTCCTAAATATTCACTCGACACGATGCAATTTCCTTACCTTGTATCATTTTTATCGATAAAACAGGTAATTGACCATCATCTCACCATTTAAGTAACAATCTAAAGTCAATTTCTAAAAGGACAAGAAAATCAAATCAAAATAAGTAAACAAACAATAAATAAATAATAAAATACCTAATATGAGTCTTATTCTTGTAAACAAGAATTTGCATTGCAATCGCCGCTCATGAATACATGACACAAGCGATAGGTTAATTTATTGTTAATTGATAGTAGAGGTGCCCAATCTTTTTAGGCGAAGGGCCACTTAAAAAATTGTTAGGTTGTCGAGGACCACCATCAGTAGCACAGAGAGAATTTTGTTTCGAGGAGATGTTGGGTGGGGATAATTAGCATTATCCATACATACAGCACTGTTCGGTTGCAAATTTGGAAGAATGCACCCACTAGATGGATTTGTGATTTTTATGCGGCTACTTGACAAAATTGTGATTTTTATGTGCCCGTTCTAAAAAATTCATGATTTTTATGTATAGGTTCAACTTTTATGTATAGGTTTCAACTTTTTTACTCAGTGACCACTGGCCAGTACATGGATTTTTTTACTCCTGTTTTTCAGCAATGACCAATAACAAATTTACAAATACTTGATAAAAAATTTAAGAAATTTGTCAAACGATTGTGGAATACACGGCGAAATTTGTCAAATAGTGTTGGGAAAGAAATCGCGACATTCGTCAAATGGTCTCGGGAAAGAAATCAGGCATTGCAGGAAAAAAATTAATTATGTCTAACTGTCGTGAAAAAATTAGAGAAATTCGTCAAATACGTTCGGGGAAAAAAAATCACAAAATTCATCAAATGATATCGGGAGAAAAATAGTGAAATTTGTCTAACAATCGCGGAACAGAATTGCAAAATTCGTCGAATAGCAGTGGAAAAAAAGTGCACAATTTGTTCGTTCATGGAAAAAGTCGTGAAATTCATTAATCGATAGTCGATAAATCACGAAATTCATCAATCGATAGCAGAAAAATCACAAAATTCATTGATAGTGGAAAAATCACAAAATTCATCAACTGGTTTCAAGGGAAAATTTTTTCGAATATCGTCGAATGGCTTCGAGAAGAAAAAAAGTCACAATCTGTCAAATAATTTCGGGGAAAAAATCGTGAAATTCGCCAAATGGTTTCGAAATTTGTCGAGCGACAGCGGGGAAAAAATCTTTTTCCATTCAATCATCGCAATTGGGACTATTAAGTTTGACCAGTGGTGGCAGTAAAGTCAGTCGCCAAATTTTCAGTATTACTCGCCGATTGGCGAATGGCAATTTTGTCCTATATTTTTACATGCCTGATCGATGAAATTCAAGATTTTTACGCACTCGATTGATGACTTTCTTGATTTTTATGGATCCGTTTGATGAAATTAATGATTTTTATATGCCCGATAAACAAAATTCATGATTTTTATGCATGCGTTCAACAAAATTTATGATTTTCCTTCTCCCGATCCACAAAATTCATGTTTTTACTGTGCCTGATTGACAAAATTCGTGATTTTCAACTGATATGCTTTCCGTCGGCCATTTAATGAAATTCACAATTTTTCTTCTCTAGACAATGGCAAAATTTTCATTTTTTTTTTTTTTTACCGTTTGTTGAAAT
This sequence comes from Maratus michaelseni, assembly GCA_963931845.1. Lineage (NCBI taxonomy): Eukaryota > Metazoa > Arthropoda > Arachnida > Araneae > Salticidae > Maratus > Maratus michaelseni. The sequence goes on from OZ007586.1 coordinate 304,802,650, forward strand.
TTACAATTTTTTCACAAACATTCGATGGAATTCTTGATTTTTCCACGCCCAATATACGAAATTTGCGATTTTCCATGCCTATCGACAAAATTCATAATTTTGCAGAACCGATAGACAAAATTCATAATGTTTTCCCACAATCTATGGACAATTTGCAAATTTTTTCCGCGACTGTCCGTTGAAATTCGCGATCTTTCCATGCCATTCGATGAAATTCATTGCTCGATCCATGAAATTTGCGATTTTAAGTGTCTTATCGACAAAATTTGCAGGTTTTTTCAACTGATTTACAAAATTCAAGATTTTGAGTGATTGACGAAATTTACAACTACAGAATTACCGATTTTGGCATCTCTGGTTTCTGTTGACCGATTATTGAAATTTGCGTTTCTTTTTCTAGCGACAAAATGGCGAAATTTGTGATTTTTCCATGCCCATTCGACAAAATTTGCATCCAGTCGATGCAATTCATAATTTTATGCACCTGATCGATGAAATTCATATTTTCCTACGATCTATGGACAAAATTTGCGCATTTTTCTCACGAATTATTAAGGAAATTCAAAATTTTTGGATAGGTTGGCATGTATGGTCTCTGCGGGCCACCAGTTACCCATCACGGGCCACAGGTTGTGCATTCCTAATCGTGATGCAGTTTAGCTCATTCGACTCGACCTCAATAGAACTTACTGATTTTAGTTTCACCACCAGGGGCAGTTATGTTCATATAGAACAGAGTGCGCCCCTGGCAGTGGAAGGGGAAATTAATGGATTTTGGAACTAACTCGAGTTCCATGGGTCCCATCACAACATGGTTTGATTCATTCAATTTGACATTGACAGGATATATCAATTTTAGTTTCAAGTTTGACCACCAGGGGGTGCATTCCTATCTCAGGTTCTATGGCCCCGACCCTGACAAGGTATGGCTCACTCAACTCGAAATCGACAGCCTCAACAATTTCAGCTGTTTGTACAGAACAGAGTGCGCCCCCCTGGTGGTGGAACATGGAACTAACAGATTTTGCAGCTAACTTGAGTTCTATGGGTCCCATCACAATGCAGTTTGATTCATTTGACTCGACATCGACAGGATATATCGATTTTAGTTCCAAGTTTCACCACTAGGGGACACTATCCTATCTCGTGTTCTATGGGCCCGATTACGATGAGGTATGGCTCATTCGACTCGAAATCGACAGCCTGAAAGATTTCAGTTATGTTTGTATAGAACAGAGTGTGCCCTCTGGTGGTGGAAGATGGAACTAACGGATTTTGCTGCTAACTCCAGTTCTATGGGTCCCATCACAATGCAGTTTGATTCATTCGACTCGACATCAACAGGATATATAGATTTTAGTTACAAGTTTCACCACCAGGGGCACTTTCTTATCTCGGGTCCTATGCGCCCCATCACGACGAGGTATGGCTCATTCGACTCGAAATCGACAGCCTCAAAGATTTCAACTATGTTTGCATGGAACAGAGTCCGCCCCCTGGTGGTGGAAGATGGAACTAACGGATTTTGCAGCTATCTCAAGTCCTATGGGTCCCATCACAATGCAGTTTGATTCATTCGACTCGACATCGACAGGATATATTGATTTTAGTTCCAAGTTTCACCACCAGGGGCACTTCCCTATCGGGTTCTATGGGACCGATCACGACGATGTATGGCTCATTTGACTCGGAATCGACAGCCTGAAAATTTTCAGCTATGTTTGTATAGAAAAGATTGTGCCCTTTGGCGGAGGAAGATGGAACAAACGGGTTTTGCCATGCATTTTCATCCTTCTAATTGTGTTACTCTCTCGCTGTATAATTTAAAAGTTGAGTCTTGGATTCCTCTCCCTGGGCCACCACCCTCATATTTTATTGGGGTCCAAGGGGTCTTTTTTAGCATTTCTTTAAAATTTTATTCTAATGATTAATTTATACCCTATACTTAATTTCGACTAATTGACATTTTCATCAATAACCTTAAAAAAGTAATGATATCAGTACAAAAACCCTTAACGGGTTAAAAGTGTTGACGCAGCACTTTCTTTTGGCTCTATGAATTTTAAATATGGGTCTTAAAAGCAATGATATCAAATTTAAGTGACGCTATGTTAATAATTTTTTTTTTTAATCATAATTTTCTTTTTAGTTTTATTTATGTTCACAGGTGCAATTATTATCTTAATATGAAAAAATATATAAAATTTATTCGCTGATGCTTTTTCATTCACATCTCTCATGAATTCAAAATATGGGTTTTAAAAGAAATGATATCAAAATTTGAGTGACACCTTGACGTTAATTTAATAGGACTCTTTTAAAATTCAATTTAAATTATTTTTGGTTTGTCTTCTAAAGTATATTTACACATACAAACAATACTTTTAATTTTTCAATACACTTTTAAATATATTACTTTCACTGAGCCTATATTATGTATTGAAATGTATTTATTTCAATAAATTGATTTATCTTCTGTGCCAGGCTATCCAAAATCATAAGTAAAATTTATGTAAATGATTATTTTGCGTCATATTATCCACTTGCATACATTTCCCTTTGTTTGGATACTATGACGCAAAATAATCATTTACATAAATTTTACTTATGATTTTGGATAGCGTGGCACAGAAGATAAATCAATTTATTGAAATAAATACATTTCAATACATAATATAGGCTCAGTGAAAGTAATATATTTAAAAGTGTATTGAAAAATTAAAAGTATTGTTTGTATGTGTAAATATACTTTAGAAGACAAACCAAAAATAATTTAAATTGAATTTTAAAAGAGTCCTATTAAATTAACGTCAAGGTGTCACTCAAATTTTGATATCATTTCTTTTAAAACCCATATTTTGAATTCATGAGAGATGTGAATGAAAAAGCATCAGCGAATAAATTTTATATATTTTTTCATATTAAGATAATAATTGCACCTGTGAACATAAATAAAACTAAAAAGAAAATTATGATTAAAAAAAAAAATTATTAACATAGCGTCACGTAAATTTGATATCATTGCTTTTAAGACCCATATTTAAAATTCATAGAGCCAAAAGAAAGTGCTGCGTCAACACTTTTAACCCGTTAAGGGTTTTTGTACTGATATATATATACATGTATATATATATATATATATATATCACTGGCACCCGGCTAACCGAAAAGTACCAAAAAAATAAATACTACAAAAATGCAGTCGTACACTTAAAAAAAAAACACCTTTTGGCGTAAAATCTCTCATTAAGACTGTTTTTCTTTTTTTTTCTTTTCTTTCTTTTTTTTTTAAATAAAATTAGTAACAACTTTTTCTTTTATTTTTCCAGATGTATAGCCATTTCAATTCTTTTCTGCAACAAAAAAGGACACCTTTTGGCTTAAAATTAAATTGTTTGGGGTCAAAAGTAAAATCAAAGTCGCCAAAAACAAAAGATACATCCCCAAATATTGTTTCAATATAGAAATATTGCCCCTTGAATAATTTTTTAAGCATTAAGAACATTTCCAATCATGTTTAAATTAAATATTTTCGTTTCATAATATTCTCTCATCAAAACTTTTTTTTTTGTTTCCCTTTCTTTTTTCATCCTTTTTTTTTAAATAAAATTAGTAACAGTTTTTCTTTTATTTTTCGACATGTATAGCCTTTTCATTTCTTTCTGCGACAGTAATGATCGCCAAAAAATTAGCAATGGTAACCTTTTCGGCCAAAATAACAGAACTTTCTATAACTAATATACATAGAATGTTGTGTTATATACTAAAACCTTCCTTGAAAAATTATCTCTCAAACAGTGTAAGTTCCATCAAATTCCATTCGGCAGAACTCGAGTTATAAAGGAACGGAACGAAATTTCCGTTTGTGTTTTATATATATAGTAGATGTAATTTGTGTTATGAGTTACATCAAAACAATGTGGTTCACTCTTAAAGTATTGCCACATGAACTTGGAAAAAACTTTTGAATGCAGACACTGCCATCTAAAACTGACAAATATTAAACATTTCTGCACTATTTGTGAGTTTATAAGTAATTTTTAAGCTAAAATAGGGTTCTCCGTGGCCGAGTGGTTAAGACACCATTCCGCTAATCGCTTGTGAGCGTAGGAGTCAGGTCGGTGGGTTCGACTCCCGCCAGCTCCATTGCACACACTTTGTGGAGCTCCCGGATGTAACTCTCTGGTGTTGTAAATTTCCTTGTGGCTATCTCGTCCCTGTATATTGACGATGACTTATAAGCAGGCACTTGATGTCAAGCACACAAGTCAGATGTATGTTCTCAATAAACAAACAAAGCTAAAATTACATGACCAAGAATCACCCCATGTATGTAGGGTGATGTTTAGCCCTCTATTTCCCTAGATTTCTATGTATATACTCATGCAGTGTTCATATGCATACATACATATTCTATGCATATTTCTCTTTCTATATAACTCTTATAGATCATCATGTAGTTAAATTTCATATTACAGCCACCTTATGAAAAAAAAAGCATGATTTTGTAATCCCTTATATTTTGCTCAAGTTTTATACATATGTCTAATTAAAATATTTTTTCTCATTAAATTATGTTTTGATCCAAAAAATCGTTTGTGTTACTGAATAGAATAACAATGAAATTGTCTAACATCCAGTATTTTTTTCTTTTGATTCTATCCTTAGTATTAATGAAAATTTAATTGACCAATAATCACCCCATGCTGCAAGTGACCAAGAATCACCCCGGTCTTCCATATCAGTTTGTCGAAGAAATCCATAAAAAAGAGATCTCTTCAAGCAAGATTTTTACCAATTAGCTAATAAAAGTGCTAATTTTAGGATTGCCTAGTAAAATTTCAGAGGTCATAATCATAGTTCATCATCATCAGTTGATTAAAAAAAATTGTCCGATTTAGTTTTAAAATTTCCTGCTAATTCTAAAAATTTTCTGTGAATAGCATTCTTCTGTATTCTTTAACTCTGAAAATCAGTAATACAAATACATAAACCAGTAGTCATTGGTCAATGAAGCTATCATTCATATGAATTTCTTATGAGGGCTAAAAAGAGATATGTTAATACATAATACCACCCATAAAGTATTTGTCTTAGTACCTAAATGTAGACTAATTTGTACTAAACAGGGGTTAAAGGCAAAACTGACTTATTGTTAAGGATATTTTAGTCAGAACTTAAACACTTTGCTTTATACTACCTATGCTGAGAAGAAAAACATAACTCTACTGTGGTAAGTAAAAATTAAATTGTTCAAAGCCAAACCCTCCCCTTTTTTAATACGTGAATTTGTCTTTATACAAGTGTATTTTGTTCGTCAATATGATAAATACAATTGAATTTGCAGTTTCAATTTTGTCCACAGGGGCTACTAAATTTATTGGGGGAAAAATCCAAAGAAATTTGCAGCATTAAAACTTTTGCTGTGCAAATTAAATGCATGCAATTTAAAATTAAAATAAATAAAAGTATTAAAGTAGTATAATAATTTTCTCAGACTGAAATGTACAAAATTAAAATTATTCAATAAATTTACCTGGTACCACCAATATTCAAACGGATAATGTCACCTGATAGCATGTAATGACACATACTTAATTCAATTATAGTGCGTTAATTTATGAAACATATACAGCCATGTATGATAAACTGCAAAAATATATATTTTAATTGATACATTTGAAGTTCCTCAACCACACTTCTCCTTTAACAGCATAACGTGATAAATTTAAAGCCAAGAGGAAATTGTAAACATAACCAGTGTTGCCAGACAGGAAAAGTGAATTCCCTCAAGGGGCTGTTCAGAACCGAAGGTCAGGCGGCGCGCGGACGATGCAGATTAAAGTATGGAGTGAGTATATACTGTGAATGAAATTGAAAGGCCCGCGTTCATTATCATTGATTTGGACGTCCAAATCGATGATAATGAACCCTGCGTATTTTAATGATATTTTGGCTGGGATTGCGGTGCCTCGCTTTCTTTTTAAATCTTACGCTCGATCTTAGGATGGGCGTTCCTACGATCTATCTTAACTTCGTATTGCGGTGCCCTTGGCGGTGCCTCATCGTAAGTCCTCCTGCTTAAACGTAAGTCGTCCTGCAGTTAGCCAATCAGAGGCCATAGTTCGATTTGTTATGGTTGCGCGCGCATACACTTGCGCTTCGTCGTAAGATAGCTTTCTGGTTAGCGTAAGAACGCGAGACACCGCAATACTGATTACGGTTTGTTTATATCGTAAGTCAGACTTACGCTCAAGATTGATCTTAAGCGAGGCACCGCAATCCCAGCCTCAGTTGAAATCTTAAAGTGAACTTGCTGAGCGAATGGTTAGAGCACTGCTCTTGATTCTGGAGGTTGCGGGTTCGATTCCCCTTTTAAATTTCTATTTTATTTTTACATTTAAAAATGTTTTATCGGTTGCTTTATATTTTTCATGGTTAATGCAATATATTTTATAAAAGTAAAATTTGATATTATTAACAATTACTTATTTAATTAAATACGACAGTTATTTTACGATTAAAATTTTACATTACAGTGCCTTTTAATATTTAAACATTATTATTATTATTATTTTCTTTTAGCAAATGTAAAATAAGTAATGAATATATAATCAATTTGCACGAAATTCTCCAGGTTTTTATAATGAGTACTTCAACAGTGAATTTTTAGTACGAATAGAATGCAAAGCATATTTTACAATGTAAAAAATATTATAAAAATAAAATGTAAAAGATATACATTATTTAAACTAGAAATATCAGTACCTATTTTTGTAAAGAGGTAAAATACATGTGGTTTACCGTCTAGTTTCGTAATGAATATGAATAAAATATAGTTAGAATGTTTATCAATTTTCTACTGAATGTATAAGTATTTTAGCATTTGTTTCTCGTGTTTTATTATGTTTATTGCAAAACAATAAATAATGCAATTTACATCAAAAAATGAATTTCAAGAAAAATATATTTTTAGAAATTAATAATTATGTTTCAACAATGTTGTTATCGAAAAATATATTTGAATGAAAACTTCTTTGATAAAAGATTTTTTATCAAATTTTAACAAAGATTTTATTTTACTAGTATTACAAATAAAGAAATAAATCTTTTAACATGTTGGTATCACGACCTTGATTTATTAACATTCTATTTATCCCAAAAAATATAAAGCAACTCGTAAATCATTTTTTAATTAATAAAGATAGGAAAGAAAAAATGTGAAATAAACGGCGATCATGGACTTTGTATCCATACCTACCAGGTTCATCTGTGTAGGACAACCGAAACGTCAGTAAAGTACGTAACACTATTTTGTACTTTTCGGTTAGCCGGACGACAGTGAAAAAAATATAAGTATATATACATATATCTATCTACAAATATGTTTGTGTATATATGTATGTATATACATATATGTGTGTGTATATATATATATTTATATTTGTTTCACTAGCTCCCGGCTAACCGAAAAGTACCTTTTTTTTAGATTTGAGGAGTTAATTTTGTTGAAATCAGTACTGTGTTTCAGGAATTCGGTGATTCGAACGTCCTCTCCCTTGTTAGTTAAAGGTGCACTGTTTATAGAAAATTAAACTTTATTTTATTATATGCATTGTTTTGTACAATATATATATTAGGTAGATTTCGTAAGAAATACTACCTATTACATTTTCACCTAAGTTGGAATTTTTGAAAAATTTTTGCAGATCTACGCCGATCATGACTCCCAGACCACAAAACCACCCCCAGTTCAAAACTTTATAAAACTATCTATCTATGTCACTTTTTTATGGACACGATAACTGCAATAATTCTGCACAAATCTCTTCCAAACTGATACATAAAATCAAGGGGTATAAAATCTCGGTCAAGTTTGTTAATGGGCAAAATCGAACCAAGGGGGGGGGGAGAATGGGGAGGGGCTTTTTGTGAAAACAGAAAAAACCTATAATTTCTTAATTATGATATGTATCGAATCTGTTTAAAGTTAATATTACGTCTAGAAAAAGGGCCGAAAATTTATGTATGGCAGATTTTTGATATCATTAAAAATGCCCCCAAGGGGGGGGGCAAAGGGGGGTTTTAGAAGAAAAAAATTCATAACTTCGTCAATTCAACAGATATCAAATCTGCTTTAATTTATTATAAATCCTCTTAATATTATCTAAAACTTTTATATTGACAAGTTTTTTGTAGTACCAACCCTTATAACAAAAAAAATCCTGCCGGCTCCGCTTGCAAACAAGTTAGGTTTTGAAGTGGGCGGTTCCAACTACCGCATCATAGCAAAAAGGTCATTTCTTCCGCAATTCCCAACAAACAGGAGCCCCACGGTATGTGTCTTCGAAATCTACCTGTGCCTGTGGGCCGAGCCGTCAGGGATATTTTATGTAACTGCTGTCAACTAAACTAATCTATCAGTTTTAGTAGGTGCTGTAGTTTTAGAGACATATAAGTTGACAGCAGCTATGTAACTATATGATGTATATATATATACACACATCATACTTTGTATTCTATTATTTTTATGTTGGATCATAAGGCTTAAAAAATCATTTTAGAATGTTAAAAAGTTCAAATTTTTCTGATATCCGATCATGCTGCTACAGCTGTATCAATCAACCTACCAAACCAAGTAAAACTATAAACACAAAAAAAGTCCAATCACGTGATCAAACCACCCACAGATCTTTTCTGGGTCGATCGCGGGCAGCGCGGGCGAAAATTTTGCAGGTTATGAACGCTGATCGGGCTAAATCAGATCACGTGATACTTTCATGAATAATTTGGATTTTTTCTGAGCAAATATAAGCACGTATGGACCCTATTCTTCGTTTGGGTTCGAGGCTACGATTTCAGAAATGTTTCCCCAAAGCGCGTGACTCAGCATCACGAAAATCTGGTCCGTTGCTACTCTATGACATGCAGGCTTGAGTTACAAACGAGTCGTTGCATAATTAAGGACTACAATTTCGGCAATGTTTCCCCAAAGCACGTGACTCTGCCGTCAGTTGGAATAAGGTCCATTCCTATTACGAGAGTCACTGTTTTTGAAAGATAAGGATAAGTAGTTCTGAACTATAAAAGCATAAAATAATTACATTATTACAAATACTTGCTCTGATAAGACCTACTCCATACGCAAATCTCCTTCGCCCGCGCGCCGCCTGATCTTCGGTTCTGAACAAAGCCTATGAGAGTGACCACCATGAACATAGATCTAAAGAAGGACTTCTAATGAAATAGCCTTTCCAAGAAGAAAATCATTCCTGGAAAAATGTCTCAAATAGGTGGCGCATGTGTAGGACAGCTTCTCCATACGTCACCAGTTCGTCTGCCAAGGCTAGAGCTCCTATAATACAGGCTGAATCATACCGCCATTTAATGACCCAGTGGACCAAAAACCAAGCTAAAACCGGTTTGCTTACCGTACTAGTGGACCGCGAGTGACAGTAACAGGGACAGCAAACACCTGCTCAGGCGGTTTCCTAATGCTGAGCTAGGTCACAATATGGCGGTTATTTTGGGCAACATAATGGATATGCGTCAGCTCCCCTTATAGAAGCCTTAGCCAAGGATAACGAAAAAGAAAGGCTACCGCGGTGCTTTACGCGTATCTTTTTTTACAGACCGCGTGAGTCACGTGATGCTCGAATCCCACCAATGCAGATGTACGAAAAGAGCATCACGTCCAAGGGGTCTCTGAATGGAGTGTCATCTCGTACAACCCTTACTGTAATCAGTGTAATCGTACTATAATCAAATCTTAATCATGTCATCGCATATAATCGGTGGTAATCAAAGAAATCTTAATGTAATCACATGTAATCGATATAATCATAGTATAATCATGTATAATCAAGTAAAATGTCGAATTAAAAATCTAGTTTGTACCACTCTGTCTAGACAGCGCCACCTATAGGTTTATTATTTGCAATTAAAAAGCTAATGTTGTATAATGGCACGAAAGTGTGTACACGTTGGCCGATCCACAAATACGTCATTATTCAATCCAGTGTTGCCAGTCCTGAGGCATTATCTGTACGTAGTGTTGGTCGAGATCTAGACGACGGAAGTTGGAAACGCAGGTTTTTTCAAGGGGATGTGTTTAGTTTTATTGATGATTGGGTTTCTGCTCCGTCCGAAACAGCAAGTGCAACACACGCTGAATACACGTGATGATATTTTTCTGAATCATCCTTTCTGATTGTTGAAGAAGAGTTTATCTCAACAATGGCACAGGTAAGATTAATAACACGCAGATCTCTGCTCTGACATAGATTAATTTTACGTGGAGCCACTTTTCCCATGTGGACGGAAGAGCAGAAAACATTCTAAATTTGCCCTTCTTGTGATATTGAAGGAGCTAGTAATTTGAAATTTGGCATGGTGGTTGCTTTCTAAAAAATTCGAAATTTAAAAGTGTGAGATGAGTGAAAAAAGTTCCAAATTACAATTTGTGTAAAATTGTTAGGAATATAAACTTGAAAATTAACATGTCTGTTACTTTTAAGATGTAAATTCTGGATCAGGTCAATTAAAAAAAAGGGGAAATTTTAGAAAATGAAAAAAAAAACTGAGAACATTCTAAATTATGATTTATATGGAATTGCTAGGAATAGAAATTTAAAATCTACAAAGTCTGTCATTTTTAATATGTAAACACTGGTACAAAATAGTTTCTTAAAAAAAAAAAAAAAAAAAAAAAAAAAAAAAAAAAAAAAAAAAAAAAAAACGAAATTTCAAAGGGTACAGGACAAGGGCTGGGATTGCGGTGCCCCACTTAAGATCAATCTTGAGCGTAACTCTGACTTACGATATAAACAAAGCGTAATCGGTATTGAAGTGCCTCGCGTTCTTACGCTAACCCGAAAGCTATCTTACGACGAAGCGTAAGTGTATGCGCGCGCAACCACAACAAATCTAACTACGGCCTCTGATTGGCTGACTGCAGGAGGACTTACGATGAGGCACCGCAATACGAAGTTAAGATCGATCGTAGGAACGCCCATCCTAAGTTCGAACGTAAGATTTAAGAAAGCGAGGCACCGCAATCCCAGCCCAAACAAACTTTCTAAAGTTTCGAAATATGTGATAGTTTTGGTGCTGGAAACTTAAAATTTGGCATGGTGGTTAATTTTAAGACATAAATGATCGCTAAGAAAGGTTTCTAAAGAATTGGAAATTTAAAAGGCTGAAATGAGATGAAAACGCTCTAAATTATGTTTTTTTTTTTATAAATTTCAAAATAGAAACTTGAAATTAAACATGTTTAAAATTTTTAATACGAAAATAGTTTGGTCGCGCCCGAACAGTTTCTAAAAAATTCAAAATTTAACTAAAAATGTTCTAAATTCGCGACATTCCTCGATACTATTGGGTCTAGAATTTTGCATAGTGGTTTCTTTTGAGATGTAAACTCTCGCTAAGAATGGTTTCTATAAAATTAAGAAATTAAAAAAATTGAAAGGATCAGTAATTGTTGTTTATGATTCTAAATTATGATTTATTTAGAATTAATAGGGATAGAAACTTGATATTCGACACCGGGGTTACATTTAAGTCGTAAATGCTCGCACAGAAGAGCTTTTTTTTTTAACAAAAATCTAAATTTAAAATGTGGAAATGAATAAAAAACGTTCTAAAAGCCAAATTACTTTTGACCCACTAAACTGAATCCAAAATTTCTTTCAGGATAACACTGGCACTCAGGAACGTAAAACATATGACATGATGAGTTGTGATTATGATTTATTTGGAGTTAATAGAGTGATTGCTAGATACTTGAAATTTGACATGGCTTTTACTTTTAAGATGTAAATGCGCCGGCAGATCATATTCTAACATATACGAAATGTAAAAGAGTGAAATGAATAAAATATGTTTTTAAATCACGATTACTTTTGTACTAAAGTAACGATTTCAATTCAAATCATCTCTTGGGATAAAAATGATGACATTCTCCATTTAAGAATAGGCTATATTTTATCTCTGTACAAACGACTGCATAGAACGAAAAATGTTCTAAAATTTCGTTTACTTTGAATCTGTTGAGACTAAGAGCAAGAAATTCCTTATGGTGATGGATTTTAAGGCATAAATTCTCATTAAGAACGTTCGTCAAAGTAATTGATATTTAAAAGAAGAAACTATTGGAAAGCGCTATGTAATTATGATTTTATTCCCAAACTTTCGAAGCTAGAAATTTTAAATTCGACATGCAGGTTTCTATGGGACGTGATGCCCCTAAAGATGGCTCTTTTTTAAAGATTTTTAAATAAATGATATGGGAAGAAAACGTTCTACAGTTATATTTTTACCATGATTTCTCAAAAATGTCAGCCTTGAAACTTAAAATTTGGCATAGAAATAACTAAGACATAGATGCGCAAAAACAATATTTGTCTTTTAGTTTAAAAGAAAAGTAAAATTAAATAGTTTTTCATACCACGTTAGGAACAGCTTTTCTGAGCAGTGGGATAAACACAAGTATGAGCAAACATTATAATTAATTCAAATGATAGTAATAAAGAAACATGATTTCCAATAATGAAAGGAAGTATTTCATATTCAGCCTTTAGCCGTACACAAATGGCAATAAAATATAGTAAACTAATGTTTTCCCACTTATTATTTCTCGGTGATTTGATTTTTATGGCGCATAAAGGTACATTGTAAAAAGAAACGTTGGATTTTTATAGACAATAAATTCTGAAACTACTGAACTGATTTTAAAAATTCTTGCACTAAACGATGGCTTATAAACAGAGTTTCCAAATAGACTGTATTGTATCTGTTTCCTTGGAAGGATGTGGATTCAAATGCGTTGCAATAACGATTTTCGCATTATTTCAAGTCTCACATTCACCTAATGCGGTAGAAAAATGACGTTTATTCAAATTGTGACTTAATTTAGTAATATTTAAATTATTTGCAAAAGTATAATTTCTCCTAATGTTAATTGGTACACAAATACCACTTGGTCTGATAAAAGAAAAACTTGTTACCTGATTGTTTTATCCAATAGTTAGCCGTTCTACTGGGATTTAGAATCCTTTTCGCAGCCTCTATTAAACTTAAATAATAAAATAAACTAAAATAATAAAGCTTTCTACATGTATCACTTTTAATTGAACTGCCACTTTAAGATTTACCTTACACAGAAAATGAATTTGGTTTAAATGTAAAGAGGTATTGTGTTATTAATTACTCGTCGTTTAACACTCAGAAAGTAATCTTATGAGATAATATCAAAAATTAAAAAAAAATTGTTTATGATTGATGATTTTGATTGACGTTACTTTGAAAAATAGCACTCATGAGAAATAACTTGAGATTCCCAGATGAATTTCCAAAAGTATGCATTTATACATGGCACTATTAAAAATGTTTTGCTGTTTTTAAAAAGTTCTACTATAAGTTATTTACAACGAGCTGGGAAGACCAAGCTATGCTCGTTTAAATTATCTTTGTGTTCAACCGCGACCTGCGTTATACACGGCCGGTGCATGACGTTTAAAACGTCACATGGAGTGGATCATTTTTATACGGCGATTGGTGCAAAACGAGGGGCGCGCCGCTTTGCACCAATCGTTGGGCAAAAATGATCCACTGCATGTGACGTTTTAAACGTCATGCACCGGCCGTGTATAACGTAGGTTGCGGTTCAACACGATATAACAATAAATTCTCAGTACAACATATAACAATCAGTTCTATGTACCCTGATTGATTAAATTCTTTATTTTATAATGTTCTATTGACTCTGATTTGTTGAATCATGTATCCTGGCTCCTAATGGGAATTTCTAGAAATTTCCTTCATATTCTGAAAGCCAATCTGCTCGCTAAATGTCGCCATAATTTTGCGAAAATTCGGAAACTTTCATTTGACGGTAAGCGTGTGCTTTGGCATTAATAATCTTGAAAATAAATTTTTCCTCTAAATCTCGCCAATGTCGCAAAGCTTTCGCCAAACTTAGCGAAGTTGGCGAAATATTGCCAACTTTGCAACTTCGTTAACTGCCAACTGTTCAACAACTGTCTCAACCTTCATTCACAATGAAATGCATTTACCCGTAGTGACCTCAAAATGACCTACTAATCTATTTTTCTCAAACATGTGACCCAGCCCAATGGTCTTTTCGTATCCCAAAACGGTAGAATACAAAATTTAGTCAAAATCGTTAAAGCCGTTTTTCGATAAAATTAACTTGACCCATAGTGACCCTCAAATGACCCACTAATCGAATTTTTTCGAACTCTGATCCAGCCAATTAGTCTTCTTGTACCAAAAATCGGTAGGATACAAAATTTAGTCAAAATCGTTAGAGCCGCTTTTAGATAAAATTAGCTTGACCCATAGTGATCCCCAAATAATCCACTAATCGAATTTTCTCGAACATGCGACACAGCCCAATGGTCTTCTTGTATTCCAAAACGGTAGGATACAAAACTTATTCAAAATCGTTAAAGCCATTTATTAGATAAGATGAACTTAGCTTGACTCGCAGCGACTTCCAAATGACCCACTAACTGAATTTTCTCAAACATGTGACATAATTCAATTGCCTTCTCGTAACCAAAAATGGTAGGATGCAAAATTTTGTCACAATCGTTAGAGTAAGTAGTTTCAGGTAAAACAAAGTTCTGAAGTGGCCGACAGTTGGTTCAGTGATGGCCGAACATTAGATATACTATATGGCTGACTACTGGAGAACTTGCCCTTTTTTAACTTAACTTTGTCTAGAAAAAACTAATATCATGTTTTTTAAAAATAATTGCTGAAACATAATACTATGTATGTTTTAACATATATCACTGTTAAAAATGTTGTGTCGTTTTTAAAAAATTCTGCGTTAAGATTTATATACAAGGTGGCCATAATTAAACTGACGGTACTCAGAGTGTTCTGTAGAGCGATCTAATAGCGAGAATAGCGCCAAATTTTGTAGGAAGATTAAACAAGACGTGAGTAGTAGGATAGTGGGGGTTGAACGGCCACAGGCGCAATCCGCGATGAGGAATGGGGATTCCAGACAGCGGAATGAGGATTTCGCAATACGGAATGGGGAAAAGGAGTTCCTTTCTCAACCGGTAGTGCAGGGTCATTCTTCTCTTTATAACACTAGTTTATTTCTGTTAGCATATCTGATATTATATTACAAAGCGATTATATATATATATATATATATATATATATATATGGATGTGTGTATATGTGTGTGTGTGTCTGTCTGTCCATATGTCTGATTATAACTATGTTTATATGTATTTGCGTGTGTTTCTGTTTACAAGTTTTTATAAAAAAATATGATAGTTAAAAAAACATTGCAACCTAATTTTATTAAAAATTCAAGTAACACTTATTAAAAAAAAAAAAAAAAAAAAAAAAAAAAAGTTAAAAAGTAAAAAGTAAAAAGTAAAAAGTAAAAAGTAAAAAAAAAAAGTTATAAATTAAAAAGTTAAAAAAAAGTTAAATTTAAAAAAAAAAAAAAAAAAAATCTTTCAACTTTTATCAACTTTTACAATATTTAAAAACATATAAATAAATAAATAAAAATGTTTTTAATCATTCTCGATCTAACTGAAAAAAAAAAGTTTTAAGAAAGTTACAAGTTAACAAACATGTTATAAATCTTTTAAAATTACTACTTTAACATATTAGATCGATTCAAAAATCATTTTGTAATACTTTTAAACATGATAATCTGTTTTGAACCCTGTAGACTGCATTAGACGGTGTGTGTGCGCATGCATGCATACGTGCATGTACATACAGATAATGCTTTATCAGAAAGGTTTGTATAAAAGTTTTAAATAAGTGCACAAAATATAATTAACGCTTTTTATTAAAACAAAATAATTTGCAAAAAAGATTTATATACAGAAAGATATTTACAAATCAGCATTTTTCTTCCTCATTACAATCTTGGTAAATTCCATAATGTCCATATGCTAAGCTGGATATTCCATTTTCTAAAATGTATCTCTTGTCATCAAAAGGACTTAGACTAATTTTATTTTGGGTTAATGTATATAAATTATGAGAATCCTGAGCGATCCTTATCTGTTTCTCCATGCTTGTTTTTTGCTACTGGAGACACTCCAAGTAGTCTTCATGCTTGATTTTCTGTCGAACAATCTGCGTAGACACGCCTTTTGAGCGCTTTTTCTCGTCTTTAAAGGATTTAAATGAGTACATTTTTGATTTCAGTCCGACAAACTCAAGAGCTAATTCACCATTAAGTTCATCCTTGAACTTGTCGAGAACTTTCTTATTATCCTCAGAGTATAGATCATGTGATTTCGGATACTCGGAGAAGTCAAACAAATTACGGTATTGATTCATATCCTTATAAATATTGTTTGTTTGAATATGGTAAGTTAAGGAATCTGTATCAGTGAATAATAGGGTTGCCAGATCTTTATATGTTTTCTTTATGAAGTTATAATGAAAATCATACATTACTAATTTAGAGAGTTCCAAAATAGCGAATCCAACATAGATAGGCCGATTCATTAAAATACTAGTTTTCAGTCGTTCTACAGCGGTTAAGTCTTCATCAAAGGTTTTAAATGATTTAAAAGTAGTAGAAGCTACTAATTTTTTTGCTATTTTTTCACCATTATAAAGCACAATGTTTCTCCTTTTTCGAAGATTCTCCATTGTCTTCCCAAAAACAGAATTATTTAATAATTTAAGAAAGTCCTTTTCAAAGGAGGACTTAGCCTCTTTACGTTTTTCAGTATTGAAATTAATATATTCCTGAAGCCAGGGTGTCTGTTTAAATTTGAGGGCTTTATGTACAGCTGTAATTTTTAAACCAAGTTCTAAATAAAATGTAAGATTACGATAATCTGTTATATAATTTCGTTTATCATTTAAATTAGGTATGAGTTTAGGGGTACCCACGAATTTTCTATTGTTAAGTAAGTTTCTTGCATGAGAAGACAACATAGATTCTTCTACAGTGATGCCCTCGGGAGCAACAGGATATTCATTGTGCAGAGGATGTAAATGTTTTGGGTATTCCAAGTCTACCTCGAAAAGATACCCAATTTCAGAGCTCTCAGATAGCGATAGAACCCACTCTTCTGTGATATGACTTGTTTCACTCCATTCAAAACCGCCACAAGGTAAAAATTGGATCATAGCCCACCCATATAAGTTATTGGCATCCCAGTACATGATGTAGCTGGGTGCCTCATTTTTCCTATAATCGGGTATACTACGTATTCCCGATTCTCATCCGAAACGTATTCCCGTATACTCAAATTTACGTATGTTTGCTCGAGCGTATCTTTGACTAATCATAGTGATAACCCCTCGTATACCATTTTCAACCATAAGCAGCATATCTATATCACTGAGTAACTCTAAAGATGTTTCAGACATCTTCAAACAAGCTTGCCATGCGAGTGAAGGTGCTGTGAACAGGTGAGCAGGGTCAATTTCATAATACTGCTGACATAATTTCCTAAAGTTTTGAAATACGTCAGCAAGTAGTAGAACATCTGTCTTAACATAAAGGTTGTGGTAATCACCGAGAGTCTTGATGTCAAATGCTTCCCATACATTTTGGGAGTGTTGATAATCTTTTTCATCTATTGGCTCATTAGTCAAACTATTAAAAAATGCAGAAGGTGGGGGAAGCATTTGACATCAAGACTCTCGGTGATTACCACAACCTTTATGTTAAGACAGATGTTCTACTACTTGCTGACGTATACCCAAAACATTTACACCCTCTGCACAATGAATATCCTGTTGCTCCCGAGAGGATCACTGTAGAAGAATCTATGTTGTCTTCTCATGCAAGAAACTTACTTAACAATAGAAAATTCGTGGGTACCCCTAAACTTATACCTAATTTAAATAATAAACGAAATTATATAACCCATTATCGTAATCTTAAATTTTATTTAGAACTTGGTTTAAAAATTACAGCTGTACATAAAGCCCTCAAATTTAAACAGACACCCTGGCTTCAGGAATATATTAATTTCAATACTGAAAAACGTAAAGAGGCTAAGTCCTCCTTTGAAAAGGACTTTTTTAAATTATTAAATAATTCTGTTTTTGGGAAAACAATGGAGAATCTTCGAAAAAGGAGAAACATTGTGCTTTGTAATGGTGAAAAAAGAGCAAAAAAATTAGTAGCTTCTCCTACTTTTAAATCATTTAAAACCTTTGATGAAGACTTAACCGCTGTAGAACGACTGAAAATTAGTATTTTAATGAATCGGCCTATCTATGTTGGGTTCGCTATTTTGGAACTCTCTAAATTAGTAATGTATGATTTTCATTATAACTTCATAAAGAAAACATATAAAGATCGAGCAACCCTATTATTCACTGATACAGATTCCTTAACTTACCATATTCAAACAAACAATATTTATAAGGATATGAATCAGTACCGTAATTTGTTTGTCGTCTCCGAGTATCTGAAATCACATGATCTATACTCTGAGGATAATAAGAAAGTTCTCGGCAAGTTCAAGGATGAACTTAATGGTGAATTAGCTCTTGAGTTTGTCGGACTGAAATCAAAAATGTACTCACTGAAATCCTTTAAAGACGAGAAAAAGCGCGCAAAAGGCGTGTCTACGCAGATTGTTCGACAGAAAATCAAGCATGAAGACTACTTGGAGTGTCTCCAGCAGCAAAAAACAAGCATGGAGAAACAGATAAGGATCGCTCAGGATTCTCATAATTTATATACATTAACCCAAAATAAAATTAGTCTAAGTCCTTTTGATGACAAGAGATATATTTTAGAAAATGGAATATCCAGCTTAGCATATGGACATTATGGAATTAACCAAGATTGTAATGAGGAAGAAAAATGCTGATTTGTAAATATCTTTCTGTATATAAACCTTTTCTGTAAATTATTTTGTTTTAATAAAAAGCGTTAATTATATTTTGTGCACTTATTTAAAACTTTTATACAAACCTTTCTGATAAAGCATTACCTGTATGTACATGCACGTACGCATGCATGCGCACACACACCGTCTAATGAGGTCTACAGGGTTCAAAACAGATTGGGTGGGCTATGAGCCAATTTTTACCTTGTGGCGGTTTTGAATGGAATGAAACAAGTCATATCACAGAAGAGTGGGTTCTATCGCTATCTGATAGCTCTGAAATTGGGTATCTTTTTGAGGTAGACTTGGAATACCCAAAACATTTACACCCTCTGCACAATGAATATCCTGTTGCTCCCGAGAGGATCACTGTAGAAGAATCTATGTTGTCTTCTGATGCAAGAAACTTACTTAACAATAGAAAATTCGTGGGTACCCCTAAACTTATACCTAATTTAAATAATAAACGGAATTATATAACCCATTATCGTAATCTTAAATTTTATTTAGAACTTGGTTTAAAAATTACAGCTGTACATAAAGCCCTCAAATTCAAACAAACACCTTGGCTTCAGGAATATATTAATTTCAATACTGAAAAACGTAAAGAGGCTAAGTCCTCTTTTGAAAAGGACTTTTTTAAATTATTAAATAATTCTGTTTTTGGGAAGACAATGGAGAATCTTCGGAAAAGAAGAAACATTGTGCTTTGTAATGGTGAAAAAAGAGAAAAAAAATTAGTAGCTTCGCCTACTTTTAAATCATTTAAAACCTTTGATGAAGACTTAACCGCTGTAGAACGACTGAAAACTAGTATTTTAATGAATCGGCCTATCTATGTTGGATTCGCTATTTTGGAACTCTCTAAATTAGTAATGTATGATTTTCATTATAACTTCATAAAGAAAACATATAAAGATCTGGCAACCCTATTATTCACTGATACAGATTCCTTAACTTACCATATTCAAACAAACAATATTTATAAGGATATGAATCAATACCGTAACTTGTTTGACTTCTCCGAGTATCCGAAATCACATGATCTATACTCTGAGGATAATAAGAAAGTTCTCGGCAAGTTCAAGGATGAACTTAATGGTGAATTAGCCCTTGAGTTTGTCGGACTGAAATCAAAAATGTACTCACTGAAATCTTTTAAAGACGAGAAAAAGCGCGCAAAAGGCGTGTCTACGCAGATTGTTCGACAGAAAATCAAGCATGAAGACTACTTGGAGTGTCTCCAGCAGCAAAAAAACAAGCATGGAGAAACAGATAAGGATCGCTCAGGATTCTCATAATTTATATACATTAACCCAAAATAAAATTAGTCTAAGTCCTTTTGATGACAAGAGATATATTTTAGAAAATGGAATATCCAGCTTAGCATATGGACATTATGGAATTAACCAAGATTGTAATGAGGAAGAAAAATGCTGATTTGTAAATATCTTTCTGTATATAAACCTTTTCTGTAAATTATTTTGTTTAAATAAAAAGCGTTAATTATATTTTGTGCACTTATTTAAAACTTTTATACAAACCTTTCTGATAAAGCATTATCTGTATGTACATGTACGTACGTATGCATGCGCACACACACCGTCTAATGAGGTCTACACGGTTCAAACAGATTATCATGTTTAAAAGTATTACAAAATGATTTTTGAATCGATCTAAAGTGTTAACCATGCGCCAAGCTTAGTAAAAAAAAAACATTTATAAGTTATGAAATATGTTAAAGTAGTAATTTTAAAAGATTTATAACATGTTTGTTAACTTGTAACTTTCTTAAAACTTTTCTTTCAGTTAGATCGAGAATGATTAAAAACATTTTTATTTATTTATTTATATGTTTTTAAATATTGTAAAAGTTTTTTTTTCAAAAATTTTTTTTTAAAGATTTTTTTTTTTACTTTTTATTTTAAACTTTTTTTCTGTTTTTTTTTTTTTTTTTAACTTTTTTTTTAAACTTTTTAATTTATAACTTTTTTAACTTTTTACCTTTTACTTCTTAATTTTTAACTTTTTTTTTTTTTTAATAAGTGTTACTTGAATTTTTAATAAAATTAGGTGGCAATGTTTTTTTTAACTATCATATTTTTTTTATAAAAACTTGTAAACATGCAAATACATATAAACATAGTTATAAACAGACATATGGAGAGACAGACACACATCCACATATATATATATATATATATATATATATATAATCACTTTGTAATATAATATCAGATATGCTAACTAGTGTTATAAAGAGAAGAATGAGCCTTAACATTGCACTACCGGTTGAGAAAGGAACTCCTTTTCCCCATTCCGCATTGCGAAATCCTCATTCCTCTGTCTGGAATCCCCATTCCTCATTGCGGATTGCGCCTGTGGCCGTTCAACCCCCACTATCCTACTACTGACGTGGGACGAAGGATTCCGCGAAAAAAAAAATTGTCCAAAAGTCACCGCCAGGGGAATAGGTGGCGCTGTGTATTCGAAAAAGAGAGTTTCAAAAAATGAAGAATCAATACTGAAATAAAATTACCGTTTATTTAAAGAATTTAGCAATTTAATCCAAGCTCAAAATGGTAACAGTTTATAAAAAGCTAAAAATTTACATAAACACTGCTAAAGTTTCTTTATCTGCAATTTCACTTATAGAGCCCCAAAGAAAGCAACAGCAGAAGTTCTTTATTCAAATTTCACGTTACATCTTTTGGCCCAGTGCCAGCTTGTTCGGCTTTAAAAGGTAATGTGCTACTGTGAGAAGCAATTTAATTGAAAGTTATCTTTCATAATGTCTCCTTCTTTAGTCGAGCGATCTCTACTAGTCAAATTCTTTTACCTCAATAAGAGCAATGCGCCAGCCGCTCTTCGTGCTTTTAGAAACCACAAAAAAATGCGTAAAGGTAATGGTCCTTTGTCAGTTAATGGTTTAAAAGCAATGGTTGAGATGTTTGAGAAAACAGGTTCTCTAAATGTTCAGTCAGGCAGAGGACAAAAACCCGTATCACAGGATACAATCGAAGAAGTGGCAACGGCGATTGTCGACAGAGCACCAGACAATATTGCTGCCACTTCCAGCGCTCGTGGGATAGCTCGTAATCTGGATATGCCTTATTGTACGGTATGGAAAATCCTACGAAAGATTATCTACTTCTATCCGTACAAGATCAGCCGTGTACAAGAGTTACGTCACACCGACCATGATAAGCGATTGACTTTTGCTCTCACTTTTCTTGCCAGAATAGACCGGGAGGCGGCAGCACAGACAATCACCTCATCGAGTTCACGGCTGAAATTCCAGAATTAGTTAAAACTTGATTCGCATATTAAAATGCAATCGGTCTGCCAAGTCATATCTTGGTGGAAAACACCCGAAAACCCGATTTTAGCGGTTGGCTCGTAGGTTTACCATTGTGTGTTCCTGCTCCCAGTCCTCCATGTTTTCATACCTTTGGGTGCAGGAAAATACAATGATAAATCTACGAGTCAACCGCTAAAATCAGGTTTTAAGTTGTTTTAAGGTGTCCCTGGAAAATCTTATGGGGAGACGAGGCCCACTTTTACCTGAATGGAACTGTAAATATCCAGAACTGTCGAATTTGCGATAACAAGTCACCAAGAGCATTCAAGGAAATTCCTTTGCATTCACCAAAGATAACTGTTTGATGTGGTTTCACAGCAGATATGATCATAGGTCCATTCTTCTATGAGAACATTACTCCGACAGGACCTGTAACTTGTTCTGTTACCGGAGACAAATGTCGCCAAATGCTAAACAACTTTGTTATTCCGGCACTTCAGAAAAGACAGTGCCTGGAGAAAATCATTTTCATGGAAGATGGAGCCCCTCCACATATTGCTTTGCGGGTACAGAAGCTGCTACAACAGAAATTCACAACAGAAAGAGTCATTATCCGCTGTTTTCCAACTGCATGGCCACCTCGATCCCCTGATCTTACACCCTACGACTTTTGGCTATGGGGTTACCTAAAGTCAAAGGTCTATTACGGAGGTGTCCAGGACCTGGCTATGTTGAAGGATAACATATCGCGAACTGTATGGGAGATTCCTACAGACATGTTATTCTCTGCTTTTGCAAATGCTGTGCACAGAATGCAATATGTGATCCACAGAAACGGCAGCCACATCGAACCTGAGTTGGATGTGCTAAATAAACGGTAATTATATTTAGTATTGATTCTTCTTTTTTGAAACTCTCTTTTTCGAATACACAGTGCCACATATTCCCCTGGCGGTGACTTTTGGAACTATTTTTTTTTCGCAGAATCCTTCGTCAATTTTGCGCCGTTCTCGCAATTAGATTGCGCTACAGAACACTCTGAGTACCGCCAGTTTAATTATGGCCACCTTGTATATAAAAGCAGCTAAGTGGCCGATTATTGGTACTTTTACCATATATATTTTAAACTTTTTAATTAACTTTTAATTGCTTAAAACTTGTTTGTTATCTTTATTTTAAAACTTAATTTTATTAACTTTTAATTTTTTGTTAACTTTTAATTTTTTTAAACTTTATTTTTTTTTCAAAGAACATATTCAACCCTGGTTATCATACCCAACATTATCATTTGAAACAATGGAGACAGCAAGTTCTCCTTTAAAAGTCACTTTTATAGTAAAATAATTTAAGAAACTCAAACCCTTTGTTGTTATCCAAACATAATCATTTAATATTTTGGAACCTCCAAATCTCCTTTTAATGTTACTTTGACGGTATAATAATTTTAGAAACTCAATTCATCTGTTGTTAACCAAACCTTTATTATCAAAGCCGACCTAATCATCATATCTTTTATTGTAAGTTACAAATTTTAAACTAAATGTTCTGTGACACCATTTAATAGTTTAAACTAATAAGAATATGTA
The DNA here is from genome assembly GCA_963931845.1 of Maratus michaelseni. Classification (NCBI taxonomy): domain Eukaryota; kingdom Metazoa; phylum Arthropoda; class Arachnida; order Araneae; family Salticidae; genus Maratus; species Maratus michaelseni. The sequence continues at coordinate 304,826,415 of OZ007586.1, forward strand.
AAAGGCAAATGGTTTAACAATCATATTGTTACTTATTTTCCATAAATTGTAATGTTTTAATTCAATGAAAAATGTGAATGTCTCAAATGATAAATTTCTATTAATGTTTTTAAACTTTTAGAAGTGAATTCATTATCTTATAAACTGGATACAATAACATTAGAAATTTATAAGTTTTATTTTCAAATTAGTATATTATTGTTTAGTTAGATGTTTTATTTAAAATAAATACATTATGATTAAAAACAATCTGTCAAATGTTTGAGATTTTAATATGATTATTTAATTTTTTTAGTTTTAATGTTTATTTCTAATTATGTTTTTCAACTTTTATTATTAAAAATTTATAAGTTTTATTTTCAAAGTAAATAATTAATATATTTTTGATCAGTTTAATGCTTTTTAAACATTGTGAAGTGTCTTTGAAAACAAACAATCGATTGCTTTAAACAATAATGTGACTGAAATATGAATTCATTGGTTATCAAATTTATTTCCAATTTACTAAGTTTAAAAACTGAGTGAAGTATGTTTTAATGATTCTTTTCAATATCGAAAAATTTATAAGTTTTTTTTCTAAGTAAAACTTAGTCCCTCTTTGATCAGTTAAAATATTGTAAACATTGTGAAGTGTCTTTCAAAACAAATATTTGATTGCTTTAGACAATAATATGATCCTTTAATTTTTCAATGTGACTAAAATTTTAATTCAATGCTTATCAAATTTATTTTTAATTTATTAACTTTAAAAACAAATCCTAAGTTTATCATTAAGTCAATATTAACCTTTCAAAAATACAATTAATTAAAAAAATCTCTGCATTGTGATCCATTCATTTTGCAGTATTTTAAGCAGTAAACAAATCGATTAAATTAAAAAATCACGTGATTATCTTTCTCAAATATCTTAAATCACCTCTAAACACCATGATCTCATGGCTTAATCAGTTAAACCTGCTTTAAAATATAAAACCATGAGATCATTTTGTTGCGGGTTCGAATCCAAGTTAAAAGTCTTAAACATCTCTTAATTCCATTTCCCACCGATAGAAAGCTATGCAAAAAACTATCAATTCATTTTAAAAGATTCACATCGAAATTCCAATTCAACTCTAAATCCTTTTAAATTTTAGCCCCACCCTCTAAGATTAAACTTCTTCAAAAATTGAACTCCTCTTCAACAGTATACTTCCAAACTGTTGCAACCTTCAAAATTTAACTCGTGACTTTCAAAAAACAATTGAATGCTTTACACAATAATGCGATCATTTAATTTTTCAATACTAATTAAAATTTATTATTATTATTATTTTTAAATTTTACATTAAGTAATACATTAAATCAATTTAACTATTAAAAAAATATATATATAGAAAAAAATTAGATTAAAAAATATTCAATCAGTTGTTATTAATTTTTAAACAGTTGTTATTAATTTTGAGCAGTTGTTATCAGTGCCTTTGTGGCGTAATTTGCAACGCATTCAGCTGTTAACTGAAAGGATGATGATTCGATTCCATCTAAAGGCAACTTTTAATTTTATTTTCATACGCTCTTTTTCTCATGTAAGTAGAAGAATAAGGGGGGTTCTGCGCCAGCAGGAGGAATGAAGAGGTAGAGTGTGGAAGGCACGGCCTAAAGGTTGATGGACAGGTGACAGGTGAGTGATCGACAGGTGATAGATACGATAAGATAATTAATGAGGTTAATGAGAAAGTTAATGAAGATGAAAGTGAGATCGTAGGAAAAATGTATACTTACGGAGAGCGTCGCAGAGACCACCTTCTATCATGGAATCCTCTGGGCAACTGAACGAGGTTTACCGATGAACACGAGTTATGACATCATCGTCCTAGGGGGCGCTACAATAGGCGCTCTGATTGGTTGCTTCCATTTTGCCAGGGGATAACAGTACCACATAATAACAGTACAGATAAACAATGGCAAAGAGAATTCTCATATAATTAGAAAATGGAACATTTATTGTAAACAATATCGATTCCAATGTTAATATATACAAGGGGAAATTACATCATTTCAATATTTTTAGAAGGTCATCAGCTTTCGATTAATAGTCTCTTGACTTTGAGTCTAACTCACACAACAATGGTTTCTGCTAAGCACAGTCTGCCGTAGTTACAATGTTCAGTTCGTTCGGGCCTAGATGTACCCGTTCCGTTCCTCGGAATATCTTCGATTCTACGATAAATCAGAGTTAAGAACTCCTTCCCTTGCACTTGTCGTGCCTTCTCTTAATCGGGGTTTTCTCGGATACCTGATGTATCAATACAACAGAGGAACGACCTCTCTAGCTTCTCGACTACGCTAAGTAATAAACAGATGTTTCTTGTCCTCTCCTCTGAGAGCAACTTCTCTCGTTGAGATCTTTTCCAAAACTGACTTCTTTCTTTCTCAATCTTTCAGAGGGGATTTTACACTAGGGGCGGGGATTTGATCGAGGCGGAGCATCTTCAAACTCCTCAGCCTCTAAGTAACTCTGGGATACGACACTTCCGTTTATAACAAGTCTGTTATTGGATATTCCATAACAAAGAACATAGAACCGTGTGCAGACATAAAATCGTGTGCAGAAATCGTTTCCCCCGACAGGTGCTAATTCTCCCACGCCACCGGCGTACATCAAAGCACAAGGCTTCTACTGGGGTGATCCTTTTCGATGCATCAATGCCCGAGCGTTTCGCTCGCATCACAAAAGACATTCGGCGTTTTACTTTACTTCAAAGCTGCACTAGCGTGAGATGATATGCAGGAAAAGTTCTTTCTAAGCATTCTCATGGGAAAGTTTAAGATGACACATACTACACCTGGGTGAAGAGACCCAACTCTTTACAGCACCCCCTCCTCAAACGATTCTTAAGGGTGAAACACTAAGAATCTCTAAGTGGCGGATAAAGAATTGAAAGCTCAAATTACATCAGAGTAGCAAAAAATAAAACATACATGAATAAATTAACAATACTTTCATTTTCTTATCGCGCGCTCTGATATGAAACATGACCAAATGTTGAAATAAAACACAGTGAAATAATAAAAAATAATAAAATAATCTTAGAATAATTATATACAAAAGTTTATCCAGAAATCTCATTAAATAATAACACAGACAATCAACATGCGGGATATCTCTGCCTGGGCGATGAGAAATTGCATAATTATGAGGTTGTAGAGCCAAAGACCACCTTAACAATCTAGGATTTATTCCAGAATTTCTTTTTAGAAATAGCAAGGGATTGTGATCCGTTTCGAAAGAGAAGTTTTGTCCATCAATATAATGCCTTAATTTTTTTACCGCGAAAATGATTCCAGCACACTCTCTTTCAGTGGCGCAGAAACTTTTCTCACTATCGGTAAATTTGCCGCTTAAATATATAATGGGGTGTTCTTCCGATCCCTCTCTTTGAGCCAAAACAACGCCAATACCTAAGTCACTAGCATCAGTTTGTACTATAAATTCTTTCCCAAAATTTGGAGCGAATAGTACTGGTTCTTCCGTAAGTTTCGTTTTTAAAGTCTCGAAGGCTTTGCCCATTTCGTTGCTCCATGCGATCCGTTCCTTTTTATTTTTCCCTTTTAGTGCTCTAGTCAATGGTTCTACAATCACTGCATAATCTTTTATGTAACGAGAATAATATCCAGCCATTCCCAAACATCTACGAAGTTCAGTTTTCGTTTTCGGAACCGGTAATTCCTTAATTGCCTTTATTTTTGCCTCAGCTGGTCTCCGACGTCCCTCTCCTACAATATGCCCAAGATATTTTCCGGTTTTCTGAGCGAACTTGCATTTCGCCAATTTGATTTTGAGTTTCGCATCATTAACCATTTCAAGTACTATTTCTAGATGACGCATATGGGCCTCCCAACTATCCGAAAAAATCGCCATATCATCTAGATATGGTAAACAGAATTCCTCAAGCCCTCTCAATACTTTATCCATAAATTTTGAGAACATGTAGGATGCATTCAAGAGTCCAAAAGCCATGACCAGAGGGTAATAAGATCCAAAGCTTGTAACAAAAGCTGCTAATTTCTGAGCCCTCGGGGTCATCGGAATTTGCCAGTAGCCCTTCGTTAAATCTAAAACCGTAATATACTTTGCACTAGAAACTTTTTCTACTCTTTCCTCAATATTGGGTAACGGATAAAATTCTACTTTTGTTATGGCATTTAGTTTTCTGTAGTCTATACAGGGTCTCGGGTCCTTTCCAGGAACTTCCACGAGAATAATTGGAGAGCTAAATTCAGATTCGCCCTCTACTATAAGATTTAATTCTAACATTCGCTTAATTTCTTTGCACAGTATCTCCGTTTGTCTGGGCGATGTTCTATAGGGTTTCGAACGGACGGGTTTTAGCTCTGACAATTCTATATCATGCTCGATAAGGTCCGTACGTCCTGGGTCATTCGAAAATACTGTCCCATAACGGTCTAATAAATTTTCCAACTGTCTTAATTGTTCGGAAATACATCTAGTTGTTAAATCACTCTCTCTAACAACTTCATCGAACTTATAAACTTCGGAATCGGCACAGGGAAAAACTATATTTAAATCTTGTTTATCTTCAACCTCGTTTATCTCTCGCGTTAAAATATTCACTAACTCCACCCGTTTTTTATAAGGCTTTAATAAATTTGCGTGATAAATCTGGGATTTCTGTCGCCTCCCAGGAACATTCACAGTGTAATTTGTTTCCGAGATTTTTGATTCAATTTTTCCCGGCCCTATCCAACTAACTGACATTTTATTTGGTTTACTAGTTGCTAAAACCAGAACCTCATCTCCCACATTAAATTTCCTTTCTACCGCCTTTTTGTCAAACCAAAATTTCCTTTTTTCCGTTCTCCTGACATGTTTTCAACGGCTGAATCTTGACATCTTTTTAATCTGTTTGTGAGATTAAACACATATTCCGTCACGAATTCATTTTCCTCCCCTTCTCTTATCCATTTTCCAAACACTAACGCTTTCAAAAGCCCTCTAACTTTCCTATGCCACCCTTCAACACTATCGCTTATCGTGCGACACGCGCTCGAATCTCTCATCTTAACACCGAACCTTTTAAGAAATGCGGTCTTTAAATCATTTATTAATCTTCTTCCAAGGTCTAAGTAACCTGACACATTTTCCTTAGCTTTCGTTTTCCCTAAGGGAAATGACACTTTTTCTAGGCACGCGCCAAAAATATCTACCTGATATTTCAATGGGACAAACACCTGCATTCCCTCACTTACGCGATTGTCTCTCGCTTTTGCCATTATCAAAGAATCTCCTGCATCACAATGCGATTCTTCAACTTCCGTTTTTTCTCTAATCTCTTTGAGAGATTGATCAATGTCCTGTTCCATTTTACTATCCTCCCTTCCAATTTTTGCTAAGATCGAAGATCCTTCATTTATCGACAAAGGCGATAATCCCTTGTCTAAACTGTCCAATTCAATAGGACTTTCTAGGTCCTCATCCTCACCCTCTTCTTCTGAAAACAACGTTTCCGTTTCAGCGCTCTCGCTAGAATTTTCCCCTTCTATATCTGAATTCAACGTTTCCGCTTCATCGCTCCCGCGAAAATTTTCCTTTTCTCCCTCGGAAATCATAATCCGTTTATTTTCCAGAATCGGAGCTTGGTCAACCTTTCCTCTCGTCTGAGCACGCGTCAAAACAGCATTCACTAATTCGGGTTTTCTCTTCGCCTGTTCTAACAACTTTTGAGTTTCATTTCCTAACAAATAGTATTTCATGTCTGAATCTCTATTGTTTACTCCCGCTTTCGTTTCAATAACCCCCATCCCTTCAATTTCTAACGTAACCTCTGCTATAGGTAAGCAGTATAGTTTACAATCCAACGGAGATTTAATCCATGCGTGGTCTCCATTCAATTTATCTTGACTGACTGAGTCGTATGCGATTAAATCGAGGGCTGTACCTGAATCCCCCAAGGCAGTTGCCTCCCTTCCATCAACTAATATCTTACTCAAATAGGGGGAGAAGGTTTCCTCAAGTGTCGGCTTACTATTTAAGTGACTGACCCGCGCAGCCTCTCTCCCCTCTTTTTAAGCTCCGGACAATCTACTTTAAAATGACCGCTTTTCAAACACGCGTAACACTTGACATCTCGCCTTTTTTCGAACGCCTTTTCCCTTTCTTTGTTATCACTACGATCCCTCCAATTATAATTAATCTCCGGATTTCTGTTACCATTTCGCACATTTTCAAAAGTTCTGGGTCTTTCAAATTTCTTTTCTACAGGGAGTTTAGGATTCCACGTTTTTTAGACGGGCGTTTATCGCTTCGTAAGCATCCAAGAGCTTTACTAATTCTTCCGGGTCTTTAATTTCCGCCCAGTTATCCATGAAATGTTCGCGCATTTTTGGAGACGCCCTCCTCTTGATTTGGTCCGTGACAAGCAAATTTTTCAACCCTTCAAAATCCGAAACTTGTAAACATGACAGCCAACCTTCCAAAAACTATTAAGTTCGAAAATTAGGTCTTTCCAGACTGAATTAGGGTTCCGCGGATGCTGACTAAATTTTTGTCGGTACGTCTCTGCATTCAAGCGATAGCGCTCTAATAATTTCTCTTTCACATATTGAAAATCATCAATTTTGTCTTCAGGTTCTCTCAAAATTAACTCGGCCATTCCCACAGGTAATAATGATAGCAAGTTTGTCAACAGCTCGTCCGAATTTAGATTACATTTTTTTGCCTGTCTCTGGAATAAATTTAAAAACAACGAAATATCTGAATTCTTTTCATCAAAGCTATGCATAATTGTTTTTAGGGGTAAATTACTCGTTCTAACTGAGACACTAGTGGATGCTGTACTCTTATCATCTGACTCTTTTGTTGCTTTTAACCTAGCTAACTCATGTTCACGCTCTTTCTCTTCCTTATCTGCCAATAATTTATTTTCCCTATCTTTTTCTATAAGTTTAATCTGCGCTAATGCCAGCTCTTTTTCGAATCCCTCTGACGACTCTATCTTTTTTATAATTTTCGGTACTGTATCATTCTCCTCTAAAATGACCTCAAATTCGTTAGCTAACGTTTGCAAATCAGCTTTCCTAAAATATTTAAGCTCCGACATTTTCAAAGTTTGAAATTAGAAATTATCTTTCCCACAAATATAAAACAATACAATAAGATTTAATGCTGTTCCTACCAGGTGCGTCAAAATATTACTGAAATATACACTCATAAAAAGGTACGCTTAACAATAATATATAGGAAATATGCAACATATAAAAATAAGCAACTCTATCCTAACGTCTACATTCACCTTGGTATTTGGTTATAAAATACATATGGGATAAATTTTACACAAAACAACAATTTCAATTTCAAAAAGTACAGTAACAATATTTAAATTTCAAAAGTCTTATTCAATTCCTTTTTCTTTTAATCAATGGTGGTCTTAATCTCTGCATCCACTCTTAAAAGATTTAGAATAACTCACAAAAAAATATAAAATCAACTCTGTTATCTTTAAATATGAAATAAGTTCGATATTTTTTTTTTCTACAAAGATCTCTCATTTACAGTTTCAGCTAAAATTTTGTAACACTGCACAACTCTCTGTCTGCATTAATTTAATTCTACGATAACTTAATCTTAACTACAAAATTTGTCTATTAAATAAGTTACAGTTATATCGGAAATATATCTCATAATACTTCTTTATTTATTTTTCTACCGGAACAATTTCTCAAAATCTTTACTCTCACAAAAATAAACATACATCTCTTTTTTTTTCTAAAGCCTACAATACTGTCGCTACAATACCTATACAAACACTATTAACAACTTAAGCCACTCTGAATAGTAAAAAGAGCTTACCTTCATTACTAAGAACCAGGGCGTACTTTCAGGGCGTCAGACTTTCAGGGATGCACAGATGCACAGACTTTCAGGGATGCACAGATGGGGGTCTCTATCAAGATCTCTGTCAGAATCTTTCGGATGGGGAACTATCCAGAACTCTTGTTAGGTTTCTCTCTTGTATGGGGAACTCTCCAGAACTCTTCTCAGGTTTCTTTCGGATGTTTTGTTAATCCACGGGGAAGTCTACGGAGACTCAGGTCACAAGGAGACACTTTCTTGGAGCAGTTTCACGATTCAAATTCCAGAGTTCACTCTTTGTCTTTAGAGATTGTCATTAATTCTTGCTGATTAATCCCACCGCTGCCACCAGTTGTAACGCATCCTATATGCCGACCCGATAAAGTCGGTAAGTGGTAGCGAATCGAATCAATGGCAAAGAGAATTCTCATATAATTAGAAAATGGAACATTTATTGTAAACAATATCGATTCCAATGTTAATACATACAAGGGGAAATTACATCATTTTAATATTTTTAGAAGGTCATCAGCTTTCAATTAATAGTCTCTTGACTCGGAGTCTAACTCACAGAACAATGGTTTATGCTAAGCACAGTCTGCCGTAGTTACAATGTTCAGTTCGTTCGGGTCTAGATGTACCCGTTCCGTTCCTCGGAATATCTTCGATTCTACGATAAATCAGAGTTAAGAACTCCTTCCCTTGCACTTGTCGTGCCTTCTCTTAATCGGGGTTTTCTCGGATACCTGATGTATCAATACAACAGAGGAACGACCTCTCTAGCTTCTCGACTACGCTAAGTAAGAAACAGATGTTTCTTGTCCTCTCCTCTGAGAGCAACTTCTCTCGTTGAGATCTTTTCCAAAACTGACTTCTTTCTTTCTCAATCTCTCAGAGGGGATTTTACACTAGGGGCGGGGATTTGATCGAGGCGGAGCATCTTCAAACTCCTCAGCCTCTAAGTAACTCTGGGATACGACACTTCCGTTTATAACAAGTCTGTTATTGGATATTCCATAACAAAGAACATAGAACCATGTGCAGACATAAAATCGTGTGCAGAAATCGTCTCCCCCGACAGGTGCTAATTCTCCCACGCCACCGGCGTACATCAAAGCACAAGGCTTCTACTGGGGTGATCCTTTTCGATGCATCAATGTCCGAGCGTTTCGCTCGCATCACAAAAGACATTCGGCGTTTTACTTTACTTCAAAGCTGCACTAGCGTGAGAAGATATGCAGGAAAAAGTTCTTTCTAAGCATTCTCATGGGAAAGTTTAAGATGACACATACTACACCTGGGTGAAGAGACCCAATTCTTTACAATGTTTTGTTAACGAATGGTTTATTTTTTGTTTCGATTGGTTGGTTTATCGAATTATCGTTTCAAACATGTGTGTATTAAAAAAAACGGACATATGTTTATAACGACAAATCACCTGCTTAATGCTCATAACGACCGCTCAATGCTTATAACGACCGCTCAAATACTTATAACGACCGCTCAAGACATGTTTTGAGCAGTCTATTTGTCGTTATAAACATATGTATTCTAATAGATTACAGCATATGTGTATAAGGATAAATCGCCCGCTCAATGCTTATAATGACCGCTCAATGCTTATAACGACCGCTCAAATGCTTATAACGACCGCTCAAAACATGTTTTGAGCAGTCGATTTGTCATTATAGACTATATATACATGACATACATATGTTACATATGTTATATAAATACACTGGTTTCCAAAAGTTAAGGAAAAATCACAAAAATAGCGATAAATCAAAATTTTACATGTAGATTTTAATGAAACTCAGCAACAATATACAACGCATAGCAAGGTATAAAATAACATGAAAAGAAATTATCAGACAATTGTGGTGTTTCAAAAAATGGCATAATTATAAAATTAGAAAAATCGATTTGTCAGTTTGGTATAGGAAAAGTACATTTGAAATGCCGTATGATCACCCCTAGTAGCAATACAGCACATACAGCGATGTGTCATACTGTCAATTATGCGGTCGATGAGTTCGCTGAGAAGTGCGAGCCATTGCTCTTGCAAGGCAGTTGTAAGCGTGGCAAGGGTCTGAGGAGGAGGACTGAGAGCAGAAACACGTCTTCCTAAAGCATCCCAAACATACTTGACGGTATTCAAGTCCGTTGATCGAGCTGGCTATTCCATGCGCTGAATTGTCTGGTGCTAAAGATAATTCTCCAATATGCGAGCCCTGTGCGGTCTAGCGTTGTCGCCCTGTAATAGGAAATCATTACCTATTGCACCGACATAAGGACGCACATAAGCATCAAGGATGTCATCTCTATAGACGGAAGCATTCACGGTTCCACACGGAAAAACAGGGAGGTCTGTGCGTCCACCCAAAGAGATACCACCCCAAACACACACACTGCCTCCTCCGTATCAATCTCTTTCACGAATGTTTGAGGGATGATAACGTGTTCCCTGTTCTCTCCAAATCAAACAACGCCTACTATCGCTTTGGAGGCTAAACCGGGACTCATCAGTGAAGAGAACATGCCTCCATTGATCAGCCGTCCAGTGGACATGTTGACGTCCCCACATCAAACGTTCCCTCCGGTGACGTGAAGTTGTGGCACACAAATTGCTGGTCACCTCGCGTAAAGTCCACCTTCGAGAAGCCTTCTACGCACAGTGGATATTGACACGAACCTTCCAGCGGTTGCAGCAAGGGAGGATCTAAGATGAGATAGGTTTGCGGTTCTATTCCTTCGTACACATAACCGCAAATATCGGTCATCGACGCTTGACAAAACCCTTGGCTGTCCTTGGCTAAACCTTCTTGAGCCCGAACCAGTGGTTTGAAATTGTTGACAAAGCCTATGAACCACAGAAGGACTTACATTTAGCCATCTAGCCACCTCTGTCTGACTTTGTCCTGCCTCCAATCTCCCAATAGCTCTAAATCGCAGTTCTGCGGGCAAATGATGCCTTGAGGTCATGGTAATGAATTGGCTACCCCAGATTTATAATATCACTATCACAGCGACAACTGCAGCCTTACTCTCTAAACGTGCATTTTTATGTTCCTCACAGATGACGCAATGCGATTGCAGCGCCACTAATTTGCATTTGGTATTTTTATTCAGCATCTTTTATTTAACAATATATGCAAATTTCATACGGATTGCTTTCTTTTTGAACGAGTTATCGCTATTTTTGTGATTTTTCCTTAATTTTTGGAAACCAAGTGTTTGTTAACAAGTCTTTAAAAAACATCAAACTCTTTTTATATGTAACAGATAAAAAACATTAAGTATCTGTTGCTCGAAAAAATTAACCTGCGTATTGTTCTAAGCATGTAACATAAAAACTAAAGAAATGATTGCTTAAACATGAATAATATGAAACAAAAAACCTTAGGTATTTATTTAAAACATGTATTAAAGTTATAAAATATATTGAACATTTTTAAAATTTAACACAAAGAAATGAACAAAGTTTGCATTGATAACTAAAAAATAATCCTATGATAGTAAAAGCATAAAGTATTCTTTATTCATAGGTTTTAAAAGCATAAGCTTAAACCAAATGGTGTGATGGTAGGCAATTTTAAGATGAAAGTTAATAAAACAGAATATGTTAAACAACAGTTATAAATATATTGATAAACTTTCACTTAGTATTAGTATAACATTTTTTTATTAAAGAAATAAATATATTTACTTATGAAAGACAGAGTTTTTTATTTGCATGTCTGACCAAGTCAACAACTAAACGTGAAATGAATGAGATATATTCTAAAGAGCTTTTTAACAATAATATCATAAAAATGTCACCAAGTTATTTATATATCGACAAATGATTGAAAAAATATCGTCAAATGACTAAAATATCGCGAAATGATTAATAAAATATCACCTAAAAGTCGCCGAGCGAGTTAAGTACTTATATCTGATTGACGAAGCAATTAATCACATGAATATTATGAAACAAGCGCCCTCTATAATTTGATAACCTTAGATGATGTGAGACAAATTCGTCAGATTGTTTGCAGTGATCGCGGTGTAAAGACGTTAGCTGATGCTGTTTGTTTAAGTTAAAAAATTATTATTTACTTAAACATTTTATTAAGTTAACATGGATGCATTACAAGAAACTTCTGTGTTAGAAGGAGGTGCTAGTAAAACCATTTCATCGCAGTTAAAATAAGAAGATTGTGTTTCGAATAATGAAATAAAACCCTCTTCATCAGTTCAAGCAAAACTACCCTATATATGTGGATCCTGTAAACAAGTTTTTCTCGGGATATCTGTGTTTTTAATGCATATGAACTTACATTTACCGGAAAACCCCTTTAAGTGTGATGTTTGTACGAATTCATACAAAGCAAGAAGTACCTTACTGCAACATATGTTAACTCATTGTGAGACAGAGAATGCCAGTAAAACCATTTCATCAGACTTAAATGAAGATTGTGTTTTGAATAATGAAATGACACCCTGTTTATCAGTTCAACTCCAAGTAGCTTATACATGTGTAACATGCAGAAAAGTTTTTACTAGGATATCTACGTTTTTAAAGCACATGAACTTTCATTTACCGAAAAATCCCTTTAAGTGTGATATTTGTGCAAATGCATTTAATACAAGGAGTGCTTGACTACAACATATGTTCGTACAGTGTGAGTCACCTACTAGGTTTAAATGTAACTAGTGTGGAAATACCTATTCTAGAAAAAATATGTTAACAAACAACGAGGCTGTACATAGACTTTATAAATGTGATGAATATGGTAATCAGTATGTACTAATACTAAAGTACCTGTCTAAATGCACAAGAATTCGAATCATAAGAAATTGAAGCCTAAGAAACCCCTACAATAAACAAATAACAAGACTTTTTGTTTGTCTTGACTCATGTTTCGCATTTAATAATAGGGAAAACCTTAACCAATTAGATGAAGCTTTGGTAATACTCATCGATTTTGATTATGTAATTTTTACGTTTTCAAATGAAGTGGATTGTGTTTGCAAAAAAGTTTTATCTAATATTCATGTGGAAACTATTCAAAGTGTACTGTTAAAAGCATGTTAAAAAAAATTTATAGTTTAAACATTTATGAGTTTCTATTTCAAAACTTGTATGAGTGTGTTTATTTATGTTAAAAAGTTTTAACTAGAATCATAATTTTTAATTAACAATACTCATTAAGTTTATTAATTATTATTTTAAACAATTTTTTGAAACGCTGAATATATTAAACACTTATATCTATCATTTTCAGTGATTAATTAAACCTTTGTTAAGTGACTTGTGTTGTTATACTCATGTTTGAATATGATAGAAGTACACATATATAAACATATTAATAAAATAAGAATGTTTGAAATGATTTTAACAACAAAACATGAAATGAATAAGTTGTATTCTAAAAACCTTTTTAACATATTATCATAAAAATGTCGCCAAGTTATTCAAATATAGCCAAATGATTGACAAAATATCGCGAAATGACTAAAATATCGCCAAATAATTGGTAAAACATCGCCAATGTTGTTTAAGTACTTATCTGTGATTGGCTAAGCAATTAATCACATGGTTATTCAGAAACGAGCGCCCTCTATAATATCCATGTGGAAACTATTCAAAGTGTACTGTTAAAAGCATGTTAATAAAAAATTATTGTTTAAACATTTATGTGTTTTTATTTCAAAACGTGTATGAGTGTGTTTATGTATGTTAAAAAGTATTAACTAGAATCATAATTTTTAATTAACAAAACTCATTAAGTTTATTAATTATTATTTTAAACAATTTATTGAAACATTGAATTATTAAACTTTATATCTATCCTTTTCAGTGATTAATTAAACCTTTGTTAAGTGACTTGTGTTGTTATACTCATGTTTGAACATGATAGAAATACACATATATAAACATATTAATAAAATAAGAGTGTTTGAAATGATTTTAACAACAAAACATGAAATGAATAAGCTGTATTCTAAAAACCTTTTAAACATATTATCATAAAAATGTCGCCAAGTTATTCAAATATAGCCAAATGATTGACAGAATATCGCGAAATGACTAAAATATCGCCAAATAATTGGTAAAACATCGCCAATGTTGTTTAAGTACTTATCTGTGATTGGCTAAGCAATTAATCACATGGTTATTCAGAAACGAGCGCCCTCTATAATATCCATGTGGAAACTATTCGAAGTGTACTGTTAAAAGCATGTTAATAAAAATTTATTGTTTAAACATTTATGTGTTTTTATTTCAAAACGTGTATGAGTGTGTTTGTTTATGTTAAAAAGTTTTAACTAGAATCATAATTTTTAACTAACAATATTCATTAAGTTTTATTAATTATTATTTTAAACAATTTATTGAAACATTGAATATATTAACCTTTATATCTATCATTTTCGGTGATAAATTAAACCTTTGTTAAGTGACTTGTGTTGTTATACTCATGTTTGAACATGATAGAAGTACACATATATAAACATATTAATAAAATAAGAGTGTTTGAAATGATTTTAACAACAAAACATGAAATGAATAAGCTGTATTCTAAAAACCTTTTAAACATATTATCATAAAAATGTCGCCAAGTTATTCAAATATAGCCAAATGATTGACAGAATATTGCGAAATGACTAAAATATCGCCAAATAATTGGTAAAACATCGCCAATGTTCTTTAAGTACTTATCTCTGATTGGCTAAGCAATTAATCACATGGTTATTCAGAAACGAGCACCCTCTATAATATCCATGTGGAAACTATTCGAAGTGTACTGTTAAAAGCATGTTAATAAAAATTTATTGTTTAAACATTTATGTGTTTTTATTTCAAAACGTGTATGAGTGTGTTTATTTATGTTAAAAAGTTTTAACTAGAATCATAATTTTTAACTAACAATATTCATTAAGTTTTATTAATTATTATTTTAAACAATTTATTGAAACATTGAATATATTAACCTTTATATCTATCATTTTCGGTGATTAATTAAACCTTTGTTAAGTGACTTGTGTTGTTATACTCATGTTTGAACATGATTGAAGTACACATATATAAACATATTAATAAAATAAGAGTGTTTGAAATGATTTTAACAACAAAACATGAAATGAATAAGCTGTATTCTAAAAACCTTTTAAACATATTATCATAAAAATGTCGCCAAGTTATTCAAATATAGCCAAATGATTGACAGAATATTGCGAAATGACTAAAATATCGCTAAATAATTGGTAAAACATCGCCAATGTTGTTTAAGTACTTATCTCTGAGTGTATTGTTAAAAGCATGTTAATAAAAATTTATTGTTTAAACATTTATGTGTTTTTATTTCAAAACGTGTATGAGTGTGTTTATTTATGTTAAAAAGTATTAACTAGAATCATAATTTTTAATTAACAATACTCATTAAGTTTATTAATTATTATTTTAAACAATTTATTGAAACATTGAATTATTAAACTTTATATCTATCCTTTTCAGTGATTAATTAAACCTTTGTTAAGTGACTTGTGTTGTTATACTCATGTTTGAACATGATAGAAATACACATATATAAACATATTAATAAAATAAGAATGTTTGAAATGATTTTAACAACAAAACATGAAAAGAATAAGCTGTATTCTAAAAACCTTTTAAACATATTATCATAAAAATGTCGCCAAGTTATTCAAATATAGCCAAATGATTGACAGAATATCGCGAAATGACTAAAATATCGCCAAATAATTGGTAAAACATCGCCAATGTTGTTTAAGTACTTATCTGTGATTGGCTAAGCAATTAATCACATGGTTATTCAGAAACGAGCGCCCTCTATAATATCCATGTGGAAACTATTCGAAGTGTACTGTTAAAAGCATGTTAATAAAAATTTATTGTTTAAACATTTATGTGTTTTTATTTCAAAACGTGTATGAGTGTGTTTATTTATGTTAAAAAGTTTTAACTAGAATCATAATTTTTAACTAACAATATTCATTAAGTTTTATTAATTATTATTTTAAACAATTTATTGAAACATTGAATATATTAACCTTTATATCTATCATTTTCGGTGATTAATTAAACCTTTGTTAAGTGACTTGTGTTGTTATACTCATGTTTGAACATGATAGAAGTACACATATATAAACATATTAATAAAATAAGAGTGTTTGAAATGATTTTAACAACAAAACATGAAATGAATAAGCTGTATTCTAAAAACCTTTTAAACATATTATCATAAAAATGTCACCAAGTTATTCAAATATAGCCAAATGATTGACAGAATATTGCGAAATGACTAAAATATCGCTAAATAATTGGTAAAACATCGCCAATGTTGTTTAAGTACTTATCTCTGATTGGCTAAGCAATTAATCACATGGTTATTCTTAAACGAGCGCCCTCTATAATATCCATGTGGAAACTATTCAAAGTGTACCGTTAAAAGCATGTTAATAAAAATTTATTGTTTAAACATTTATGTGTTTTTATTTCAAAACGTGTATGAGTGTGTTTATGTATGTTAAAAAGTATTAACTAGAATCATAATTTTTAATTAACAAAACTCATTAAGTTTATTAATTATTATTTTAAACAATTTATTGAAACATTGAATTATTAAACTTTATATCTATCCTTTTCAGTGATTAATTAAACCTTTGTTAAGTGACTTGTGTTGTTATACTCATGTTTGAACATGATAGAAATACACATATATAAACATATTAATAAAATAAGAATGTTTGAAATGATTTTAACAACAAAACATGAAAAGAATAAGCTGTATTCTAAAAACCTTTTAAACATATTATCATAAAAATGTCGCCAAGTTATTCAAATATAGCCAAATGATTGACAGAATATCGCGAAATGACTAAAATATCGCCAAATAATTGGTAAAACATCGCCAATGTTGTTTAAGTACTTATCTGTGATTGGCTAAGCAATTAATCACATGGTTATTCAGAAACGAGCGCCCTCTATAATATCCATGTGGAAACTATTCGAAGTGTACTGTTAAAAGCATGTTAATAAAAATTTATTGTTTAAACATTTATGTGTTTTTATTTCAAAACGTGTATGAGTGTGTTTATTTATGTTAAAAAGTTTTAACTAGAATCATAATTTTTAACTAACAATATTCATTAAGTTTTATTAATTATTATTTTAAACAATTTATTGAAACATTGAATATATTAACCTTAATATCTATCATTTTCGGTGATTAATTAAACCTTTGTTAAGTGACTTGTGTTGTTATACTCATGTTTGAACATGATAGAAGTACACATATATAAACATATTAATAAAATAAGAGTGTTTGAAATGATTTTAACAACAAAACATGAAATGAATAAGCTGTATTCTAAAAACCTTTTAAACATATTATCATAAAAATGTCACCAAGTTATTCAAATATAGCCAAATGATTGACAGAATATTGCGAAATGACTAAAATATCGCTAAATAATTGGTAAAACATCGCCAATGTTGTTTAAGTACTTATCTCTGATTGGCTAAGCAATTAATCACATGGTTATTCTGAAACGAGCGCCCTCTATAATATCCATGTGGAAACTATTCAAAGTGTACCGTTAAAAGCATGTTAATAAAAATTTATTGTTTAAACATTTATGTGTTTTTATTTCAAAACGTGTATGAGTGTGTTTATGTATGTTAAAAAGTATTAACTAGAATCATAATTTTTAATTAACAAAACTCATTAAGTTTATTAATTATTATTTTAAACAATTTATTGAAACATTGAATTATTAAACTTTATATCTATCCTTTTCAGTGATTAATTAAACCTTTGTTAAGTGACTTGTGTTGTTATACTCATGTTTGAACATGATAGAAATACACATATATAAACATATTAATAAAATAAGAGTGTTTGAAATGATTTTAACAACAAAACATGAAATGAATAAGCTGTATTCTAAAAACCTTTTAAACATATTATCATAAAAATGTCGCCAAGTTATTCAAATATAGCCAAATGATTGACAGAATATCGCGAAATGACTAAAATATCGCCAAATAATTGGTAAAACATCGCCAATGTTGTTTAAGTACTTATCTGTGATTGGCTAAGCAATTAATCACATGGTTATTCAGAAACGAGCGCCCTCTATAATATCCATGTGGAAACTATTCGAAGTGTACTGTTAAAAGCATGTTAATAAAAATTTATTGTTTAAACATTTATGTGTTTTTATTTCAAAACGTGTATGAGTGTGTTTATTTATGTTAAAAAGTTTTAACTAGAATCATAATTTTTAACTAACAATATTCATTAAGTTTTATTAATTATTATTTTAAACAATTTATTGAAACATTGAATATATTAACCTTTATATCTATCATTTTCGGTGATAAATTAAACCTTTGTTAAGTGACTTGTGTTGTTATACTCATGTTTGAACATGATAGAAGTACACATATATAAACATATTAATAAAATAAGAGTGTTTAGAATGATTTTAACAACAAAACATGAAATGAATAAGCTGTATTCTAAAAACCTTTTAAACATATTATCATAAAAATGTCGCCAAGTTATTCAAATATAGCCAAATGATTGACAGAATATTGCGAAATGACTAAAATATCGCCAAATAATTGGTAAAACATCGCCAATGTTCTTTAAGTACTTATCTCTGATTGGCTAAGCAATTAATCACATGGTTATTCTGAAACGAGCGCCCTCTATAATATCCATGTGGAAACTATTCAAAGTGTACTGTTAAAAGCATGTTAATAAAAATTTATTGTTTAAACATTTATGTGTTTTTATTTCAAAACGTGTATGAGTGTGTTTATTTATGTTAAAAAGTATTAACTAGAATCATAATTTTTAATTAACAATACTCATTAAGTTTATTAATTATTATTTTAAACAATTTATTGAAACATTGAATTATTAAACTTTATATCTATCCTTTTCAGTGATTAATTAAACCTTTGTTAAGTGACTTGTGTTGTTATACTCATGTTTGAACATGATAGAAATACACATATATAAACATATTAATAAAATAAGAGTGTTTGAAATGATTTTAACAACAAAACATGAAATGAATAAGCTGTATTCTAAAAACCTTTTAAACATATTATCATAAAAATGTCGCCAAGTTATTCAAATATAGCCAAATGATTGACAGAATATCGCGAAATGACTAAAATATCGCCAAATAATTGGTAAAACATCGCCAATGTTGTTTAAGTACTTATCTGTGATTGGCTAAGCAATTAATCACATGGTTATTCAGAAACGAGCGCCCTCTATAATATCCATGTGGAAACTATTCGAAGTGTACTGTTAAAAGCATGTTAATAAAAATTTATTGTTTAAACATTTATGTGTTTTTATTTCAAAACGTGTATGAGTGTGTTTGTTTATGTTAAAAAGTTTTAACTAGAATCATAATTTTTAACTAACAATATTCATTAAGTTTTATTAATTATTATTTTAAACAATTTATTGAAACATTGAATATATTAACCTTTATATCTATCATTTTCGGTGATAAATTAAACCTTTGTTAAGTGACTTGTGTTGTTATACTCATGTTTGAACATGATAGAAGTACACATATATAAACATATTAATAAAATAAGAGTGTTTGAAATGATTTTAACAACAAAACATGAAATGAATAAGCTGTATTCTAAAAACCTTTTAAACATATTATCATAAAAATGTCGCCAAGTTATTCAAATATAGCCAAATGATTGACAGAATATTGCGAAATGACTAAAATATCGCCAAATAATTGGTAAAACATCGCCAATGTTCTTTAAGTACTTATCTCTGATTGGCTAAGCAATTAATCACATGGTTATTCAGAAACGAGCACCCTCTATAATATCCATGTGGAAACTATTCGAAGTGTACTGTTAAAAGCATGTTAATAAAAATTTATTGTTTAAACATTTATGTGTTTTTATTTCAAAACGTGTATGAGTGTGTTTATTTATGTTAAAAAGTTTTAACTAGAATCATAATTTTTAACTAACAATATTCATTAAGTTTTATTAATTATTATTTTAAACAATTTATTGAAACATTGAATATATTAACCTTTATATCTATCATTTTCGGTGATTAATTAAACCTTTGTTAAGTGACTTGTGTTGTTATACTCATGTTTGAACATGATTGAAGTACACATATATAAACATATTAATAAAATAAGAGTGTTTGAAATGATTTTAACAACAAAACATGAAATGAATAAGCTGTATTCTAAAAACCTTTTAAACATATTATCATAAAAATGTCGCCAAGTTATTCAAATATAGCCAAATGATTGACAGAATATTGCGAAATGACTAAAATATCGCTAAATAATTGGTAAAACATCGCCAATGTTGTTTAAGTACTTATCTCTGAGTGTATTGTTAAAAGCATGTTAATAAAAATTTATTGTTTAAACATTTATGTGTTTTTATTTCAAAACGTGTATGAGTGTGTTTATTTATGTTAAAAAGTATTAACTAGAATCATAATTTTTAATTAACAATACTCATTAAGTTTATTAATTATTATTTTAAACAATTTATTGAAACATTGAATTATTAAACTTTATATCTATCCTTTTCAGTGATTAATTAAACCTTTGTTAAGTGACTTGTGTTGTTATACTCATGTTTGAACATGATAGAAATACACATATATAAACATATTAATAAAATAAGAATGTTTGAAATGATTTTAACAACAAAACATGAAAAGAATAAGCTGTATTCTAAAAACCTTTTAAACATATTATCATAAAAATGTCGCCAAGTTATTCAAATATAGCCAAATGATTGACAGAATATCGCGAAATGACTAAAATATCGCCAAATAATTGGTAAAACATCGCCAATGTTGTTTAAGTACTTATCTGTGATTGGCTAAGCAATTAATCACATGGTTATTCAGAAACGAGCGCCCTCTATAATATCCATGTGGAAACTATTCGAAGTGTACTGTTAAAAGCATGTTAATAAAAATTTATTGTTTAAACATTTATGTGTTTTTATTTCAAAACGTGTATGAGTGTGTTTATTTATGTTAAAAAGTTTTAACTAGAATCATAATTTTTAACTAACAATATTCATTAAGTTTTATTAATTATTATTTTAAACAATTTATTGAAACATTGAATATATTAACCTTTATATCTATCATTTTCGGTGATTAATTAAACCTTTGTTAAGTGACTTGTGTTGTTATACTCATGTTTGAACATGATAGAAGTACACATATATAAACATATTAATAAAATAAGAGTGTTTGAAATGATTTTAACAACAAAACATGAAATGAATAAGCTGTATTCTAAAAACCTTTTAAACATATTATCATAAAAATGTCACCAAGTTATTCAAATATAGCCAAATGATTGACAGAATATTGCGAAATGACTAAAATATCGCTAAATAATTGGTAAAACATCGCCAATGTTGTTTAAGTACTTATCTCTGATTGGCTAAGCAATTAATCACATGGTTATTCTTAAACGAGCGCCCTCTATAATATCCATGTGGAAACTATTCAAAGTGTACCGTTAAAAGCATGTTAATAAAAATTTATTGTTTAAACATTTATGTGTTTTTATTTCAAAACGTGTATGAGTGTGTTTATGTATGTTAAAAAGTATTAACTAGAATCATAATTTTTAATTAACAAAACTCATTAAGTTTATTAATTATTATTTTAAACAATTTATTGAAACATTGAATTATTAAACTTTATATCTATCCTTTTCAGTGATTAATTAAACCTTTGTTAAGTGACTTGTGTTGTTATACTCATGTTTGAACATGATAGAAATACACATATATAAACATATTAATAAAATAAGAATGTTTGAAATGATTTTAACAACAAAACATGAAAAGAATAAGCTGTATTCTAAAAACCTTTTAAACATATTATCATAAAAATGTCGCCAAGTTATTCAAATATAGCCAAATGATTGACAGAATATCGCGAAATGACTAAAATATCGCCAAATAATTGGTAAAACATCGCCAATGTTGTTTAAGTACTTATCTGTGATTGGCTAAGCAATTAATCACATGGTTATTCAGAAACGAGCGCCCTCTATAATATCCATGTGGAAACTATTCGAAGTGTACTGTTAAAAGCATGTTAATAAAAATTTATTGTTTAAACATTTATGTGTTTTTATTTCAAAACGTGTATGAGTGTGTTTATTTATGTTAAAAAGTTTTAACTAGAATCATAATTTTTAACTAACAATATTCATTAAGTTTTATTAATTATTATTTTAAACAATTTATTGAAACATTGAATATATTAACCTTAATATCTATCATTTTCGGTGATTAATTAAACCTTTGTTAAGTGACTTGTGTTGTTATACTCATGTTTGAACATGATAGAAGTACACATATATAAACATATTAATAAAATAAGAGTGTTTGAAATGATTTTAACAACAAAACATGAAATGAATAAGCTGTATTCTAAAAACCTTTTAAACATATTATCATAAAAATGTCACCAAGTTATTCAAATATAGCCAAATGATTGACAGAATATTGCGAAATGACTAAAATATCGCTAAATAATTGGTAAAACATCGCCAATGTTGTTTAAGTACTTATCTCTGATTGGCTAAGCAATTAATCACATGGTTATTCTGAAACGAGCGCCCTCTATAATATCCATGTGGAAACTATTCAAAGTGTACCGTTAAAAGCATGTTAATAAAAATTTATTGTTTAAACATTTATGTGTTTTTATTTCAAAACGTGTATGAGTGTGTTTATGTATGTTAAAAAGTATTAACTAGAATCATAATTTTTAATTAACAAAACTCATTAAGTTTATTAATTATTATTTTAAACAATTTATTGAAACATTGAATTATTAAACTTTATATCTATCCTTTTCAGTGATTAATTAAACCTTTGTTAAGTGACTTGTGTTGTTATACTCATGTTTGAACATGATAGAAATACACATATATAAACATATTAATAAAATAAGAGTGTTTGAAATGATTTTAACAACAAAACATGAAATGAATAAGCTGTATTCTAAAAACCTTTTAAACATATTATCATAAAAATGTCGCCAAGTTATTCAAATATAGCCAAATGATTGACAGAATATCGCGAAATGACTAAAATATCGCCAAATAATTGGTAAAACATCGCCAATGTTGTTTAAGTACTTATCTGTGATTGGCTAAGCAATTAATCACATGGTTATTCAGAAACGAGCGCCCTCTATAATATCCATGTGGAAACTATTCGAAGTGTACTGTTAAAAGCATGTTAATAAAAATTTATTGTTTAAACATTTATGTGTTTTTATTTCAAAACGTGTATGAGTGTGTTTATTTATGTTAAAAAGTTTTAACTAGAATCATAATTTTTAACTAACAATATTCATTAAGTTTTATTAATTATTATTTTAAACAATTTATTGAAACATTGAATATATTAACCTTTATATCTATCATTTTCGGTGATAAATTAAACCTTTGTTAAGTGACTTGTGTTGTTATACTCATGTTTGAACATGATAGAAGTACACATATATAAACATATTAATAAAATAAGAGTGTTTAGAATGATTTTAACAACAAAACATGAAATGAATAAGCTGTATTCTAAAAACCTTTTAAACATATTATCATAAAAATGTCGCCAAGTTATTCAAATATAGCCAAATGATTGACAGAATATTGCGAAATGACTAAAATATCGCCAAATAATTGGTAAAACATCGCCAATGTTCTTTAAGTACTTATCTCTGATTGGCTAAGCAATTAATCACATGGTTATTCTGAAACGAGCGCCCTCTATAATATCCATGTGGAAACTATTCAAAGTGTACTGTTAAAAGCATGTTAATAAAAATTTATTGTTTAAACATTTATGTGTTTTTATTTCAAAACGTGTATGAGTGTGTTTATTTATGTTAAAAAGTATTAACTAGAATCATAATTTTTAATTAACAATACTCATTAAGTTTATTAATTATTATTTTAAACAATTTATTGAAACATTGAATTATTAAACTTTATATCTATCCTTTTCAGTGATTAATTAAACCTTTGTTAAGTGACTTGTGTTGTTATACTCATGTTTGAACATGATAGAAATACACATATATAAACATATTAATAAAATAAGAATGTTTGAAATGATTTTAACAACAAAACATGAAAAGAATAAGCTGTATTCTAAAATCCTTTTAAACATATTATCATAAAAATGTCGCTAAGTTATTCAAATATAGCCAAATGATTGACAGAATATCGCGAAATGACTAAAATATCGCCAAATAATTGGTAAAACATCGCATATGTTGTTTAAGTACTTATCTCTGATTGGCTAAGCAATTAATCACATGGTTATTCAGAAACGAGCACCCTCTATAATATCCATGTGGAAACTATTCGAAGTGTACTGTTAAAAGCATGTTAATAAAAATTTATTGTTTAAACATTTATGTGTTTTTATTTCAAAACGTGTATGAGTGTGTTTATTTATGTTAAAAAGTTTTAACTAGAATCATAATTTTTAACTAACAATATTCATTAAGTTTTATTAATTATTATTTTAAACAATTTATTGAAACATTGAATATATTAACCTTTATATCTATCATTTTCGGTGATTAATTAAACCTTTGTTAAGTGACTTGTGTTGTTATACTCATGTTTGAACATGATAGAAGTACACATATATAAACATATTAATAAAATAAGAGTGTTTGAAATGATTTTAACAACAAAACATGAAATGAATAAGCTGTATTCTAAAAACCTTTTAAACATATTATCATAAAAATGTCGCCAAGTTATTCAAATATAGCCAAATGATTGACAGAATATTGCGAAATGACTAAAATATCGCTAAATAATTGGTAAAACATCGCCAATGTTGTTTAAGTACTTATCTCTGAGTGTACTGTTAAAAGCATGTTAATAAAAATTTATTGTTTAAACATTTATGTGTTTTTATTTCAAAACGTGTATGAGTGTGTTTATTTATGTTAAAAAGTATTAACTAGAATCATAATTTTTAATTAACAATACTCATTAAGTTTATTAATTATTATTTTAAACAATTTATTGAAACATTGAATTATTAAACTTTATATCTATCCTTTTCAGTGATTAATTAAACCTTTGTTAAGTGACTTGTGTTGTTATACTCATGTTTGAACATGATAGAAATACACATATATAAACATATTAATAAAATAAGAATGTTTGAAATGATTTTAACAACAAAACATGAAAAGAATAAGCTGTATTCTAAAAACCTTTTAAACATATTATCATAAAAATGTCGCCAAGTTATTCAAATATAGCCAAATGATTGACAGAATATCGCGAAATGACTAAAATATCGCCAAATAATTGGTAAAACATCGCCAATGTTGTTTAAGTACTTATCTGTGATTGGCTAAGCAATTAATCACATGGTTATTCAGAAACGAGCGCCCTCTATAATATCCATGTGGAAACTATTCGAAGTGTACTGTTAAAAGCATGTTAATAAAAATTTATTGTTTAAACATTTATGTGTTTTTATTTCAAAACGTGTATGAGTGTGTTTATTTATGTTAAAAAGTTTTAACTAGAATCATAATTTTTAACTAACAATATTCATTAAGTCTTATTAATTATTATTTTAAACAATTTATTGAAACATTGAATATATTAACCTTTATATCTATCATTTTCGGTGATTAATTAAACCTTTGTTAAGTGACTTGTGTTGTTATACTCATGTTTGAACATGATAGAAGTACACATATATAAACATATTAATAAAATAAGAGTGTTTGAAATGATTTTAACAACAAAACATGAAATGAATAAGCTGTATTCTAAAAACCTTTTAAACATATTATCATAAAAATGTCACCAAGTTATTCAAATATAGCCAAATGATTGACAGAATATTGCGAAATGACTAAAATATCGCTAAATAATTGGTAAAACATCGCCAATGTTGTTTAAGTACTTATCTCTGATTGGCTAAGCAATTAATCACATGGTTATTCTTAAACGAGCGCCCTCTATAATATCCATGTGGAAACTATTCAAAGTGTACCGTTAAAAGCATGTTAACATTTATGTGTTTTTATTTCAAAACGTGTATGAGTGTGTTTATGTATGTTAAAAAGTATTAACTAGAATCATAATTTTTAATTAACAAAACTCATTAAGTTTATTAATTATTATTTTAAACAATTTATTGAAACATTGAATTATTAAACTTTATATCTATCCTTTTCAGTGATTAATTAAACCTTTGTTAAGTGACTTGTGTTGTTATACTCATGTTTGAACATGATAGAAATACACATATATAAACATATTAATAAAATAAGAATGTTTGAAATGATTTTAACAACAAAACATGAAAAGAATAAGCTGTATTCTAAAAACCTTTTAAACATATTATCATAAAAATGTCGCCAAGTTATTCAAATATAGCCAAATGATTGACAGAATATCGCGAAATAACTAAAATATCGCCAAATAATTGGTAAAACATCGCCAATGTTGTTTAAGTACTTATCTCTGATTGGCTAAGCAATTAATCACATGGTTATTCAGAAACGAGCACCCTCTATAATATCCATGTGGAAACTATTCGAAGTGTACTGTTAAAAGCATGTTAATAAAAATTTATTGTTTAAACATTTATGTGTTTTTATTTCAAAACGTGTATGAGTGTGTTTATTTATGTTAAAAAGTATTAACTAGAATCATAATTTTTAATTAACAATACTCATTAAGTTTATTAATTATTATTTTAAACAATTTATTGAAACATTGAATATATTAACCTTTATATCTATCATTTTCGGTGATTAATTAAACCTTTGTTAAGTGACTTGTGTTGTTATACTCATGTTTGAACATGATAGAAGTACACATATATAAACATATTAATAAAATAAGAGTGTTTGAAATGATTTTAAACACAAAACATGAAATGAATAAGCTGTATTCTAAAAACCTTTTAAACATATTATCATAAAAATGTCGCCAAGTTATTCAAATATAGCCAAATGATTGACAGAATATTGCGAAATGACTAAAATATCGCTAAATAATTGGTAAAACATCGCCAATGTTGTTTAAGTACTTATCTCTGATTGGCTAAGCAATTAATCACATGGTTATACTGAAACGAGCGCCCTCTATAATATCCATGTGGAAACTATTCAAAGTGTACTGTTAAAAGCATGTTAATAAAAATTTATTGTTTAAACATTTATGTGTTTTTATTTCAAAACGTGTATGAGTGTGTTTATTTATGTTAAAAAGTATTAACTAGAATCATAATTTTTAATTAACAATACTCATTAAGTTTATTAATTATTATTTTAAACAATTTATTGAAACATTGAATTATTAAACTTTATATCTATCCTTTTCAGTGATTAATTAAACCTTTGTTAAGTGACTTGTGTTGTTATACTCATGTTTGAACATGATAGAAATACACATATATAAACATATTAATAAAATAAGAATGTTTGAAATGATTTTAACAACAAAACATGAAAAGAATAAGCTGTATTCTAAAAACCTTTTAAACATATTATCATAAAAATGTCGCCAAGTTATTCAAATATAGCCAAATGATTGACAGAATATCGCGAAATGACTAAAATATCGCCAAATAATTGGTAAAACATCGCCAATGTTGTTTAAGTACTTATCTGTGATTGGCTAAGCAATTAATCACATGGTTATTCAGAAACGAGCGCCCTCTATAATATCCATGTGGAAACTATTCGAAGTGTACTGTTAAAAGCATGTTAATAAAAATTTATTGTTTAAACATTTATGTGTTTTTATTTCAAAACGTGTATGAGTGTGTTTATTTATGTTAAAAAGTTTTAACTAGAATCATAATTTTTAACTAACAATATTCATTAAGTCTTATTAATTATTATTTTAAACAATTTATTGAAACATTGAATATATTAACCTTTATATCTATCATTTTCGGTGATTAATTAAACCTTTGTTAAGTGACTTGTGTTGTTATACTCATGTTTGAACATGATAGAAGTACACATATATAAACATATTAATAAAATAAGAGTGTTTGAAATGATTTTAACAACAAAACATGAAATGAATAAGCTGTATTCTAAAAACCTTTTAAACATATTATCATAAAAATGTCACCAAGTTATTCAAATATAGCCAAATGATTGACAGAATATTGCGAAATGACTAAAATATCGCTAAATAATTGGTAAAACATCGCCAATGTTGTTTAAGTACTTATCTCTGATTGGCTAAGCAATTAATCACATGGTTATTCTTAAACGAGCGCCCTCTATAATATCCATGTGGAAACTATTCAAAGTGTACCGTTAAAAGCATGTTAATAAAAATTTATTGTTTAAACATTTATGTGTTTTTATTTCAAAACGTGTATGAGTGTGTTTATGTATGTTAAAAAGTATTAACTAGAATAATAATTTTTAATTAACAAAACTCATTAAGTTTATTAATTATTATTTTAAACAATTTATTGAAACATTGAATTATTAAACTTTATATCTATCCTTTTCAGTGATTAATTAAACCTTTGTTAAGTGACTTGTGTTGTTATACTCATGTTTGAACATGATAGAAGTACACATATATAAACATATTAATAAAATAAGAGTGTTTGAAATGATTTTAAACACAAAACATGAAATGAATAAGCTGTATTCTAAAAACCTTTTAAACATATTATCATAAAAATGTCGCCAAGTTATTCAAATATAGCCAAATGATTGACAGAATATTGCGAAATGACTAAAATATCGCTAAATAATTGGTAAAACATCGCCAATGTTGTTTAAGTACTTATCTCTGATTGGCTAAGCAATTAATCACATGGTTATACTGAAACGAGCGCCCTCTATAATATCCATGTGGAAACTATTCAAAGTGTACTGTTAAAAGCATGTTAATAAAAATTTATTGTTTAAACATTTATGTGTTTTTATTTCAAAACGTGTATGAGTGTGTTTATTTATGTTAAAAAGTATTAACTAGAATCATAATTTTTAATTAACAAAACTCATTAAGTTTATTAATTATTATTTTAAACAATTTATTGAAACATTGAATTATTAAACTTTATATCTATCCTTTTCAGTGATTAATTAAACCTTTGTTAAGTGACTTGTGTTGTTATACTCATGTTTGAACATGATAGAAATACACATATATAAACATATTAATAAAATAAGAATGTTTGAAATGATTTTAACAACAAAACATGAAAAGAATAAGCTGTATTCTAAAAACCTTTTAAACATATTATCATAAAAATGTCGCCAAGTTATTCAAATATAGCCAAATGATTGACAGAATATTGCGAAATGACTAAAATATCGCCAAATAATTGGTAAAACATCGCCAATGTTCTTTAAGTACTTATCTCTGATTGGCTAAGCAATTAATCACATGGTTATTCTGAAACGAGCGCCCTCTATAATATCCATGTGGAAACTATTCAAAGTGTACTGTTAAAAGCATGTTAATAAAAATTTATTGTTTAAACATTTATGTGTTTTTATTTCAAAACGTGTATGAGTGTGTTTATTTATGTTAAAAATATTAACTAGAATCATAATTTTTAATTAACAATACTCATTAAGTTTATTAATTATTATTTTAAACAATTTATTGAAACATTGAATTATTAAACTTTATATCTATCCTTTTCAGTGATTAATTAAACCTTTGTTAAGTGACTTGTGTTGTTATACTCATGTTTGAACATGATAGAAATACACATATATAAACATATTAATAAAATAAGAATGTTTGAAATGATTTTAACAACAAAACATGAAAAGAATAAGCTGTATTCTAAAATCCTTTTAAACATATTATCATAAAAATGTCGCCAAGTTATTCAAATATAGCCAAATGATTGACAGAATATCGCGAAATGACTAAAATATCGCCAAATAATTGGTAAAACATCGCCAATGTTGTTTAAGTACTTATCTGTGATTGGCTAAGCAATTAATCACATGGTTATTCAGAAACGAGCGCCCTCTATAATATCCATGTGGAAACTATTCGAAGTGTACTGTTAAAAGCATGTTAATAAAAATTTATTGTTTAAACATTTATGTGTTTTTATTTCAAAACGTGTATGAGTGTGTTTATTTATGTTAAAAAGTTTTAACTAGAATCATAATTTTTAACTAACAATATTCATTAAGTTTTATTAATTATTATTTTAAACAATTTATTGAAACATTGAATATATTAACCTTTATATCTATCATTTTCGGTGATTAATTAAACCTTTGTTAAGTGACTTGTGTTGTTATACTCATGTTTGAACATGATAGAAGTACACATATATAAACATATTAATAAAATAAGAGTGTTTGAAATGATTTTAACAACAAAACATGAAATGAATAAGCTGTATTCTAAAAACCTTTTAAACATATTATCATAAAAATGTCACCAAGTTATTCAAATATAGCCAAATGATTGTCAGAATATTGCGA
This sequence comes from Maratus michaelseni, assembly GCA_963931845.1. Lineage (NCBI taxonomy): Eukaryota > Metazoa > Arthropoda > Arachnida > Araneae > Salticidae > Maratus > Maratus michaelseni. The sequence goes on from OZ007586.1 coordinate 304,856,826, forward strand.
AATGACTAAAATATCGCTAAATAATTGGTAAAACATCGCCAATGTTGTTTAAGTACTTATCTCTGATTGGCTAAGCAATTAATCACATGGTTATTCAGAAACGAGCACCCTCTATAATATCCATGTGGAAACTATTCGAAGTGTACTGTTAAAAGCATGTTAATAAAAATTTATTGTTTAAACATTTATGTGTTTTTATTTCAAAACGCGTATGAGTGTGTTTATTTATGTTAAAAAGTATTAACTAGAATCATAATTTTTAATTAACAATACTCATTAAGTTTATTAATTATTATTTTAAACAATTTATTGAAACATTGAATATATTAACCTTTATATCTATCATTTTCGGTGATTAATTAAACCTTTGTTAAGTGACTTGTGTTGTTATACTCATGTTTGAACATGATAGAAGTACACATATATAAACATATTAATAAAATAAGAGTGTTTGAAATGATTTTAACAACAAAACATGAAATGAATAAGCTGTATTCTAAAAACCTTTTAAACATATTATCATAAAAATGTCGCCAAGTTATTCAAATATAGCCAAATGATTGACAGAATATTGCGAAATGACTAAAATATCGCTAAATAATTGGTAAAACATCGCCAATGTTGTTTAAGTACTTATCTCTGAGTGTACTGTTAAAAGCATGTTAATAAAAATTTATTGTTTAAACATTTATGTGTTTTTATTTCAAAACGTGTATGAGTGTGTTTATTTATGTTAAAAAGTATTAACTAGAATCATAATTTTTAATTAACAATACTCATTAAGTTTATTAATTATTATTTTAAACAATTTATTGAAACATTGAATTATTAAACTTTATATCTATCCTTTTCAGTGATTAATTAAACCTTTGTTAAGTGACTTGTGTTGTTATACTCATGTTTGAACATGATAGAAATACACATATATAAACATATTAATAAAATAAGAATGTTTGAAATGATTTTAACAACAAAACATGAAATGAATAAGCTGTATTCTAAAAACCTTTTAAACATATTATCATAAAAATGTCACCAAGTTATTCAAATATAGCCAAATGATTGACAGAATATTGCGAAATGACTAAAATATCGCTAAATAATTGGTAAAACATCGCCAATGTTGTTTAAGTACTTATCTCTGATTGGCTAAGCAATTAATCACATGGTTATTCTTAAACGAGCGCCCTCTATAATATCCATGTGGAAACTATTCAAAGTGTACCGTTAAAAGCATGTTAATAAAAATTTATTGTTTAAACATTTATGTGTTTTTATTTCAAAACATGTATGAGTGTGTTTATGTATGTTAAAAAGTATTAACTAGAATCATAATTTTTAATTAACAAAACTCATTAAGTTTATTAATTATTATTTTAAACAATTTATTGAAACATTGAATTATTAAACTTTATATCTATCCTCTTCAGTGATTAATTAAACCTTTGTTAAGTGACTTGTGTTGTTATACTCATGTTTGAACATGATAGAAGTACACATATATAAACATATTAATAAAATAAGAGTGTTTGAAATGATTTTAAACACAAAACATGAAATGAATAAGCTGTATTCTAAAAACCTTTTAAACATATTATCATAAAAATGTCGCCAAGTTATTCAAATATAGCCAAATGATTGACAGAATATTGCGAAATGACTAAAATATCGCTAAATAATTGGTAAAACATCGCCAATGTTGTTTAAGTACTTATCTCTGATTGGCTAAGCAATTAATCACATGGTTATTCAGAAACGAGCACCCTCTATAATATCCATGTGGAAACTATTCGAAGTGTACTGTTAAAAGCATGTTAATAAAAATTTATTGTTTAAACATTTATGTGTTTTTATTTCAAAACGTGTATGAGTGTGTTTATTTATGTTAAAAAGTATTAACTAGAATCATAATTTTTAATTAACAATACTCATTAAGTTTATTAATTATTATTTTAAACAATTTATTGAAACATTGAATATATTAACCTTTATATCTATCATTTTCGGTGATTAATTAAACCTTTGTTAAGTGACTTGTGTTGTTATACTCATGTTTGAACATGATAGAAGTACACATATATAAACATATTAATAAAATAAGAGTGTTTGAAATGATTTTAAACACAAAACATGAAATGAATAAGCTGTATTCTAAAAACCTTTTAAACATATTATCATAAAAATGTCGCCAAGTTATTCAAATATAGCCAAATGATTGACAGAATATTGCGAAATGACTAAAATATCGCTAAATAATTGGTAAAACATCGCCAATGTTGTTTAAGTACTTATCTCTGATTGGCTAAGCAATTAATCACATGGTTATACTGAAACGAGCGCCCTCTATAATATCCATGTGGAAACTATTCAAAGTGTACTGTTAAAAGCATGTTAATAAAAATTTATTGTTTAAACATTTATGTGTTTTTATTTCAAAACGTGTATGAGTGTGTTTATTTATGTTAAAAAGTATTAACTAGAATCATAATTTTTAATTAACAATACTCATTAAGTTTATTAATTATTATTTTAAACAATTTATTGAAACATTGAATTATTAAACTTTATATCTATCCTTTTCAGTGATTAATTAAACCTTTGTTAAGTGACTTGTGTTGTTATACTCATGTTTGAACATGATAGAAATACACATATATAAACATATTAATAAAATAAGAATGTTTGAAATGATTTTAACAACAAAACATGAAAAGAATAAGCTGTATTCTAAAAACCTTTTAAACATATTATCATAAAAATGTCGCCAAGTTATTCAAATATAGCCAAATGATTGACAGAATATCGCGAAATGACTAAAATATCGCCAAATAATTGGTAAAACATCGCCAATGTTGTTTAAGTACTTATCTGTGATTGGCTAAGCAATTAATCACATGGTTATTCAGAAACGAGCGCCCTCTATAATATCCATGTGGAAACTATTCGAAGTGTACTGTTAAAAGCATGTTAATAAAAATTTATTGTTTAAACATTTATGTGTTTTTATTTCAAAACGTGTATGAGTGTGTTTATTTATGTTAAAAAGTTTTAACTAGAATCATAATTTTTAACTAACAATATTCATTAAGTCTTATTAATTATTATTTTAAACAATTTATTGAAACATTGAATATATTAACCTTTATATCTATCATTTTCGGTGATTAATTAAACCTTTGTTAAGTGACTTGTGTTGTTATACTCATGTTTGAACATGATAGAAGTACACATATATAAACATATTAATAAAATAAGAGTGTTTGAAATGATTTTAACAACAAAACATGAAATGAATAAGCTGTATTCTAAAAACCTTTTAAACATATTATCATAAAAATGTCACCAAGTTATTCAAATATAGCCAAATGATTGACAGAATATTGCGAAATGACTAAAATATCGCTAAATAATTGGTAAAACATCGCCAATGTTGTTTAAGTACTTATCTCTGATTGGCTAAGCAATTAATCACATGGTTATTCTTAAACGAGCGCCCTCTATAATATCCATGTGGAAACTATTCAAAGTGTACCGTTAAAAGCATGTTAATAAAAATTTATTGTTTAAACATTTATGTGTTTTTATTTCAAAACGTGTATGAGTGTGTTTATGTATGTTAAAAAGTATTAACTAGAATAATAATTTTTAATTAACAAAACTCATTAAGTTTATTAATTATTATTTTAAACAATTTATTGAAACATTGAATTATTAAACTTTATATCTATCCTTTTCAGTGATTAATTAAACCTTTGTTAAGTGACTTGTGTTGTTATACTCATGTTTGAACATGATAGAAGTACACATATATAAACATATTAATAAAATAAGAGTGTTTGAAATGATTTTAAACACAAAACATGAAATGAATAAGCTGTATTCTAAAAACCTTTTAAACATATTATCATAAAAATGTCGCCAAGTTATTCAAATATAGCCAAATGATTGACAGAATATTGCGAAATGACTAAAATATCGCTAAATAATTGGTAAAACATCGCCAATGTTGTTTAAGTACTTATCTCTGATTGGCTAAGCAATTAATCACATGGTTATACTGAAACGAGCGCCCTCTATAATATCCATGTGGAAACTATTCAAAGTGTACTGTTAAAAGCATGTTAATAAAAATTTATTGTTTAAACATTTATGTGTTTTTATTTCAAAACGTGTATGAGTGTGTTTATTTATGTTAAAAAGTATTAACTAGAATCATAATTTTTAATTAACAAAACTCATTAAGTTTATTAATTATTATTTTAAACAATTTATTGAAACATTGAATTATTAAACTTTATATCTATCCTTTTCAGTGATTAATTAAACCTTTGTTAAGTGACTTGTGTTGTTATACTCATGTTTGAACATGATAGAAATACACATATATAAACATATTAATAAAATAAGAATGTTTGAAATGATTTTAACAACAAAACATGAAAAGAATAAGCTGTATTCTAAAAACCTTTTAAACATATTATCATAAAAATGTCGCCAAGTTATTCAAATATAGCCAAATGATTGACAGAATATTGCGAAATGACTAAAATATCGCCAAATAATTGGTAAAACATCGCCAATGTTCTTTAAGTACTTATCTCTGATTGGCTAAGCAATTAATCACATGGTTATTCTGAAACGAGCGCCCTCTATAATATCCATGTGGAAACTATTCAAAGTGTACTGTTAAAAGCATGTTAATAAAAATTTATTGTTTAAACATTTATGTGTTTTTATTTCAAAACGTGTATGAGTGTGTTTATTTATGTTAAAAATATTAACTAGAATCATAATTTTTAATTAACAATACTCATTAAGTTTATTAATTATTATTTTAAACAATTTATTGAAACATTGAATTATTAAACTTTATATCTATCCTTTTCAGTGATTAATTAAACCTTTGTTAAGTGACTTGTGTTGTTATACTCATGTTTGAACATGATAGAAATACACATATATAAACATATTAATAAAATAAGAATGTTTGAAATGATTTTAACAACAAAACATGAAAAGAATAAGCTGTATTCTAAAATCCTTTTAAACATATTATCATAAAAATGTCGCCAAGTTATTCAAATATAGCCAAATGATTGACAGAATATCGCGAAATGACTAAAATATCGCCAAATAATTGGTAAAACATCGCCAATGTTGTTTAAGTACTTATCTGTGATTGGCTAAGCAATTAATCACATGGTTATTCAGAAACGAGCGCCCTCTATAATATCCATGTGGAAACTATTCGAAGTGTACTGTTAAAAGCATGTTAATAAAAATTTATTGTTTAAACATTTATGTGTTTTTATTTCAAAACGTGTATGAGTGTGTTTATTTATGTTAAAAAGTTTTAACTAGAATCATAATTTTTAACTAACAATATTCATTAAGTTTTATTAATTATTATTTTAAACAATTTATTGAAACATTGAATATATTAACCTTTATATCTATCATTTTCGGTGATTAATTAAACCTTTGTTAAGTGACTTGTGTTGTTATACTCATGTTTGAACATGATAGAAGTACACATATATAAACATATTAATAAAATAAGAGTGTTTGAAATGATTTTAACAACAAAACATGAAATGAATAAGCTGTATTCTAAAAACCTTTTAAACATATTATCATAAAAATGTCACCAAGTTATTCAAATATAGCCAAATGATTGACAGAATATTGCGAAATGACTAAAATATCGCTAAATAATTGGTAAAACATCGCCAATGTTGTTTAAGTACTTATCTCTGATTGGCTAAGCAATTAATCACATGGTTATTCAGAAACGAGCACCCTCTATAATATCCATGTGGAAACTATTCGAAGTGTACTGTTAAAAGCATGTTAATAAAAATTTATTGTTTAAACATTTATGTGTTTTTATTTCAAAACGCGTATGAGTGTGTTTATTTATGTTAAAAAGTATTAACTAGAATCATAATTTTTAATTAACAATACTCATTAAGTTTATTAATTATTATTTTAAACAATTTATTGAAACATTGAATATATTAACCTTTATATCTATCATTTTCGGTGATTAATTAAACCTTTGTTAAGTGACTTGTGTTGTTATACTCATGTTTGAACATGATAGAAGTACACATATATAAACATATTAATAAAATAAGAGTGTTTGAAATGATTTTAACAACAAAACATGAAATGAATAAGCTGTATTCTAAAAACCTTTTAAACATATTATCATAAAAATGTCGCCAAGTTATTCAAATATAGCCAAATGATTGACAGAATATTGCGAAATGACTAAAATATCGCTAAATAATTGGTAAAACATCGCCAATGTTGTTTAAGTACTTATCTCTGAGTGTACTGTTAAAAGCATGTTAATAAAAATTTATTGTTTAAACATTTATGTGTTTTTATTTCAAAACGTGTATGAGTGTGTTTATTTATGTTAAAAAGTATTAACTAGAATCATAATTTTTAATTAACAATACTCATTAAATTTATTAATTATTATTTTAAACAATTTATTGAAACATTGAATTATTAAACTTTATATCTATCCTTTTCAGTGATTAATTAAACCTTTGTTAAGTGACTTGTGTTGTTATACTCATGTTTGAACATGATAGAAATACACATATATAAACATATTAATAAAATAAGAATGTTTGAAATGATTTTAACAACAAAACATGAAATGAATAAGCTGTATTCTAAAAACCTTTTAAACATATTATCATAAAAATGTCACCAAGTTATTCAAATATAGCCAAATGATTGACAGAATATTGCGAAATGACTAAAATATCGCTAAATAATTGGTAAAACATCGCCAATGTTGTTTAAGTACTTATCTCTGATTGGCTAAGCAATTAATCACATGGTTATTCTTAAACGAGCGCCCTCTATAATATCCATGTGGAAACTATTCAAAGTGTACCGTTAAAAGCATGTTAATAAAAATTTATTGTTTAAACATTTATGTGTTTTTATTTCAAAACGTGTATGAGTGTGTTTATGTATGTTAAAAAGTATTAACTAGAATCATAATTTTTAATTAACAAAACTCATTAAGTTTATTAATTATTATTTTAAACAATTTATTGAAACATTGAATTATTAAACTTTATATCTATCCTCTTCAGTGATTAATTAAACCTTTGTTAAGTGACTTGTGTTGTTATACTCATGTTTGAACATGATAGAAATACACATATATAAACATATTAATAAAATAAGAGTGTTTGAAATGATTTTAACAACAAAACATGAAATGAATAAGCTGTATTCTAAAAACCTTTTAAACATATTATCATAAAAATGTCGCCAAGTTATTCAAATATAGCCAAATGATTGACAGAATATCGCGAAATGACTAAAATATCGCCAAATAATTGGTAAAACATCGCCAATGTTGTTTAAGTACTTATCTGTGATTGGCTAAGCAATTAATCACATGGTTATTCAGAAACGAGCGCCCTCTATAATATCCATGTGGAAACTATTCGAAGTGTACTGTTAAAAGCATGTTAATAAAAATTTATTGTTTAAACATTTATGTGTTTTTATTTCAAAACGCGTATGAGTGTGTTTATTTATGTTAAAAAGTATTAACTAGAATCATAATTTTTAATTAACAATACTCATTAAGTTTATTAATTATTATTTTAAACAATTTATTGAAACATTGAATATATTAACCTTTATATCTATCATTTTCGGTGATTAATTAAACCTTTGTTAAGTGACTTGTGTTGTTATACTCATGTTTGAACATGATAGAAGTACACATATATAAACATATTAATAAAATAAGAGTGTTTGAAATGATTTTAACAACAAAACATGAAATGAATAAGCTGTATTCTAAAAACCTTTTAAACATATTATCATAAAAATGTCGCCAAGTTATTCAAATATAGCCAAATGATTGACAGAATATTGCGAAATGACTAAAATATCGCTAAATAATTGGTAAAACATCGCCAATGTTGTTTAAGTACTTATCTCTGAGTGTACTGTTAAAAGCATGTTAATAAAAATTTATTGTTTAAACATTTATGTGTTTTTATTTCAAAACGTGTATGAGTGTGTTTATTTATGTTAAAAAGTATTAACTAGAATCATAATTTTTAATTAACAATACTCATTAAGTTTATTAATTATTATTTTAAACAATTTATTGAAACATTGAATTATTAAACTTTATATCTATCCTTTTCAGTGATTAATTAAACCTTTGTTAAGTGACTTGTGTTGTTATACTCATGTTTGAACATGATAGAAATACACATATATAAACATATTAATAAAATAAGAATGTTTGAAATGATTTTAACAACAAAACATGAAATGAATAAGCTGTATTCTAAAAACCTTTTAAACATATTATCATAAAAATGTCGCCAAGTTATTCAAATATAGCCAAATGATTGACAGAATATCGCGAAATGACTAAAATATCGCCAAATAATTGGTAAAACATCGCCAATGTTGTTTAAGTACTTATCTGTGATTGGCTAAGCAATTAATCACATGGTTATTCAGAAACGAGCGCCCTCTATAATATCCATGTGGAAACTATTCGAAGTGTACTGTTAAAAGCATGTTAATAAAAATTTATTGTTTAAACATTTATGTGTTTTTATTTCAAAACGCGTATGAGTGTGTTTATTTATGTTAAAAAGTATTAACTAGAATCATAATTTTTAATTAACAATACTCATTAAGTTTATTAATTATTATTTTAAACAATTTATTGAAACATTGAATATATTAACCTTTATATCTATCATTTTCGGTGATTAATTAAACCTTTGTTAAGTGACTTGTGTTGTTATACTCATGTTTGAACATGATAGAAGTACACATATATAAACATATTAATAAAATAAGAGTGTTTGAAATGATTTTAACAACAAAACATGAAATGAATAAGCTGTATTCTAAAAACCTTTTAAACATATTATCATAAAAATGTCGCCAAGTTATTCAAATATAGCCAAATGATTGACAGAATATTGCGAAATGACTAAAATATCGCTAAATAATTGGTAAAACATCGCCAATGTTGTTTAAGTACTTATCTCTGAGTGTACTGTTAAAAGCATGTTAATAAAAATTTATTGTTTAAACATTTATGTGTTTTTATTTCAAAACGTGTATGAGTGTGTTTATTTATGTTAAAAAGTATTAACTAGAATCATAATTTTTAATTAACAATACTCATTAAGTTTATTAATTATTATTTTAAACAATTTATTGAAACATTGAATTATTAAACTTTATATCTATCCTTTTCAGTGATTAATTAAACCTTTGTTAAGTGACTTGTGTTGTTATACTCATGTTTGAACATGATAGAAATACACATATATAAACATATTAATAAAATAAGAATGTTTGAAATGATTTTAACAACAAAACATGAAATGAATAAGCTGTATTCTAAAAACCTTTTAAACATATTATCATAAAAATGTCACCAAGTTATTCAAATATAGCCAAATGATTGACAGAATATTGCGAAATGACTAAAATATCGCTAAATAATTGGTAAAACATCGCCAATGTTGTTTAAGTACTTATCTCTGATTGGCTAAGCAATTAATCACATGGTTATTCTTAAACGAGCGCCCTCTATAATATCCATGTGGAAACTATTCAAAGTGTACCGTTAAAAGCATGTTAATAAAAATTTATTGTTTAAACATTTATGTGTTTTTATTTCAAAACGTGTATGAGTGTGTTTATGTATGTTAAAAAGTATTAACTAGAATCATAATTTTTAATTAACAAAACTCATTAAGTTTATTAATTATTATTTTAAACAATTTATTGAAACATTGAATTATTAAACTTTATATCTATCCTCTTCAGTGATTAATTAAACCTTTGTTAAGTGACTTGTGTTGTTATACTCATGTTTGAACATGATAGAAATACACATATATAAACATATTAATAAAATAAGAGTGTTTGAAATGATTTTAACAACAAAACATGAAATGAATAAGCTGTATTCTAAAAACCTTTTAAACATATTATCATAAAAATGTCGCCAAGTTATTCAAATATAGCCAAATGATTGACAGAATATCGCGAAATGACTAAAATATCGCCAAATAATTGGTAAAACATCGCCAATGTTGTTTAAGTACTTATCTGTGATTGGCTAAGCAATTAATCACATGGTTATTCAGAAACGAGCGCCCTCTATAATATCCATGTGGAAACTATTCGAAGTGTACTGTTAAAAGCATGTTAATAAAAATTTATTGTTTAAACATTTATGTGTTTTTATTTCAAAACGCGTATGAGTGTGTTTATTTATGTTAAAAAGTATTAACTAGAATCATAATTTTTAATTAACAATACTCATTAAGTTTATTAATTATTATTTTAAACAATTTATTGAAACATTGAATATATTAACCTTTATATCTATCATTTTCGGTGATTAATTAAACCTTTGTTAAGTGACTTGTGTTGTTATACTCATGTTTGAACATGATAGAAGTACACATATATAAACATATTAATAAAATAAGAGTGTTTGAAATGATTTTAACAACAAAACATGAAATGAATAAGCTGTATTCTAAAAACCTTTTAAACATATTATCATAAAAATGTCGCCAAGTTATTCAAATATAGCCAAATGATTGACAGAATATTGCGAAATGACTAAAATATCGCTAAATAATTGGTAAAACATCGCCAATGTTGTTTAAGTACTTATCTCTGAGTGTACTGTTAAAAGCATGTTAATAAAAATTTATTGTTTAAACATTTATGTGTTTTTATTTCAAAACGTGTATGAGTGTGTTTATTTATGTTAAAAAGTATTAACTAGAATCATAATTTTTAATTAACAATACTCATTAAGTTTATTAATTATTATTTTAAACAATTTATTGAAACATTGAATTATTAAACTTTATATCTATCCTTTTCAGTGATTAATTAAACCTTTGTTAAGTGACTTGTGTTGTTATACTCATGTTTGAACATGATAGAAATACACATATATAAACATATTAATAAAATAAGAATGTTTGAAATGATTTTAACAACAAAACATGAAATGAATAAGCTGTATTCTAAAAACCTTTTAAACATATTATCATAAAAATGTCACCAAGTTATTCAAATATAGCCAAATGATTGACAGAATATTGCGAAATGACTAAAATATCGCTAAATAATTGGTAAAACATCGCCAATGTTGTTTAAGTACTTATCTCTGATTGGCTAAGCAATTAATCACATGGTTATTCTTAAACGAGCGCCCTCTATAATATCCATGTGGAAACTATTCAAAGTGTACCGTTAAAAGCATGTTAATAAAAATTTATTGTTTAAACATTTATGTGTTTTTATTTCAAAACGTGTATGAGTGTGTTTATGTATGTTAAAAAGTATTAACTAGAATCATAATTTTTAATTAACAAAACTCATTAAGTTTATTAATTATTATTTTAAACAATTTATTGAAACATTGAATTATTAAACTTTATATCTATCCTCTTCAGTGATTAATTAAACCTTTGTTAAGTGACTTGTGTTGTTATACTCATGTTTGAACATGATAGAAGTACACATATATAAACATATTAATAAAATAAGAGTGTTTGAAATGATTTTAAACACAAAACATGAAATGAATAAGCTGTATTCTAAAAACCTTTTAAACATATTATCATAAAAATGTCGCCAAGTTATTCAAATATAGCCAAATGATTGACAGAATATTGCGAAATGACTAAAATATCGCTAAATAATTGGTAAAACATCGCCAATGTTGTTTAAGTACTTATCTCTGATTGGCTAAGCAATTAATCACATGGTTATTCAGAAACGAGCACCCTCTATAATATCCATGTGGAAACTATTCGAAGTGTACTGTTAAAAGCATGTTAATAAAAATTTATTGTTTAAACATTTATGTGTTTTTATTTCAAAACGTGTATGAGTGTGTTTATTTATGTTAAAAAGTATTAACTAGAATCATAATTTTTAATTAACAATACTCATTAAGTTTATTAATTATTATTTTAAACAATTTATTGAAACATTGAATATATTAACCTTTATATCTATCATTTTCGGTGATTAATTAAACCTTTGTTAAGTGACTTGTGTTGTTATACTCATGTTTGAACATGATAGAAGTACACATATATAAACATATTAATAAAATAAGAGTGTTTGAAATGATTTTAAACACAAAACATGAAATGAATAAGCTGTATTCTAAAAACCTTTTAAACATATTATCATAAAAATGTCGCCAAGTTATTCAAATATAGCCAAATGATTGACAGAATATTGCGAAATGACTAAAATATCGCTAAATAATTGGTAAAACATCGCCAATGTTGTTTAAGTACTTATCTCTGATTGGCTAAGCAATTAATCACATGGTTATACTGAAACGAGCGCCCTCTATAATATCCATGTGGAAACTATTCAAAGTGTACTGTTAAAAGCATGTTAATAAAAATTTATTGTTTAAACATTTATGTGTTTTTATTTCAAAACGTGTATGAGTGTGTTTATTTATGTTAAAAAGTATTAACTAGAATCATAATTTTTAATTAACAATACTCATTAAGTTTATTAATTATTATTTTAAACAATTTATTGAAACATTGAATTATTAAACTTTATATCTATCCTTTTCAGTGATTAATTAAACCTTTGTTAAGTGACTTGTGTTGTTATACTCATGTTTGAACATGATAGAAATACACATATATAAACATATTAATAAAATAAGAATGTTTGAAATGATTTTAACAACAAAACATGAAAAGAATAAGCTGTATTCTAAAAACCTTTTAAACATATTATCATAAAAATGTCGCCAAGTTATTCAAATATAGCCAAATGATTGACAGAATATCGCGAAATGACTAAAATATCGCCAAATAATTGGTAAAACATCGCCAATGTTGTTTAAGTACTTATCTGTGATTGGCTAAGCAATTAATCACATGGTTATTCAGAAACGAGCGCCCTCTATAATATCCATGTGGAAACTATTCGAAGTGTACTGTTAAAAGCATGTTAATAAAAATTTATTGTTTAAACATTTATGTGTTTTTATTTCAAAACGTGTATGAGTGTGTTTATTTATGTTAAAAAGTTTTAACTAGAATCATAATTTTTAACTAACAATATTCATTAAGTCTTATTAATTATTATTTTAAACAATTTATTGAAACATTGAATATATTAACCTTTATATCTATCATTTTCGGTGATTAATTAAACCTTTGTTAAGTGACTTGTGTTGTTATACTCATGTTTGAACATGATAGAAGTACACATATATAAACATATTAATAAAATAAGAGTGTTTGAAATGATTTTAACAACAAAACATGAAATGAATAAGCTGTATTCTAAAAACCTTTTAAACATATTATCATAAAAATGTCACCAAGTTATTCAAATATAGCCAAATGATTGACAGAATATTGCGAAATGACTAAAATATCGCTAAATAATTGGTAAAACATCGCCAATGTTGTTTAAGTACTTATCTCTGATTGGCTAAGCAATTAATCACATGGTTATTCTTAAACGAGCGCCCTCTATAATATCCATGTGGAAACTATTCAAAGTGTACCGTTAAAAGCATGTTAATAAAAATTTATTGTTTAAACATTTATGTGTTTTTATTTCAAAACGTGTATGAGTGTGTTTATGTATGTTAAAAAGTATTAACTAGAATAATAATTTTTAATTAACAAAACTCATTAAGTTTATTAATTATTATTTTAAACAATTTATTGAAACATTGAATTATTAAACTTTATATCTATCCTTTTCAGTGATTAATTAAACCTTTGTTAAGTGACTTGTGTTGTTATACTCATGTTTGAACATGATAGAAGTACACATATATAAACATATTAATAAAATAAGAGTGTTTGAAATGATTTTAAACACAAAACATGAAATGAATAAGCTGTATTCTAAAAACCTTTTAAACATATTATCATAAAAATGTCGCCAAGTTATTCAAATATAGCCAAATGATTGACAGAATATTGCGAAATGACTAAAATATCGCTAAATAATTGGTAAAACATCGCCAATGTTGTTTAAGTACTTATCTCTGATTGGCTAAGCAATTAATCACATGGTTATACTGAAACGAGCGCCCTCTATAATATCCATGTGGAAACTATTCAAAGTGTACTGTTAAAAGCATGTTAATAAAAATTTATTGTTTAAACATTTATGTGTTTTTATTTCAAAACGTGTATGAGTGTGTTTATTTATGTTAAAAAGTATTAACTAGAATCATAATTTTTAATTAACAAAACTCATTAAGTTTATTAATTATTATTTTAAACAATTTATTGAAACATTGAATTATTAAACTTTATATCTATCCTTTTCAGTGATTAATTAAACCTTTGTTAAGTGACTTGTGTTGTTATACTCATGTTTGAACATGATAGAAATACACATATATAAACATATTAATAAAATAAGAATGTTTGAAATGATTTTAACAACAAAACATGAAAAGAATAAGCTGTATTCTAAAAACCTTTTAAACATATTATCATAAAAATGTCGCCAAGTTATTCAAATATAGCCAAATGATTGACAGAATATTGCGAAATGACTAAAATATCGCCAAATAATTGGTAAAACATCGCAATGTTCTTTAAGTACTTATCTCTGATTGGCTAAGCAATTAATCACATGGTTATTCTGAAACGAGCGCCCTCTATAATATCCATGTGGAAACTATTCAAAGTGTACTGTTAAAAGCATGTTAATAAAAATTTATTGTTTAAACATTTATGTGTTTTTATTTCAAAACGTGTATGAGTGTGTTTATTTACGTTAAAAAGTATTAACTAGAATCATAATTTTTAATTAACAATACTCATTAAGTTTATTAATTATTATTTTAAACAATTTATTGAAACATTGAATTATTAAACTTTATATCTATCATTTTCAGTGATTAATTAAACCTTTGTTAAGTGACTTGTGTTGTTAAACTCATGTTTGAACATGATAGAAGTACACATATATAAACATATTAATAAAATAAGAGTGTTTGAAATGATTTTAACAACAAAACATGAAATGAATAAGCTGTATTCTAAAAACCTTTTAAACATATTATCATAAAAATGTCGCCAAGTTATTCAAATATAGCCAAATGATTGACAGAATATCGCGAAATGACTAAAATATCGCCAAATAATTGGTAAAACATCGCCAATGTTGTTTAAGTACTTATCTCTGATTGGCTAAGCAGTTAATCACATGGTAATTCTGAAACGAGCGCCCTCTATAATATTCATGTGGAAACTATTCAAAGTGTACCGTTAAAAGCATGTTAATAAAAATTTATTGTTTAAACATTTATGTGTTTTTATTTCAAAACGTGTATGAGTGTGTTTATATATGTTAAAAAGTATTAACTAGAATCATAATTTTTAATTAACAATACTCATTAAGTTTTATTAATTATTATTTTAAACAATTTATTGAAACATTGAATATATTAAACTTTATATCTATCCTTTTCAGTGATTAATTAAACCTTTGTTAAGTGACTTGTGTTGTTATACTCATGTTTGAACATGATAGAACTACACATATATAAACATATTAATAAAATAAGAGTGTTTGAAATGATTTTAACAACAAAACATGAAATGAATAAGCTGTATTCTAAAAACCTTTTAAACATATTATCATAAAAATGTCGCCAAGTTATTCAAATATAGCCAAATGATTGACAGAATATTGCGAAATGACTAAAATATCGCTAAATAATTGGTAAAACATCGCCAATGTTGTTTAAGTACTTATCTCTGATTGGCTAAGCAATTAATCACATGGTTATTCTGAAACGAGCGCCCTCTATAATATCCATGTGGAAACTATTCAAAGTGTACTGTTAAAAGCATGTTAATAAAAATTTATTGTTTAAACATTTATGTGTTTTTATTTCAAAACGTGTATGAGTGTGTTTATTTATGTTAAAAAGTATTAACTAGAATCATAATTTTTAATTAACAATACTCATTAAGTTTATTAATTATTATTTTAAACAATTTATTGAAACATTGAATTATTAAACTTTATATCTATCCTTTTCAGTGATTAATTAAACCTTTGTTAAGTGACTTGTGTTGTTATACTCATGTTTGAACATGATAGAAATACACATATATAAACATATTAATAAAATAAGAATGTTTGAAATGATTTTAACAACAAAACATGAAAAGAATAAGCTGTATTCTAAAAACCTTTTAAACATATTATCATAAAAATTTCGCCAAGTTATTCAAATATAGCCAAATGATTGACAGAATATCGCGAAATGACTAAAATATCGCCAAATAATTGGTAAAACATCGCCAATGTTGTTTAAGTACTTATCTGTGATTGGCTAAGCAATTAATCACATGGTTATTCCGAAACGAGCGCCCTCTATAATATCCATGTGGAAACTATTCGAAGTGTACTGTTAAAAGCATGTTAATAAAAATTTATTGTTTAAACATTTATGTGTTTTTATTTCAAAACGTGTATGAGTGTGTTTATTTATGTTAAAAAGTTTTAACTAGAATCATAATTTTTAACTAACAATATTCATTAAGTTTTATTAATTATTATTTTAAACAATTTATTGAAACATTGAATTATTAAACTTTATATCTATCCTTTTCAGTGATTAATTAAACCTTTGTTAAGTGACTTGTGTTGTTATACTCATGTTTGAACATGATAGAAATACACATATATAAACATATTAATAAAATAAGAATGTTTGAAATGATTTTAACAACAAAACATGAAAAGAATAAGCTGTATTCTAAAAACCTTTTAAACATATTATCATAAAAATGTCGCCAAGTTATTCAAATATAGCCAAATGATTGACAGAATATCGCGAAATGACTAAAATATCGCCAAATAATTGGTAAAACATCGCCAATGTTGTTTAAGTACTTATCTCTGATTGGCTAAGCAATTAATCACATGGTTATTCAGAAACGAGCACCCTCTATAATATCCATGTGGAAACTATTCGAAGTGTACTGTTAAAAGCATGTTAATAAAAATTTATTGTTTAAACATTTATGTGTTTTTATTTCAAAACGTGTATGAGTGTGTTTATTTATGTAAAAAAGTTTTAACTAGAATCATAATTTTTAACTAACAATATTCATTAAGTTTTATTAATTATTATTTTAAACAATTTATTGAAACATTGAATATTTTAACCTTTATATCTATAATTTTCGGTGATTAATTAAACCTTTGTTAAGTGACTTGTGTTGTTATACTCATGTTTGAACATGATAGAAGTACACATATATAAACATTTTAATAAAATAAGAGTGTTTGAAATGATTTTAACAACAAAACATGAAATGAATAAGCTGTATTCTAAAAACCTTTTAAACATATTATCATAAAAATGTCGCCAAGTTATTCAAATATAGCCAAA